>CM077095.1:121854320-122271820 GCA_039513925.1 Platanthera zijinensis | reverse complement strand
TAGCCCGGGCTTTTCCAGGCCCGGGCTAAGCCCAGTGACCGGGCTTTGCCCGGCCCGGCCCGGCCCGGGCAGTGGCCTTATACTGGGGCCCGGAAGGGCCCCATGGCCCGGCCTGGGCCCGAGCCGGGCTTGGCCCGGGACTGGGCCTACCAGGCTTTTCACCGGGCCGGGCCGGGCCGGCCCGGTGAGCCCGGTTTTTTTGGGCACCTATAGCAGACATGCGTGTATATCTCTACTATTATACGAAAACTAATCTTTGGTGAAACATTGCAAATCTCCCTATATTGCCCTTATAGTTGTATTCATAATTACACAAATATACATAACTTTATATTAATATATTATAAAGTCAATATTCTTTTAGGTAATTACACAACTTTGCAATATTTAAATACAAAAAATAAAAATACTAGGTATCCTAAACCTATGGCTTATAGCTAAAAATAACAAAAGAAAGATTAATGTTTTAACGTTAAAATATAATTTGTTTTACAAAATAAAAATTATATTCTTGATTTATATTTTTTTACGATCATTTTGAGTACTCATATGTATATGTTGCGGGCGGGTACTGTCCACGACAAATGTCGCCGCCCACGACAAATGTCGTCGCCCACGACAAATGTCACCGCCCACGTCAAATATCGCCGCCCACGACAAATGTCGCACCGCCGACGAATGTCGCATCCCGCCGAATGTCGCACCCCGCCGAATGTCGGACCCCGCCGATTGTCGCACCCCCGCCGAATGCACCCAGGGCCGAAGGCCCGTGCCTGTCACTTATATATATATATATATATATATATATATATATATATATATATATATATGGGTGAGAGAGAGAGGTAGATCGGGGAAGGTGTGGTTACATTTCATTGCAGACATGCGCAAAGTGATAGTGTATGCACCCACACTTATATGTGTACAAAGTGAGAGTATTCATGCACATATATATAAGCTATTAATAATCAAAATATCTCATGTGAGATAACATAATTACGGGTTGCATCCCTCTCTCTGTTGAAACCTCGTAAATAATACTGAACTGGGCGCCACTCTTCGAGCAAAGCGGATAGATCGATGTTTAGGATTTTATATCAATACAACCTTTAATTGCTGAACTAGTCACCATTCTTCGAGCAGAGCGGACAGATCGAGGTTTATGCTTTTATTTAAGTACAATCTTTAATTGTCGAACTGGCCACCACTCTTCGAGCAGATTGGACAGCTCAAGGTTTATGCTTTTATTTAAGTACAGCCTTTTATTGCCGAACTGACCTCTACTATTCGAGCAGAGCGGACAGATCGAGGTTTATGCTTTTATTTCAGTACAACCTTTAATTGTCGAACTAGCTGCCATTCTTCGAGCATAGTGGATAGATCGAGATTTAGGCTTTTGTTTCAGTAGTACCTTATTTATTGTTGAACTGGCCGCCACTCTTTGAGCAAAGCAGACAGATCGAGGTTTAGTCTTTTATTTCAGTACAACTTTTAATTGTCGAACTGGTCGTCACTCTACGAGTAGAGCGAACAGATCGAGGTTTAGACTTTTATTTCAGTACAACCTTAAATTATCAAACTCGCCGCCACTCTTCAAGCAGAGCGAACAGATCGAGGTTTAGGCTTTTATTTCAGTACTGCCTCATTTATTGCCGAACTGGCTACCACTATTCGAATAGAGCAGACAGATCGAGGTTTAGACTTTTATTTTAATACAACCATTAATTGCCGAATTGGCCGCCACTCTTCGAGCAGAGCGGAAAGATCGAGGTTTAGGATTTTATTTCAGTACAACTTTTAATTGCCGAACTGGCTGTCACTCTTTGAGCAGAGCAGAAAAATCAAAGTTTAGGCTTTTATTTCAGTACTCCCTCTATTTATTGCCGAACTGACTTCTACTCTCCGAGCAGAGCAGACAGATTGAGGTTTATGTTTTTATTTCAGCACATCCTTTATTTGTCAAACTAGCCACCACTTTTCGAGCAGAGCAGACAAATCGAGTTTTAGGATTTGATTTCAGTGCAACATTTAATTACCGAACTGGTCGTCACTCTTCAAGCAGATGGGACAAATCGAGGCTTAGGATTTTATTTCAGTACAGCCTTTAATTTCATAACTGGACATCACTCTTCGAGCAGAGTGGACAGATCGAGGTTTAGTCTTTTATTTCAGCACAACCTTTATTTGTTGAACTGATCGTCACTCTTCGAGCAGATAGGACAGATCGATGTTTAGGCTTTGATTTCAGTGCATCCTTTATTGCCGAACTGCCCTACATTATTTGAGTAGAGCGGACAGATTGAGGTTTAGGTTTTTGTTTCAGTATTGTCTCTAACAAATCTCGAACTGGGCACCACCTTGTCAGTAGAGTAGAGCAAATAGTTCAATGCTTGTGTTATTCAATTAATAGTTGACCTAAAGATGGGGCATTCCTTCAGGGTCGACCCTAATTAGACCCGAACTAGCTGCCGCTCTTGTTGGTAGAGTAGTGCAATCAATTCTGAGGGTAAGCATCTTTATTTAGTTTTGTCTACAATTAATAGATGGCCTGAAGACGGGACATTCCTTCAGGGTTGACCCTAGTTAGACCTGCACTACCCATCGCTTTTGTTAGTAGAGTAGATCCAACAATTCGATAGTTACTTTTTTTATTTCTTCTTTTATTAAGATTTAACTTGTAGATGAGATTTCCCTCATGGTTAACCCTATGTAGCGCAGAACTAGGCCGCCACTCTTGTCAGTTGAGCAAAGCAGATGAGTTCAGGGTTAATGCTCTTTAATTGGTTTCACTATTAATTCATAGTTGACTTGATTATGAGAAATTCCATCAAGGTCAAATCTAAATAGTGCGGGACTAGATCGACTCTCTTGATAAAGTAGAGCGCGCGGTAGAGGTCAACACCTTAAGCACTTTACAAATCGTTCAGTGTCTGACAAATTATCGATTTAAGGCACACAATTTTCTCTTGAATGAGTATGAATATTTCATAGCTATTTTGGTGAATCAAATTGGTGTGTAACCCAAGAGGCTACGACTCGTGATAAGTCGAGTTAAGTATTGGGGTTTACTAGAGTCACATAGCTATAATTCTGGGTTACAAGTTTGAAGAGCAGGATAAGGTTTCAGCTTGTGACTCAATCCTTGGTTATCTTGGCATTGGCTAATTTTATTCATAAGGGTTTCAATTTTTTATTGACCTAATTCATACCATTTCATATTTATGGTATATTTTTCTTCGATAAGTTGAGTCTCTGAGATATTATTCCTACGGGAATAAGTTAAGCCTCCGAGTTACTATTCCTACAGGAATAAGTCGCACCGCGAGATGTGGTTCCTTATGTAATGTGTTTATGCCTTCGAAAAATGTACCTCGAGATGTGATTCCTTCTGGAATATGTTTGTGCTTTCGAAAAATGTGTCTCATGATGTGATTCCTTCTGGAATGTGTTTGTGCCTTCAAATAATGTGCCTCCAGATGTGATTCCTTCAGGAATGTGTCATTTCTTTGAGAAATATGTCTTGAGAAGTGATCCCTTCAGGAATATGTTGTGTCTTAGAGAAATCTGTCTCGAGATGTGATTATTTCAGGAATAAGTTGTGCCTACGAGATATTATTCCTATAGGAATAAGTTGTGTCGCTGAGATATTGTTCCTACGAGAATGAGATGTGCCTCCAAGATATTATTCCTACTGGAATAAGTAGTGTCGTTGAGACAAGATTCCCACGAGAATGGGATGTGTCACCGAGGTGTGATTCCTTCAAGATTAGATTGTTCCCTCGATATATGTGGAATCGAAATGTGCCTTTGGGGTATGTGTCATTAAAAAATATCTGATGGTCGATGAGTTTTACTCCGAGGAAACCCGCATGACATGTAATGCCCCAAATTTCTTGAGGCGTGTGATGCTTCACTGGGGGTTACCGCTCGATGGTAGCTAGTTACTGCGTGGCGGTAGCTCTAGAGTTTTCGTCGAGCTCTCTATTAAACGTCGAGCACGATAAAGGCATTACCGCGCGGCGGTAGCTGGGAATTATTTTGACAAAGCTCTCGAGAAAGCTATCGCCCGACGATAGTGATACCGCCGGTGATAGCTAGGTCATTAGCGCACGCCATTAGTTTCCTATCACGCGACGATAGTGGAACTGTAACGGCGTGTCCACGTGGTGGTCTGTGGTTGGCTAGCCTGGGCGATTACATGCGAAATGAGTAGGTACTGAAAACGAAAAGTTGTCAACCTAAATCACCTAGAGGGGGGTGAATAGGTGAATCGTGCATCTATTTGCGGAATAAAAATTTTAACGAACTTGCACAAAACATCAAGCAATCACAGAAGACAAGAAGATTTATAGTGGTTCCCCAATCTTGGGTACGTCCACTTTACCCCACCGATATAGCAAATCACTAGACTCGGCTACTCCACTATCTCGGATTGAAAACAATCCTACGCCTCGGAACCAAGTTCCTACAAACTCGATCCAAAAGAATCTACACTCGGAAGATAAAAACTTCCTACAAACTCGGAGAACAATGTTCCTACACTTGGAGAATAATCTCCTACAAGATTTACAAAGATGTTTGAAAATACAAACAAAAATTTCTCTCAGATCTAAAAATATTGAACTCTCGGTCTTCTTCTGAACTTGGTGCCTTTTTCAAAATTTGTAGAAGAAGAACCTCTGTAGATCTGACCTTAGAAGACTTAGGACCTACTCGATCAAGTAGAGGATGAAGATTCCTTGAACAGCAGTCTTTCTTGATCAAAAGAAGAAAGATCGATCTCACGTTGAGCGGCGGCGACGGCTTCAGAATATTGTTCTTCTTGGAAAGTGACGGCCGATCCATAAATTTAGAAGTACGGAATACCGCTCCTTGTAAGTGTTATGGTTTTGTCTTAATGAAAAGACTTTATATAGGATTACCCTTAACGGCTAGAAAAGATATTAATGACGACACGTGTCAAGTCATTTGAAAAATCTGGCCGATCTGGACTTAAGCAAATTTCAGAAAGAAAATCTGATGTTCTCGAGAAGTAGGAGAGAGTTCTCGAGAACAAGAAGGATTTCTCAAGAACAATACTGTCTGGAACAAAGTTAGTTTACGAGAGAAACTTCTCGAGAGCAAACTCGACTTCTCGAGAACCAAGGGCTGAGCTTCTTGAGAACTAAAGGGACTTCTCGAGAACTGAAAGGACTTCTCGAGAACCTTGACTGACTTCTCGAGAACTACTCTGGACTTCTCGAGATATAGGACTTTGAAAAAATTCTTTAAACTTTCTAAACTTCTCAAGAACTACAAGCTGGGACTTCTCGAGAACTAAGGGCTAAGCTTCTCGAGAACTGAAGGGACTTCACGAGAACTGAAAGGACTTCTCGAGAACCTTGACTGACTTCTCGAGAACTATATATAAAAGAGAGTTTCTTGAGAACTAGTCTCGGCTTCTCGAGAACTAGAGGAACTTCTCGAGAACTGTTAAGTCTACTTCTCGAGAACTGAAAGGACTTCTCGAGAGGTGGACTTAGAGAAATTCTGGACTTTTACAGTTTTCTTCTCTTCAAGAATCCTATCCTCATTCCTTGATCCAAGTGCTTGAAAATGAAGTGTATTCCAATTGAGAGGCTACACATGAGTCAACACCTTGGATCACACAGTGAGAGATTACACTTTATGGTCCTGTGTTCATGACCCACTGTAGACTGACATTAGTCTACACTTAGTAAGTTTTTATCATCCGAGTGTAGATCCTTTTGGATCGAGTTTGTAGGAACTTGGTTCCGAGACGTAGGATTGTTTTAAATCCGAGATAGTGGAGTAGCCGAGTCTAGTGATTTGCTAGATCGGTGAGGTAAAGTGGACGTACCCAAGATTGGGGAACCACTATAAATCTTCTTGTCTTCTGTGATTGTTTGATGTTTTGTGAAAGTTCGTTAAAATTTTTATTCCGCAAATAGACGCACGATTCACCTATTCACCCCCCTCTAGGTGATTTAGGATGACAAATTTGAATTTTCAGTACCTCTTCATTTCGCGTGTAACCGCCCAGGAAAGCCAACCACAGGCCACCACGTGGACACGCCGTTATAGTTCCACTATCGCCGCATGATAGGAAACTAATGGCGCGCGCTAACGACCTAGCTATCACCGGCGGAATCACTATCGTCGGGCGATAGCTTTCTCGAGAGCTTTATCAAAATAATTCCCATCTATCGCCGCGCAGTAACGCCTTTCTCGAGCTCGAAGAAAACTCTAGAGCTACCGCCGCGCGGTAACTAGCTATCATCGGGCGGTAACCCCCAGTGAAGCATCACACGCCTCAAGAAATTTGGGGCATTACATATCATGCGGGTTTCCACAACTTAAACAAGATATCAAATACAACTTAATTCATCTTAGTTCAAGGGTGACTTCAACAAATCTGGGTTATTGTGGATGCAATACCCAACAGGTACCATACGACAGTAGCTAGTTATTGCGCGGCGGTAGCTCGGTTTATATGGCTGGTTCGGGCATTTTCACTTCAGTTCTTTTGAAGTTGAGGACTTGGCCTGGATCTCTTGGAGGAGGAGCAGCAGCGTCGGAAGAGAGACTCTTCCGCCGTTGAAGTTTCGGAGTTCCGATTCGCAAGAAGAGTTCAGATCCGTGGAGTCAAGATCGTTGCGGTAGCATTCATCCGTTTAGATCTTTGGCATGACACCGAAGAGAGCACAAAGGGTAACGATTCTCTTCTTGGACATGTGAAGTACTCTTCCTTTTGTATAGGGAACCCTCTCCCACGAGTGTGCGGTGAGCGTGAGATTTTTCCTTCGGGTAGATACGGTATATCCCCGTAGTTTTGCAAATAGAGTTCAGAATCGAAGTACGAACATAGACATGGTGTGTGAAGCTCATCTTGACAGGTTGGTCTAGATTGGTGATGTTTTCATTATGATTGTATTGGCTGGAGAAGCCTCTGTGATGTTTTTTTTGGGTTTCTACATGGTAGATTGCAGCAGGGAATCTTGGGGATTAACTCCAAGGAGCACCCGAAAAATTGGGTAGAATTGCTTTTCTACCAGATACCGCACAACGTTAGATTCTTGATTTGTTTGTGGCCTGTGTCGTGGAGACCTGAGGCTTGAGTTATGGGCCTGAGAGCTCTGGGAGCCCAGTCAGGTTAACTGCGAGCAACACGTATAACATAACGAGGTTATGTATTGATTGTAGAAATGAGAATGGGGAGGCCGACCCACGTCTTGGCTTTCTGCGCCCGGCGATGTGAGAAATGTGAAAGGGATGCACCTACCCAGTAGCTTTGCCGAGTGTCCGTGGGTAGTGTTACCTGTCGCTGCCATAGTTACGGGCCTTAGGACTTGCGCAGGCCGTAAAGACTACCAAAATGCTCATGTTTGATGTCATCTTATGAATGGTGGTGATCCCTGGCTATTATCCGGACACCGAGAATGTGCCCTGAGTGCACGGGGTATGTGATCGTTCGTGCCTACTCCTGTGGTGAAGTGTGCTTAAATTGCACTTTCACTACTATGTTTGGGTTTGCTAATCCATTGCAGGGAAGGAGCTCCGTCGCCCCGAGTAAGGGTCGGGGTCGTTATAATTTGGTCAGCTTTAGCTGACCGTTGCCTTGTTTTGCCACCGTTCGGTGGATTGTTCTTATGCAGGAATAAGTGAACCAAGTGGCAAGTAGCGGGCTAAAGCCCTTGATGTTGTGCTGGCTCTTGAAGGCCAAAGCGAAGTGTTTGCTTTTAATGTTTTCATGTATGGCCGGCATGCGTGCCGAAGTATGTAAAATACTTTAATTCAAGTTGAATGTTGTAAGGCCATAAGGCCAAATATCTTGGTGTATTTGTACTTTCATTCCTTATTTGGATTATAGTGGACATTCATGTTCTATGGTTGGTTCTTCTATCTTACTTAAAAGCTTCCGCTAGAATGGTCTGTATTAGGTCTCGATATGGTGTTATAGTAATTTGGTATTAATATGCAACTCCGCTGACTGTCCGTGGAACATGACGTGGGGCCACGGCCGGACCTTCTGTTATATCCCATGTGACGGATGAGGGTGTTACAATTTGGTATCAGACTCAGGTGGCAGTCTTTTTTTTGAGAATTCGTGGATGAATTCTTTAAAGGGGTGGTGAGCACAGGTATGCGTGTCATCGTTATAAAATGAAAAGAACCTATGAATGTCCACTTAGGAATGAAAATCACTTGTTTGTTGAATTTGAGTGTCCCAATGATTGCGCGTTGACAATATGTTAGTCGCCTAATCAAGTGTTTTTACTATTATAGGTGGCTAGGAGTGGTGAAGGACAGTCGGAACGTCTGCACTCTGCGGAAAGCAGTGCACCTAATGACGTACCTGCAACCCCTCCTTCAGCAGAAACGATAAGACTTGTGGCTGAGACGGTGTTTGCGATGATGGACGCCCAGCAGGTAAGGCAAGCACAACCTCCTTCCCCTGTCATGGAGCAGGTCCCGCTTCGTGCGGCAGAGCCTAGAGTGGTCGAACGTGTGGCTGTAGAGCCTTTGGTGACAAGAAGAGTGACAGAGAAGCAACTCAAACATGTGATGAGCTTCAATCCTCCGGTATTTTCGGGGACTGGAAACACAACCCAGGCCAAGGATTGGCTCTCTCGTGTTAAGAGAGTCATGACAGCGACTGAAACGGAAGAATGACAAAAGTCAACCATAGCCACTTTCCTATTGGATGGAGAGGCGCGACTGTGGTGGGAAGAACTGGAACTGCACCGCTTGTTTGGAAGACAACTCACTGATGTTTCTATGGAAGAGTTATCGAGGATATTCCTGGCTAGATACCTCCCCTCAGCGCAGAGAATCGACATGGAAAATCAGTTTCAGAGACTGACGCAGGGAGATAATTGCGTGGATGAGTATCTCTATGAGTTCACGAGCTTGGGACGTTATGCTGGCATTACTTTCGCTTACGAGGAGCATAATACCAACCGGTTCTATAAGGGTCTTCCTGATGACCTAAGGCTACTTCTCTCTAGGTCGATGACACAAGTTTTCCTAACTCTGGTCAAGACCGCCCGATCTCTAGAGAAAGATATGAAGAGGGTTCAGGAGAAGAAGGACTCATGCTCGAAGAAGTCAGAATTCAAGGTACCGAGTTCGTCAAAGTATGGGTTTCGTAAGTGGAACAAGAAGGCTCAGACTTCGGGTTCAGCCACACCTTTGAGTCCGTCTGAAGTTACTACAGTGTGAGGCCCGATTACTTGCTATAATTGCGGCAAGCAGGGACATATTGCCCGAGACTGTTGGAGTGGGCGCCCGAAGTCAGAGAAGAAGTCTAGAGCAACTTATTTGGAGAAGGGAAAGGCGGTGGAGTCAACCGCATCCCACTGCGCTCCAGCCCAGCCTAGAGTTTACAACCTTGGCCAGCAGGAGGCCATAAAATAGGCAGATGGGGTTACAGGTATGATTTCTTTAACATCACGTTTAGCTTTACATACTTGTTTCCTTACACACATTAGCTTGTGACTTGTTATGGTAGGTTTTGTTTTGATCTTTAATTGTCTAGTGAGAGCACTGTTTGATACGGGAGCTTCACACTCCTTTTTGTCTGAGGAATTTGTATCGCGCATCGGAGCGCCGTCTTTGGTGCCAAGGGATAAATTGGACGTGTTGCTGCCTAACGAGTGTTTTATGCGCGCGGTTAGAGTTTGTTGTGTGATGGTACGGATTGGGAGTCAAGAGTTTGACTTAAAAGCGTTTCTACTATGGATAGTGGATTTTGATGTGATCTTTGGCATAGTATGGCTCTCCGAGACGCGTGCGTACATTGATTGCAATCGCAAGATGGTAAAACTGGGGGTGGATACAGAGTATGAGACTACATTCTCTGGCATGAGGGGATCGAGCAAGACTTTGATGTTTGCTATCCAGGTGGTTAAGGCAGTTTGTAGTGGTGCAGAGCTATTTTTCACCTTAGTGGAGTCTTCAAAGCCCAAGCCAGGTCTGGATAGTATCCCGGTTGTATTAGAGTTTGCTGATGTGTTTCCTGAGAATCTCCCCAAAGCCCCACCGTAACGTGAGATCGACTTCACCATCAAACTGGTGTCAGGTTCCAAGCCTGTATCACGCTCCCCATACAGCTTAGCGCCAAAGGAGATGACGGAATTGAAGGTACAGCTGCAGGAGCTGTTAGATCAAGGGTATGTGCGTCCAAGTTTGTCGTCTTGGAGCGCGCCAGTCCTTTTTGTTAAAAAGAAGGACGGAAGCTTACAACTGTGTATTGAATACCGATAGTTGAATAGGCTGACGGAGAAGAATAAATATCTGATCCTGAGGATTGATGATCTTTTCGATCAGCTGGTCGGGTCAACTGTGTACTCGAAGCTAGATTTGAAATCCGGGTACTGTCAACTGAGAATTAAGGACAGTGACAATCCCAAGACGGCTTTCAGCACACGTTATGGACATTATGAATTCACCGTCATGTCATTTGGGTTTTTGAATGCGCCATCTATGTTTATGGATTTGATGAACAGGATGTTCAGAGAGTACTTGGACCAGTTCGTGATAGTCTTCATCAATGATATACTAGTGTACTCTCAGTGCGAGGAGGATCATTTCAAGCATCTTCATATGGTTTTGGAGACCCGGAGGAGGAACCAATTGCATGCCAAATTCTCCAAATTTGAGTTTTGGCTGTCCTCGGTAGCGTTCCTTGGTCACGTGGTTAGTGGTGAGGGAATTGCAATAGATCCGGTGAAGGTAGCTGCGATACAGGATTGGCCTGTGCTGTCTTCTGTGTCGAAAGTACAAAGTTTTTTTTGGTCTTGCTGGCTATTACAGGCGCTTCGTAGAGAACTTCTCGCGGATAGAACTGCCCCTCACTACTTTGACAAGGAAGGATCAGAAGTTTTTTTGGTCGTCGGAGTGCGCATAAGCTTTCAAAGAACTAAAGTAGACCACGACGCCTATCTTATATTCGCCTTATGGTTCGGATAGCTTTGAGATTTACAGGACGCCTCTGGGAGTAGATTAGGCTGTGTTCTACTTCAGTATGAGAAGGTGATAGCCTATAGATTGCGTCAGTTGAAGGTGCATGAGAGGAATTACCCGGTCCATGATTTGGAGTTAGCGGCTGTGGTATTAGCTCTTAAGCTTTGGAGGCATTATCTGTATGGGGTTAAGGTAGATATCTATTCAGATCATAATAGCCTAAAGTATATGATGGATCAGAAGGATCTGAACATACGACAATGTAGGTGGATGGAGTTTCTTGGGGATTACACCTACAAGATTCATTATATTCCTTAGAAGGGGGAACGTTGTAGCAGATGCTTTGAGCCGTAGGACCCCTACTCAAGCCAATTGGTTACAGATGCACGACGAGTGGCTTATTCGGGATCTGGAGGCCTTGGAAATCTCTTGTGTTGTCAAGGGCATTGGTGAAAACACACATTTGTGTTGGACGGAGGTTCAATATGACCTCAAGAATAGGATTCAGTAGGCATTGGAGTTGGACGTGAGCTTGAAATGTCACTGGGCGGAAACGGTTTATGGTTCTAACGACCAGTTCTCTATCGACGATGGCCTCTTATGGAAAGGCAGCCGATTGTACATCCCCAACGTGGGGAAGTTGCGAGAAGAATTGATGTATGAGGCACACTTTACTAAGTACTCGATTCCCCTAGGAGCACCAAGATGTTCAAGGACATGAAGAAATTGTTTTGGTGACTAGGTCTGAAGAAAGACATAGCATTATATGTGGCAAAATGTCAAACCTGTGCCTTGGTGAAGGTCGAATGCCAGAAGCCTGGCGGATTCTTAAAGTCCTTGCCTATACCGGAGTGTAAATTTGATAACATCTCCATGGATTTCGTGCACGGTTTGTCGAGATCGTACAAGGGGAACAATGCCATTTGAGTGATCGTTGATTATTTAATGAAGGTGTCACACTTCATACCCAATAGGAAGGATGATTCAGTTGAGAAACTAGCAAAGCTTTATGTGGACAATACAGTCCGTTTGCACGACGTACCCCGGAGCATCGTTAGTGACCGAGATGGTCCTTTCACATCTAATAATTGGAGGCTCATTCATCAGTTGTTGGGCACCAAGTTGAACTTCAGCACGACTTTTCACCCACAGACAGATTGTCAGACTAAAAGGGTGAATAGGATGTTGGAAGATATGCTTCGTATGTATGATTTGGATTTCAGGAAAAGGTGGGAGGACCATATTTTTATGGTTGAGTTTGCGTATAATAACAGCTACCAAGCCAGCATTCAGATGACGCCTTTTGAGGCCCTATATGGTAGGAGGTACCGTACTCCATTGTCATGGGTAGAAATGGGAGAATCGAAGCTGTACAAGTGAAGGGACGTTGAAGATGCTACTTCAATGATACGATTGATTCGAGAATGACTACTGATTGCTCAAGATTGGCATGACAAGTAATACAATGCCAAGAATCAGAATGTAGAGTTTGCGGTGGGTGATTGGGTATACCTCAAGATAAAACAATTTAAGGGTGTATCAAGGATTCGACTCTTAAAGAAGCTTAGTCCGAGATATGTTGGGCCTTTTGAGATCTTGGAGCGGATTGGTGAAGATGCCTATCGTTTGGCACTTTCGATGGAGTTGAGCAGTTTGCACGATGTATTTCACATCTCAGTGCTGTGGAAATCCATCCAAGAGCCTACTCAAGTGATTGCTGCAGATCAAGTGGTGGTCGATAGTGGGTTGATGACGAAGGTCAAGCCCATTTGGATCGAGGATGTGGAGGTCGAGCAACTATAGAACAAGTCCATTAGAATCGTCAAGGTCCTTTGGGATAACTGTGGCAGAGAGGAGTTGTCTTAGGGGCGCGAGCAAACTATAAGTGAGGAGTTCCCTGAGCTATTTCTCTAAGGTAATCAGATGCATTGTTTACTTGTTATATTTTCCTGTAATATCAAATTTCTGGATGAAATTTCTTTAAGTGGGGGAGATTTGCAACGCCCCAAATTTCTTGAGGCGTATGATGCTTCACTAGGGGTTACCGCCCGACGGTAGCTAGTTACCGCGCTGCGGTAGCTCCAGAGTTTTCGTCGAGCTCGATAAAGGCATTACAACGCAGCAGTAGAATTTACCACGCGGCGGTAGCTGGGAATTATTTTGATAGAGCTCTCGGGAAAGCTATCGCCCGACGATAGTGATACCGTCGGCGATATCTAGGTCGTTAGCGCGCAGAGTTAGTTTCCTATCGCGCTGCGATAGTGGAACTATAACAGCGTATCCACGTGGTTGCCTATGGTTGGCTGACCTGGGAGGTTACACGCGAAATAAGGAGGTACCGCGCGGCGGTAGCTCGGTTTATATAGCTGGTTTGGCCGTTTTCACTTCATTTCTTTTAAAGTTGAGGACTTGGCCTGGATCTCTTGGAGGAGGAGCAACAGTGTCGGAAGAGAGACTCTGCCACCATTGAAGTTTCGGAGTTTTGATTCATAAGACAAGTCCGTATCTGTGGAGTAAAGATCGTTGCGGTCACATTCATCTCTTTAGATCTTTGGCATGGCACCGAAGAGAGCGCAAAGGGTAACGATTCTCTTCTTATATATGTGAAGTCTTCTTCCTTTTGCACAGGAAACCCTCTCCTGCGAGTGTGCGGTGAGCGTGAGGTTTTTCCTTCGGGTAGATACGGTATATCCCTATAGTTTTGCATATAGAGTTCGGAATCAAAGTACGAACATAGGCATGGTGTGTGAAGTCCATCTGGACAGGTTGGTATGGATTGGTGATGTTTTCATTATGCTTGTATTGGCCGTAGAAGACTCCGTGATGTTTATTTTTGGGTTTCTACATGGTAGATTGCAGTAGAGAACCTTGGGGACTAACTCCAAGGAGCACCCAAAAAACTGGGTAGAATCGCTTTTCTACCAGATATCGCGCGATGGTAGATCCTTGATTTGTTTGTGGCCTATGTCGTGGAGACCTGAGTCTTGAGTTGTGGGGCTGATAGCTCTGGGAGCCCAGCCAGGTGGCCTGCGAGCCACCCGTATAGCATAACGGGGCTATATATTGATTGGAGAAATGGGAATGGGGAGGCCGACCCGCATCGTGGCTTTCTGCGCCTAGCAATGTGAGTAACGGGAAAGGGCTGAACCTACCCATTAGCTATGCCGAGTGTCTGCGGGTAGTGTTACCTATCGCTGCATAGTTATGGGTCTTAGGCCTTGCACAAACCGTTAAGACTGCCAAAATGCTCATGTTTGATGCCGTCTTATGAACGGTGGTGATCCATGGCTTTTATCTGGACACCGAGAATGTGCCCTAAGTGCACGGGGTGTGTGGCCGTTCGTGCCTACGCCTGTGGCGAAGTGTGCTTAAATTGCACTTTCATTACGATATTTGGGTTTGATAATCCATTGCAGGGAAGGAGCTCCGCCGCCCCGAGTAAGGGGCGAGGTCATTATAATTTGGTCAGCTTTAGCTGACCGTTGCGTTTTTTTCCATAGTTCGGTGGATTGTTCTTTTGTAGGAACAGGTGAGCCAAGTGACAAGTAGCGGGCTAAAGCCCTTGATGCTGTGCTGGCCCTTGAAGGCCAAAGAGAAGTGTTTGCTTTTACTGTTTCATGTATGGCAGGCCTGTGTGCCGAAGTATGTAAAACACTTTAATTTAAGTTGAATGTTGTAAGGCCATATGGCTACGAATCTTGGTGTATTTGTACTTTCATTCCTTATTTGGATTGTAGTGGATATTCTTGTTCTGTGGTGGGTTCTTCTGTCTTACTTAAAAGCTTCCGCTAGAATGCTCTGTGTTAGGTCTTGATATGGTGTTATAGTAATTTGGTATTAATATATAACTCCGCTGACTGTCCATGGAATATGGCGTGGGGCCCCGACCAGATCTTCTGTTATATCCCATGTGACGGATGAGGGTGTTACATGACAGACGGTCTAGGAAGGCAACCCGTGCAAAACTATAGAACTACGTGGGTCTGAGACCATATGCAGAATAGATATAGAGTACGTAGGTGGTGGTCATGAGAAGACCGCCTCGGCCCAAATATAAGTAAATATCTTCTCCCTTAAATATACTCCTACATTTGATGCTATTAGGGATTGGATTCTATATGTGGTTTTAATGATTTATCATTTGCACGGGTGACATGTGAGGGTAAAGGATATCACCTAGAATGAGCAGGCTTACTCAGGTTTTAGGTATAAAGTTTCCGTGAAAGGTAATCTTCTGCTATGAGATTATGCACCCCACTTTCTGCATTAAGGTACACCCGTTAGTGGTGCCTTCCGCTGGAAAACTATTGCCCCTTTCTCTGGTATGTATTATTGTTCACTTAACATCATCGTCAATATGCAATGGGGGAAACTGAGAGGAGATGATGGAGGTGGGTGTGCCTCCATCACCACTTTTATGTCACGTGTTGGCAGTGGTGTGCGGCAGGTTCCCCCGCCGAGCCGGTTTTCGTGAACACACGGGAGGTGGGTCTTGTAGCATATATATCCTGAGCATGTGCCATTGATGTACCTACATCTATTGCCCGTCTTACTTGAAATGACTTATCCATGCTAGTGTTAACACTGGATATGGCATCTTCCAATGCATCAATCCCAATGGCTTTCTTCTTTTTCTTTTTGGTGCTTCCTTCCCCTATAAATCCCGATCGATCTCCTGGAGTCTCACTTTCTTCCACAAGGACTCTCTATCCATCTCGATGGCATTCTCCATAGTTGTTGCTGCCTAACTACCAGTTGCCTTATCATTGCCACATAGCACTCCCAAACCAGACCAATTCATAATAACCTTGCCATTGTAATGTTTCACTGTCAGATGAGCATGCAAATTTGCACCAAATTGCAAGTGTCGCAAACAGAGTTTTAATTATTTATAATATAAGAAAATATAACCTTAAGTAGAATGTTGGTTACCTTTATGAGTTAGCCCACACCTCTTCACTATCAATCTTTACCATATGTTATTCTCAGTCCCATCCAAATCCGCTTGTATCCAACATAACACTGACATCGTGATAATATTTGTTCCATGTTTTTAAATGTGCTGTGATCTTTTCTTTATTAAGATCCACATTGCAAATCTCCTTGAACGTTGATATGGTCGCCGTGAAAGCAGTAGATTTCCATCCATTAGGTGTCTTGTGACCCATGTTACGTTGCTCGAGCAACACATTTGATAGAGAGGCATCCATTTGTAAAGTCCAATGTATGTAGGATCGTTCACTCTTGATCGAAGAATTTTCATTTGACTTCTTCATTCTATAGTTAACATTAATGTTAACATTAAACATTAAACAGTAAACTAACAATTAAAATTAAATAGTAAACAATAGTCTTACACATTAAACATAGTCATACAACATTAAACAGTAACATTAATATGAGTCCAAATTAAACATTAAACACAGTCATCATTAAATTAATTATATCTAAAAATTACATAAGTCTTTGACGAGTCTGTTAATCATTAAACATAGTCATCGCTAAATTATCTCTAAAATTGGTTCACTCAGTTGTATTATGAATTGAACTGACGCCTTCATCATAATCATACATCTCTTCTTCATGCTCTGCTGTCATTAACTCTGCATCCACCTCATCAAGTAATCGAGTGTCACTCTCCAATCTTCTCTCAACTAGAAAGTTATGCAATATGCAGCAAACAATAATAATTTGCACCTGCAATATGCAGTATCCATTAATAATTTACTGCCACCTCAAATGAATGCAACTAGAGTACGTATAATTTAAAATATACTTGTACTTTAAATTCAAAAAAATGATGATTATCTTAGTATTGCACATTGTTTTTTAAGTAGCCCAAACTTCCTCTCCATCACATTTCTTTCCCAAGCATAACATAAATTAAACAACTCTTTATAAGTTGTGGGAATATTACCCTGATTCAACCACTCATTTAGGTGATATTATGTTGAACCATATAGAGTTAGAAACCCAGGACCATTTGTATACCCAGCATCAGTAATATAGTATTTACCTACACGCATATAAATTTAGGTAATTAAAAACACTTTATGTAACAACCCGATTTTAAGATAATAATAATAGTAATAATAATAATATTATTATTAATAATGATAAATTAGGGTTATCCCCCCCCCCCTTATTTATCCCGCTCCCTGTTCATTCCCGTAGGTCGATCCCGTCCCCGCTGCTCTCCTACGCGCCGCAACGCTTGTATTCCAATACTCTCAATCCGCTCGACTCCCGACTCCATCGCAAGCCGCAAGCGCGGTTCCCGCCTCCTCCTGCTTCCATTTCTACTGGAGACTACTTCTCCTCCTCCTATCGTGGCTGACGGTTGCTTCCCTTCCTCCTCAAGCAGGCAATTTCTCTAGGGCCGGTCAGTGTCCCTTCTCCTCTTTCTTCGATTAGCAGGGCAGCAAACCTTCTTCTCTGGCCGGCAGCCCTCTCCTGTCTCCTCCAAGTGGTCAATAATCTCTTCTCCAGAGCTGGTGGTTCCTCTTTCCTTCTCTTCAAGGGCCAACAATCCCATCTATTTCAAAGGGTTGGCTGTAAATCTCCTTCTCTTCCTCTAGGCAACGACCATCTCCTCCAAAAGCCCTATTGTCCCCTCTTCCGCTTCTTTTGGAAGTGGATTTCAGGAGGATCGTCTAGGGTTTGCTTGGATCCACCTCTCCTTGGATTTTTGAGTCCGATCTCGGTCTCTTTGGGTAAGAATCTCCTCTTTCCCCCCGTTATTCAGATTTTTATTGTAATATTCTTGGGATCTTTGTGCCCCTTTTTTTACGATTCATAATCTTTGCCCCTCCTGTAATCGTCTAATCGCGTGGTATTCATGATTTCCAGTGCCTCTCCTCGACTCAAGTGATGGAATCTCTCCAAATCTCTCTCCAAATTAGGGTATTTGTAACCCAAGCGCCGTCAAGCCTCCGTTTCCGCGTGGTAGTCTCTTTTCCTCTCTCTTTTGAGGGAGGTAAATTTCTAACACCGCTCTTGTTTGAGTCTTGAGATAAATATATTATTGTGCTAGCGTTTGGTTTTCAGTCATATCAAATTATCAAGCTTTGTTTGTGATTGTTCTGAATAGGTCCAGTTAGGGTTTTTGATTTCTCTTACGTCGCTTAGCCACTGCCGCCAATTTCAGCTTCTTTAAGGCAAGTAGAGATCTCTTTCTCATGCAAGTATTATGTTTAATTTATTGCATCTGTCCTTTGATTACATGCCCGCATCCTTGTATATAATTGATCTGTTAAATGATTTTTAAGTCATGAGTGGTGAACTGGATAAATTTATAGTGTAGGGTTTAGAATATTGGAATTGACATGAGTTAGAGTAAGGAGGTAATTTTAATTGGATTCTCACTTTGATGGTTTTCGTCTCTTTTGATGAATAAATTGAGGAGCGGTAAGTTCGAGCACGAGCATTAATAAATGTTAATGATCATTATTAAGGCTCCCGACTAGTGATTAAATGATTGTTGGGTTATATCACGCTCGTATCGTACACACATTTGAATTGGAAGATAATAATTGTTACGAATTCTGAATAACAAATATATGTTTGATGTTTCTATATCATGCTCAGTAGTAAACACATGTTTACTTGGAAGAATTGTTTAACCTAGACGAGTATTCAATATCTTTGATCTGACACATATCAACTTACATCTGCAATATACTCGATAAATCTTCTTGTTATTATGACATTAACCTCTCGAACTCGCGAGGCTCAACTCTCTAACTAGTTTCCTTGTGTCACCAAATTCTGTTTCTTAGGTCTGTCTTGTTTTAAGACTTGAGCGGATGTTGCTCCATAACTCAATTCCTCTCCTGACGCATTTATGAACTCTAATCCTGTACAACTGAATTGTTAAATTTGTAACAGGTCTTGATATGTTATGAAACTCCTAAAGTGTGAATCATGTAAATCATAATATCATAAACAAACATTGAAACGCGTTGGGGTCACTTAGGTTGCAGCCTTCACGGTGCCAGTTGGGACTCACTAAGCCTCCTTGAGCCGGGTCTGAGTCGTGACGTTGGTCATGACAAGCAGGAAGTATTTCTAATAAGACTTATATCCGGACTGAGTGTGAACCATTAGCACCTACTCAAAATACCTACACATTTCATTGATTACAGCTTATGATATTACTTGTTCTATTTTATGTTATTCTCTAGAGTAAGCTTAATTCAGTTATTTCTGTTTTACTATTCTACATGTTTGATTTAGTAGCTTTAATTCATGAAAACTGATACACTCAAACATTTCAGCTTCTATTATTGTTCCGTACTTTACTTTGCTCACCTATTTATTTCAATGTTTTGAGGCTTTTTCTTTCTGTTTTTGAATAGCCTTAGCGTTCGTGACAGTGCCGCAAGATACTCGAGCTCGATCTGCTTAAAGTTCCAGGTTCTATGTTTATATTTTATTTACTGTTAAATATTTCTTTTATGTAATAATTGCAATCAGACATTTTCTCTGGTATCATGAACAACTATTAGGCAATACTTTATGTACTAGAATTTGATATTAATGCACGCACATCGTCTTTTGAATCATAATTGCATGAAAACTGTATCAGTGCCCTATAAAACATGAATTTTACAAAAATGCATGTGCACTTAAAATTCTTACTGTTTTAAACTCTAACAACTTCCGCAATAAAATCAAACTGTTTTTCTCCAAATTAACAATTTTAAAACTATTTTCAGTATTCTCTGCATCTGTCTTAGCAGACATTACTTTCTATCCGCCCATGCCTGTGGCATCAGGACCCGCCCAAAGCACACTCTGACTTTTATCGAGACGGATCATGACACTTTATGGCATGGTGCACATTAACAAAATCTAAAATTGACGTCACTAATGTACTTGTAAGTACTACGAAGCAATCAACTCTCTTTATAGCATTACGTAAAACTCTAGAGTATGAAGAAGAACCTTCCCAACAATGCAACACATAAAAACTTCATATTGTTATCACAAACACCTAAAACATTTGTGATGATTTCATGATTCTGATTTCAAAATCAACCTCTATCTTTCACTGGAATAGTAACCTTAATATGAGTTCCATCAATTGCATTGATCGGTTCTCAAACCACCTCAAAGTTGATTCTTTTCTGGACTCAGAAAACTTAATTTAATCTTTTCCAATTTTAAGAATTGATCTCTGCACAATACCAAAGTGCCTGTTAATAGTGTTAGTGGACCTTAAATAGGTAGTACCGACATCACGAAACTTTATGTTGTAGGCAAGGACATACAAAAATAATGCTACAAATTCTTTTACTGAAACATATAAAATTTTTTGAACTAAATTTGTTGCACATAAAATATCACATAACTCTCCAAAAGCCGACTTACTAATATGAAGCAAATTAAAACAGATGATGTTTGGCCCATTATAAATGCGGGCAAGTAATATAGAATGTAACACATTATTAGATGCAACGCTATCTGGTTCTCTTGGAATTTTCTGCAGTGTGGCTGCAGTTATAACAAGCATTGTCAACGCAGCACCTTTAATATTTACTTCAAACTCAAAATCAGAATTCGAGTCAAACTCAAATTCAGACATCTAAAAAACAATTTTTGAGTGCATATATAAACTTCAGTACAAAATATGGGTTTAAAGTGACGCAGATATGAACATGGCCCAATACATTACACTAACGTAAAAAATTCCTAAAGATTATGCCCAAAAACAGATGATCATGTCGGCCAGATCAAAGAATTTTTTACTAAAACAAACATTTAATAGGTTCGAGCATTCACATGTATAAAGATCTAAAACACATAACATTCACATCACATTATTGAAGTGTAAAGAAACACATGAAATTCACAATAGATCTGGAGTTAGCATATGAGCAGGGTCGCATTTCGAAAACTCATGGCATTCATACCACATACATACAGGAAGGAGACTATGAGTCTGTTGAGGTTTATAATTTTTTTTGAGAGGGTAAGTTCTAGATATTTTTCACAAGGAACATTCCTATTAACTACATTCTTGCCATTTCAAAAACTCAAATATAGGAAGAAAGGGCTACAAGACCACATTTCGAAAACTCAAAAATAGGAAGAAAAGATGAGATCAGGATCAATGAAAAGATGATAGCTTTACAAGACCTCATACCTCATTGCACCAAGGTAGAAAAAAATTTGATTCAGATCTGTCAAACCATAGCAAGTAGGGTATGGATCTAGTCTAACTAGAACCCGAAATAAGAAGAGATTGGGAAACAGGAAGAAAAGGGATCAACATCATCTCTTTAAATAAGAAATTACCTCCGGCGAGACTGGATCTAAGTTATAACATATTGATCGACTGGAAGAAAGAAAAAAAGAGCACAGAGAAGCAGAGGAGGAAGAAAGAAGATCTTACCTCTATCGGGACTGGATCAGTGATATCGAAGCGGCGAATAAGGCTCAAAGAGGAGGAAACAATGTTGTGCAGTTATCCAAGCTGACCCCTAAGAATTCGGCCACACCTAATCTTAAAAACATGGAATTAGGGGAAATTCCAATTCCAACTGAATTCTCTCCTGCTGAACACCGGAAAGGAATTCTGTGGTACTCAATTTCAAGTTCTAATTCCAATTCCCTCTATCAAACGGGCTGTAATTGAATTGATTAGGTAATGAAGATTTCCTTATCTGTTATCATGCCCTCTACCGACCAAGTCTACTATAAAAGGGGGACTTAAAAAGATGCACATACAAAAGTAAGATATATAGAGATTTACACACTAACTTTTTCAAGATTTTCTATGCAAGTTCTCAGTAGCAAGCAAGTAGAAAAATTTCATTCAAGTCTTCATCCAGTACAGACAATAGAGTGATTTTCTTCCAAGTCTAATCTCTGCAATAATTCTTCTAAAGAATTCTTCTTTCTCTATTAAGGTGTTTGATGATGCATATTTTGACTTAAATTATTATAACAAAAACATTAAATTTTAATATATATAAAAATTAATTTTATCCTAATTATATATTAATTTCCTTTGTTTCTTATAAACTGCACTAATGTTATTTTATTTTTTTTTCTACAGGTCTGGGGGAATTTCAGCACGTTTTAAAATAAAAGCCCGCTGCAAAATTTTATTGGTGTTTCGCTCCTATGGATAAAGATTTTGTTAAAGTCGGCGCATAATTCCAGCATCCACCACCACCTTAGCATGCCCTCCAACCTGCTCGTGCAAACTCACCACCTTAGCATGCCCTCCACTTCCATGCAATCTGCCACCCTATATATTTCTCCTACCATATGGCCCACGTCCAAGCACATCTCATCCCATGCATGCCATCATTTATAGCTACGGCCAAGCCAGCTCTGCAAATTAATCTTATAAAATGCCACGTCACCCATCTTTTGACTCACGCCTCTTTATGTTTCTGCCACTTCCATTTCAAATAATGTCAACCTCTTTATTTATATAATATTATTATCATCCATCATGCAACCCCACATGATGGCCGAACCTCTCCATTTTATTTGTCACCACATCACCTACACTTAAAAATTCAATCCACCATACCTTGGCTCACCTCCCATGTGCATGCATGTTAGCCCTCTCTCCATTAAATACATGCATGCATATTTATTATAATGTCCACAATCACCATCAATGTTCATGATCAAGTCATCATTCTTTTCAAGCTAAGATATTCAAAGTGCTGATCAAGGAAAGGAAGAAATCTGCACAGTGCTTCTATTTGAAGTGTTGGGTCAATTGATTCAAATGTCCTAGATTTGTAAGAAGTCAAACAAGTCAATGATATACACATAGTTGTATTTGATGTATGTTTAAGTTCATGCATGTAGGCTGGTCTATGTCATATTGATTGGACGGGTGGTCCAAGTGATATTGACAGGTGGACTCAATGAAGCTGACTGGAAAGGCAGAAATTTTCCCAAGTCCACGGGCGTTGAGTGAAGCAAGCTCACTCAATACCAGATATAAAGACAGTTGTTGAAGAAACAAAAATTTACTAAGTCCACATGCATTGAGTGAAGCCAGTTCACTCAACGCCATATAGCTAACAATACTGAGAGAAGGCAGGCAATCAAAGCTTTAAGTGTTGGCAAGATAGAAATGTGGCTGAGTATATAGGCATTGAGTGAAGACAACTCACTCAACGCCAATAGCAAAAAGTATTGAATCAAGCTGCTTCAGTTAAAGCCACAACAAATCTGTCAAAGAATTCGACTATGTCCAGAAGCGTTGAGTGAACCTTGTTCACTCAACGCCAAGATCAAAAGTCTTTGAGTCAATTTAATGCAGACAACCAAGAGGAAACAAAGAAATTGACCAAGTTCAAAAGTGTTGAGTGAAGCTTATTCACTCAACGCTCTCAATGCGAGATTTCAGAGGCAAAGGCAGAAAGCGTTGAGTGAGGCCATCTCACTCAACGCCTTCAGACAGAAGGAGATTTGACTAAGTATAGAGGCATTGAGTGAAGTCAGTTCACTCAATGCTCTCAACGCCTAGCAGAGCAGAAAATTTTCTATGTCTAGAATGGCTGACGTCAATAAAGTCAACAAAAATTCAAATTGGTTATAGAAGAGCTGAAATTCATCACTAATGTCGCCGTTAGTCTTATTCTGTGAAATGAAGGTTATAATCTGTCATTAACACAGTGACACGTGTCAATCGAGTCACTAGATGGAGGGATTATAAAAGGCAATGGAATCAGATCAGATAGAGAACTTTTTACTTAAACAATTAATTTTCACGAAAGAGGAGCGGGACTTCGTCTTCTTCCCCCCGCCTTCGTTGCAGAGATAAGAAGGTCATTTCGACGAATCTGAAGGTTCTCTGAGTTAGCTGCGACAATCAATATCTGCTACAACATGATCAGATATATTTTCTGAGGAAGAAGAAACAACTAAGACTAGCCTTAGTTGTAGTGACTTCTCGATCCAAGTAGAGCCAAATCTGAAGATCAATCTCAGGATTTGTGAAGAAGATATCTGTTCAGGGTTCTCTCAGGACAGAAGGAGAGGCAAAGCAATCTAATTTCTGCCAAAAAAGATTAGCTGATTGAAGACCATCATTATTGATCTCCCCCCTTCATCAGCACGATCAAAAACTTGTTTCTGAGTCAATTACAGCACAAACATCAGATTCTTGAAGAACATCATCTTTGTGACTGTGAAGAAAATTGGGCTATAATTCTCTCAGTTCGAGAAGCTGTAGACTCTGAGAATAAATCTCTAGATTCTAATCTACATCAACAATTACTTCATTTCTGTAGGAACTTTTCAAGATCTGAGTTCTAATCCTACATCAACAATTACTTCATTTCTATAGGAACTTTTCAAGATCTGAGTTATAATCCTACATCAACAATTACTTCATTTCTATAGGAACTTGTTTCTGAGTCAATTCCAACACAAACATCAGATTCTTGAAGAACATCATCTTTGTGACTGTGAAGAAAATTGGGCTAAGATTCTCTCAGTTCGAGAAGCTGTAGACTCAGAGAATAAATCTCTAGATTCTAATCTACATCAACAATTACTTCATTTTTGTAGGAACTTTTCAAGATCTGAGTTATAATCCTAGATTATAAAGGCTAAGTGTTAGATCTGGTGAGATCTATGTTGTAAGCCTAAGTTATAAAGGCTGAGTGTAGGATCTGGTATAGATCTTAGTAGTAGGATCCCTTGGATCTGAGGCAGGGTCATGGGCCTGAGTGATAGGATTCATTCTTGAATCTGATGGGTAGGATTCTGTACCCAAGTTGCAAGTCTTGGAGAAGACTGAGTGGTCTTGCGAGATCGTGTTGTAATCTCTAAGGAGCTGAATTATTGGAGAAGTGTCTTATCTAACATACTGTTAGAAAGGAGGGAGGGCAGTGGATGTACCCATACACTGGGGAACCACTATAAAACTTTGGTGTACTGTGTGTGAATGTCTTAAAAGCAGAATTAATCAATTACAACAGAGCCTAAATCAGTTAAAGGTCAAAAGAAAACAAAAAGACTTTAATAACCTACTCACCCCCCTCTAGGTGATTAGCTACCCTTGAATTCAAAGAATTTCAAGTAGTATCAGAGGGAGGTTACTCAAGAAAGGCTTAATAGTCTGATTAGATTACCAAGGGTAGCCGACAAAAGATACTTATGGGTTCGGAAGAGAACCATAAGGAACTAGGTTCCATGAAGCTTCCTCTCTACAAGAAGGAGAATTTTGGAATCTGGAAAGAAATGGTCAAGTTGTTTATAGAGGCTTCTGATCCTAGAATTTATGTCACAGTACAAGAAGGACCATTCATTCCATTGAAGGTATCTGTCCTTGATGCAAATGTCAAAACTCCTAAAAGTTATGCTAAAATGACTAAGGATGAAGTCATCTTGGCTACAATGGATAAGATGACACAAAATATTATAATTAGTGTCATAGATGACTCAACTTTTCAAAACCTGGTGCACTACAAGACCTCAAAGGAAATACGTGACACTCTAGTGATATACATGGAGGGTACTGAGGAAGTCAGAGATGATAGAAAATCTATGCTCAATCAAGAGTATGAGACTTTCAGGCATATTAGGGAGGAGATCATAGCTAGCTGCTATGAAAGGTTCTTCAGAACTATTAATGAGTTAAGGACCTATGGTCGGGTCTTCAGCAACTATGAACTTAATGACAAGTTCCTAAGGTCACTTACTAGAGACTGGGACACTAAGATATGTGTCATTAGGGAAGTGACAAAGCTGGCAGATACTCCACCATCCACTTTGTTTGGGAAACTTCTTATGAAATGTAGTTGACTGCAAGGAAGGTGGAAGAGAAATCAAGCAAATCCCTAGCCAAAGAAAACACAGTGGTCTTCAAGGCAGATTGCTCCAAGAGGAGCAAAGAGAAGAATTCTTCTCCCCCTAGAAGGCCAACTGAGTCAGATAGTTCAGAACAAGGTATATCAGACTGCAATATGTCTGATGAGAAATTTGCTGTCTTCTCAAGACAGTTTTTGAAGCTAATGAAGAAGAAGGGGTGAAGGTGCAGACCTTCCTCTTCTTTTCAACACAAGGAGGACTACTACGAAACCAAGAAGAAACATTCAAAGAAATGCAGGTATGATTCAAAATACAGTAAACAGATTTCTAATAAAGTTATCTGTTATTGTTGTACCAAGCCAGGGCATATTATAGCTGATTGTCCAATGAAGAAGAAGAAAGCTGGTGAAAAGAAACATCATCATCAGAAGAGCAAGAAGGAGAAGACCTTCATTACAAAGAAAGGAAAAATGTGGACTGACTCGTCCTCCTCAGAGTTAGATGAAGAAGATCAAGCCTACATTGGGTTGATGGAAAGATCTGATGAAGAATCCTTCCACGATCATCCTGGTCCAGCTAAGGTATCCACTCCATCTAGCTCTTCATCTAAGTCAAAGTATGTGACTAGTCTATGTTCAGAATCATTTTCGTCCAAGGATGATGGTGATTCTGAGTCTGAGGATGACATCTATCAAGTGATTGATAAATATGGTGAACTTCTGCATGCATTCAAAAGGAGTAAGCAGCCGTCTAAAAAGTAGGCTCAAGAGATATCATCACTACAGCTTGGTGCTTCCCAGCACTCTTAGTCAACAACCCTACTGGAATAGAAAATCAGGGAAGTAAGCTAGCTGAAAACTATCACTTTCATATAGATAGGCACCATAAAATATAAGAATTCCCTTATAAGGGATCTAGAAGAAAAGCTCCAAAGGGAGAAGAGGATTGTGACTAGTTTTTCTAAGCCCAATTCTGTGTTGCCTATTATTGACTCATTTTCCTATCAAAGAAAAAAAGAAAGGAGTAGGATTCAAGGGAAACACTAGAGTTGCCCCTTTCAAAGGAAAGCGGAAAGCTCCAGCTCAGCCACCCATTACCTTTAAAAGGGTAATACTCCCTACTAATAGGTATGACCATGACTCCATGTATGGTCACTGGAAGAATGGGAATTCTTCCCGGAAGGATGCAAGTGTATGTTCCAATATAAGGAGAAGAGGAATGGGGATAAGTGCCTTCAAGGCTGCTTATGAAGAGATATAAATGGCCCATCCTAGACCATTTGTCTTTGGTGTTCAAGCGCCCACTCTTAAGAATGGGGAAGTGGCCAAACTTCAGACTCAACCAGCAATAACTCAGACTAAAGGTCAGTCTTTCAGCAAGCCTGATTTAGGTGTACCTGATGCTATCTAAAGCATGATTTCTGCAAAGAAAACTACTACTGATTGTACTCAGAGAAAGCTAACTAAAGCTGTTGAAAGACCTTCCTTCAATAGAATAATTGCTGAAAGAAATCTGAAGAAGACTACTATTGTTCCTTCTAGAAAGTATCTTGTTGATAGAATAGTTACTAGACCAGCTCAGAAAAGAAGGTATAACCTTCATGAGTGTTGTTGTTGTGGCAAGATAGGCTATTATGCCATTAATTGCTGACATAACCCTATTGTGTGTAGAGCTAAAGTGAGTCTACCAGTCAGAAAAATTGTTGATAGACATGTTCCTTTTAAGACTAACATGCACCAAGGGCCCAATAGATGTTGGGGTCCTAAGGTAAAGTAATTATGTTGTGCAGGTTAGTCTAAGTGTCCATATCCTTATATGGTACTTGGATAGTAGTTATTCCAAACACATGACTGGAACAAAAAATAATCTGAAAGATTTCATTCCAGTGAAGGATGGACCTAAGGTGATTTTTAGTGGATCAGACAAAGGGATTACCAGAGGTTATGGCAAGATCTCAAATGGCTCAGTCACTTTCCCAAAAGTGGCTTATGTGGAAGGATTGCAACACAACCTTATAAGCATAAGCCAACTTCGTGATCTTGGCTATTACATTTCATTCCACAAGGATGAATGTCACATTAAGAGGTCAAGTGACCAAGAGGTTATTTTGATAGGAACTCGGAGTGGGAATGTGTATTGTTTAAATTTTCTTTGTGTAAATTTAGACTCTCTCATATACCTAGTTGCAAATGAGAAAGCCTCACACTATATCCAATGACACAAGAGGCTAACTCATTTGAACTATAAAACCATAGGCAAGCTTTTTAGTAAAGAGCTAGTTAGGAATGATCCTAAAATGACATGCACTAAGTAAGGAATTTACTCTACATGCCAAAAGGGCAAACAGACTAAGGCTTCTTTTAAAAGAATTGGGACTAAAGACTCTGTGAGGTGTTTATACCTCCTGCATATGGACTTGTTTGATCCAATGTCAGTTCATAGTCTAGGTAGGAAAGTCTACACCTTTGTGATTATTGATGACTTTTCCAGATTTGCTTAGGTTTTCTTTTTGAAGAAAAAGTCTGAAACCTTTGATGTCTTCAAGACATTTGTCAAGCAATTTTAGAATAAATTAAACAGTTCTGTGGTCAAAATTAGAAGTGATCATGAGACTGAGTTTTAATCTGAATGCAAGACAAAGTTCTATGAAGAACTTGAGATTCATCAAGAGTTTTCCTCTCCAAGAATACCTCAGTAAAATGGGATTGCTGAAAGGAAGAGTAGGATTCTCATAGAAGCTATACAAACATTATTGAATGACACAACTCTCCCAGAATATTTATAGGCTGAGGAAGTAAACACTGCTTGTCTTGTCCTCAACAGGGCTTCTGTCACTATAAGCCACAAGAAGACTCCCTGTGAGATCTTGAAGGGCAGAAAACCAAACCTTGCATATCTCAGAATCTTTAGGAGCAAGAGTTATGTACTCAATAATAAGTAATCCTATATAACTAAGTTTACTGTCAAGTCCTATGAAGGGATCTTTGTTGGGTACAACAATCATAGTAAGGCTTATAGGATCTACAACTTGATAAGAAGAGTTAGTTAATGTAGTGTTTGATGAGTCAAATATGATTAACAGTGAGCTGTCAAGCTCCTCTTCTAGTCCCGTAGGCACAAAAGTGATTATGGACAAGTTGACTATTAAGGAAGCTGAACCTATAGCCCAAGATAAAGATGAAAGTGTGTGCATTCCAGAGGTAGCACAAGATACACATGAAGTGGATGATGTTCAACAAGATGGACACTTTGAAGCACAGAATACCGAAGGAAAATTACCTCTAGTAGTTGGATATTTGAGGGATTATCCAGGCCGCCAGATTATTGGTGATGCAAGTCAAAGTGTAGTGATAAGGAGCAGATATATAACCACAACAATATACTCTTGTTTCTTTTTTCAAGTGGAGCCCAAGAAATTTGAAGAGACAAACATGGACCAGTTCTGGATTATAGCTATGCAAGAGGAACTTAACCAGTTTACGAGGTGTAAGGTCTAAAAGCTAGTTCCCAGACCACAAGGACATAATGTTATTGTAACCAAGGCGATCTACAGGAACAAACTTGATGAAAATGACATTGTAACCAAAAACAAAGCTAGGCTGGTAGCTTAGGGGTACAGATAAGAAGAAGGTATTGACTTTGATCAAACCTTTTCCCCTGTATCAAGACTTGAAGCCATCAAACTATTCCTTGCATATGTTACATATCAAAGATTCAGAGTCTACCAGATGGATGTGAAGTCAACATTACTGAATGGATACTTGAAGGAAGAGGTCTATGTTGAATAATCTCCAGGTTTTATTATTCATAACCATTCTAATTATGTTTATAGACTTAGGGAAACTCTATATGGGTTGAAACAAGCTCCTGGAGCATGGTATAAGACAATGTCTAGTTTTTTTATTGAGAACAAATTTTCAAGGGGGAAGATAGACAAGACCCTATTTCTAAGGGAATCTGAGGGAAAGATAATTCTAGTCCAGATATATATTGATGACATTATCTTTGGATCTACTGATGATAACCTTTGCAGAAAGTTTGCCAAACTTATGCAAGGGTAGTTTAAGATGAGCAGTATGGGTGAACTTAAGTTCTTCTTGGTTATCCAAGTAAAACAGACTAACAATGGATTATCCATATCCCAGTATAAGTTTACCAGGGAGTTGATTAAAAAATTTTTGATGAAGAATGCCTCCACCATGAAAACTCTCATGGGGTCAACTATGTCTTTAGACCAAGATGAGGCAGGGAAACCTGTTGATCAAACTTTGTATAAAGGGATAATTGGCTCCCTTCTATACCTAATTGCTAGTAGGCCAGATATCATGTATGCTAAACGTGTCTGTTCTAGGTATCAGGCCTACCCTAAAGAATCTCATTACTCTACTACTAAGAGTATTTTGAGATATCTAAAGGGCACACCAGATCATTGCCTTTGGTACCCTAAGAATAGGGATTTTGAGCTAATAGGCTTTTTAATTGCAGACTTTACAGGCTGTAGATAGGACAGGAAAAGCACATCAGGCTCCTGCCAGTTTCTGGGAAAAAAGCTAATGCTATGGAGCAGCAAGAAGCAAACAAGTGTTTCTATTTTTACTGTAGAATCAGAATATATAGCTGTAGGGAGCGGTTGCGCACAGTTGCTCTAGATCCAGCATCAACTTCTGGATTATAACATTTAGTTAAGTAGAAGCTCATTATTTTGTGAATCTACAAGTGCAATCTCTAGAGATAGGAATTCTGTCTCATATAGAAGGACTAAGCACATAGAGATTAGATATCACTTTATAAGATAGCATGTGGAATGTGAAGATATTAATCTTGAGTTTGTCCCAACAGACAAGCAAGTGACTGATATCTTCACCAAGCCACTAGATGAAGCAAAGTTCAACACCTTCAAGTTTTAGTTGGGTATGTTGAACTTGGTATAGATTCAGGTTCTTTTTATGTTATTTTGTGGCAAGAACTATTTCATCTTGCAGGTTGTGTAGACCAGAAAATGGTATCAAGGCTGGAATGAACAAAGTCATGGTAAAAGATGCTCTTGTTGAGGGGGAGCAAGTCAAGCATCAGTTGATCATCTGTAATTTGAAATGGCAGAAGATAATCACAGATGGTCGGAGAAGGTGGCTAGGTGACAAAGCAGCAAAACAGGGGGAGCAGGTGGTGTTCCAATATAAGGGGAAGAGGTGAACCAAGTAGTGAAAAATGGGAGTGAAAATGGGAAATATGGTAACCCTTAACTCTCTTGTGTTAATATGTTGTTGTATATTATTGCTGCATATGTTGGTGTATATCATTGACAAAGAATTTTTAAGTGGTGTTTTGATTTCTTCAAATAGGGGGAGATTGTTGGGTCCATTGATCCAAATGTTTTAGATTTGTAAGAAGTCAAACAAGTCAATGGTATACACATACTTATATTGATGTATGTTTAAGTTCATGCATGCAAGTTAGTCTAGTCATATTGATTGGATAGGTGGTCCAAGTGACATTGACAGGCGGACTCAAAGAAGCTGACTGAAAAGGCAGAAATTTGCCCAAGTGCGCATGAGTAGAGTGAATCAAGCTCACTCAACGCAAGATATCAAGACAGAAGCGTTGAGTGAACATTGTTCACTCAACACCAAGATCAAAAGGCTTTGAGTCAAGCTAATACAGACAGCCAAGAGGAAATAGAGAAATTGACCAAGTTTAAAAGCATTGAGTGAAGCTTATTCACTCAACGCTCTCAATGCCAGATTTTAGAGGCAAAGGCAGAAAGCGTTGAGTGAGGCCAGCTCACACAATGCTTTCAGACAGAAGGAAATTTGGCTAAGTATAGAGGCATTGAGTGAAGCCAGTTCACTCAATGCTCTCAACGCCTAGTAGAGCAGAAAAATTTCTTAATCCAGAATGGCTGACGTCAATAAAGTCAACAAAAATTCAAATTGGTTATAGAAGAGCTGCAATTCATCACTAACGTCGCTGTCAGTCTTATTCTGTGAAATGAAGGTTATAATATGTCATTAACACATCGACACATGTCAATCGAGTCATTGGATGGCGGGATTATAAAAGGCAATGGAATCAAATCAGATAAAGAACTTTTTATTGAATCAATTCATTTTCACGAAAGAGGAGCGGGACTTCGTCTTCTTCCCCCCGCCATCATTGTAGAGACAAGAAGGTCATTTCGACGAATCTTAAGGTTCTCTGAGTTAGTTGCGACAAACAACATCTGCTACAACACGATCAGGGAAATTTTCTGAGGAAGAAGAAACATCTAAGGCTAGCCCTAGTTGTAGTGACTTCTCGATCCAAGCAGAGCAAAATCTGAAGATCAATCTCAGGATCGGTGAAGAAGATATCTATTCAGGGTTCTCTCAGGACAGAAGGAGAGGCAAAACAATCTAATTTCTGCCAAAATAGGTTAGTTGATTGAAAACCATCATTCTTGACCTTTCCCCTTCATCAACATAATCATAAACTTGTTTCTGAGTCAATTCCATCACAAGCATGAGATTCTTGAAGAACATCATCTTTGTGACTGTGAAGAAAATTGGGTTGAGATTCTTTCAGTTCGAGAAGCTATAGAATCAGAGAATAAATCTCTGGAGTCTAATCTACATCAACAATTACTTCATTTCTGTATGATAATTTCAAGATCTGAGTTGTAAGCCTAGATTATAAAGGCTGAGGGTTAGATCTGGTGAGATCTGCGTTGCAAGCCTTAGTTATAAAGGCTGAGTGTAGGATATGGTATAGATCTGAGTAGTAGATTACCATGGATCTGAGGTAGGGTCGTGGGCCTGAGTGATAGGATTCATTCTTGAATCTGAGGGGTAGGGTTCTGTACCCAAGTTGTAAGTCTTGGAGAAAACTGAGTGGTTCTGCGAGATCGTGTTGTAAGCTCTGAGGAGCTGAGTTATTGAAGAAGTGCCTTGTCTAACATACTGTTAGAAAGGCGGGAGGGACAGTGGATGTTCACATACACTAGAGAACCACTATAAAACTTTGGTGTGTTGTGTGTGAATATTTTGAAAGCAGAATTAATCAATCATAACAGATTGGAAATTAGTTAAGGGTCAAAAGAAAACAAAAAAGACTGTAATAATCTATTCACCCCCCTCCTCTAGGTGATTAGCTACCTTTGAATTCAAAGACTTTCATGAAGACTCAAGGCTTGAGTGTTTAGTTAAACTTTATGACAATTCTTATTAGTTGGATCATTGTGATCTCAGTGTAGATCTCTAACTATAGAGATTGAGGTAGGGCTTTGTGGCCTGAGTTGTAGGATCTATAAAAAGATCTGAGTGTAGATCTCTAACTGTATAAATCAAGGTAGGTTGTGTTTGACCTGAGTTGTAGGATTTTGTGAAAGAAGATCTGAGTTGTAGGACCTGTGTATAAGGTCTAAGGTAAGGGATTGGTGTCCAGGAGTTATAAGATCTGTGGATTTGAGATAGTTTGGAGAAGTTTGGCATAAGCTAGCTCTCTACTAGATAAGTGAATGAGGAAAGTGGATGTACCCATAATTAGTGAAGCACTATAAATCTTGGTGTCCTGTATTGTGTTGTGTTATATTATTACTCTGTTGTGTTATAGACAGGAAAATCAAAAGAAAAACATAAAATAAGTAAAACACCTATTCACCCCCTCCCATCTAGGTGAGTAGTAATTCTTATCTTTCACACTATAAAGAGGACCTACCCAGGGGAGAATCCACGAAGTTTGATAAGGGGGAGGGCAATCAAAAATTAAGAATTTTTTTTGTTGATTAATGTCTATACCAAAATTTTCACATGTAGGATATCACATCCGGGTCACCAAAAAATAATTAATTCTTATTATAGCTTATATATTTAGAGACATCTGAGCTCTATTTTTAATCAATTTTCAAACCATATAAAATGTTGCGTGATACTGACTTGATTTTGATTGCAGTACATATAATATTATTTTTTTAATAATTTGGGATGTGAGAATGTAAAGAGTATCAACAAATTCTAATTTGAATTATTTGTTCAGGTGTTTAGGTTAATTGTAGGTGAAAATAAATCCAAGAAAAAAAATAACGGTTGCAATGAAAATATTTAAGATGACCTCCTTGCTATAAAGTTTGGATTGCAATAAAAGTATAAACTGTTATCATCAGTATTGAAAATTTCTGCTGATCTCATTGTCATCTTCATTCGTCAACACACCTAAGAGAATTTGAAAGTTCCTCCTCTAAGTAAGATAACTCTATATTAAAATGAACCCCAAAAAGTGTGGATGTGTGCTCCTACGATAGAGAATATGAATCTCAACAAGGGGGCTCGTGCCTTTTAAAAAGTTTGAGAAAATTGTAGTCAAAATTCATTTAGCTCTGATCTCGTGTACTCTTAGGGTTCGTTTGTTTTTGCGTTTAGCCACGTTCCTTTTTATCAAAACACACAAACTAGTGTTAAACCCGTTTGTTTTTCCGCAACCAGTTCAAGCCGCAGGCGTTTCTGTAGGCTTAAAAAAATCGCGGGATGAAACCACACCTCCGAGCTCCGATTTGCCGTGTTTATGGAGGAGAAAAGCCTCGCCTGTGCCGCCCTCCCATGACCCGTATTGTGACGCCCTCCCGTTTTTCTCCAGGTTGTTGTCAGCGACGGAGCCGCCGACGGCCTTCCCGGATACCCCTGGCGGGTTCGCCAATGGGGGGGGGGGGCGTTATCTCCGATCATGTCGCTTCCGAAGGAGGCTCGTGGAAGTAGTGCGGAGGCAGGCGGAGGAGGGAGTTAACAGTAACATTAAAAAAATTATAAGTCTAAACAGTAATATTAAAAAATATATATATTTAAAAATATATATATATATATATTTAAATTTTAAAATATATATGCCTTAAAAAATAATAAAAAATTTATATTTTAAAAAATATTTTATAATAAAAAATATTTATAAAACACCACCGCAGATTTGTCAAATGGTTTTCTATTCCAAACAGCTCTGCAAACACAGACTACGCAAGCAGATCTCAATTTTCAATAACCAGCTCAATTTACAAACCTGTATTTACAACAGCTCTTTTTATAACCACAACCGCTCTACCAAATAAAGCCTAAGATCCGGACAGCCGGCTAGCTACAACTCTGACTTCTAAGCTCGGATATGCGGAAATACAGAATACTCTATGATCTTTGTTTATATTCTGCTTAACTCATTCAATTCTAGTGGCCACCAACAACTTTATTTTTTTCTTCTTCTATTCATTTAAACATTGATGAGGTGGGTCCCGGGGCAGATCTGGGAGAGGTTCAGCCCTCCCCAAATTTTTTGATAAAACAGACGATGAATTTAAATTTCTCTTATAGAGCTAATGAAATTTAACTACTTATACGCCAAAAACAGTGTCCGAAAACTAGAGAAAAGACGGAAAGGTAGACGTTTAAATTTTTTGTAGAAAATGAAGAAAGATGACATGAGAACTAACTGGTTCAATTAATGTTTTTTGAGATGACATGTAAATCTAGTTGAGATATTTGCAACCAATTTTGACCTCATCAAGTCCACTTTCTTCTTTACTCATAACTTGTTCGGAATCTCTGAAAGAAACACTACTGTCATCTTCGACACGATATTGTGTGACACTTTATTTACTCTACTCTTGTCATTTTGTTTTTTTTATAATGTCTCATTTATTACGCCCTAAGACTTTATTTGGTAGAGCGATTGCGGTTGTAAAAAGAGCTGTTGTAAATGTAGGTTTGTAAATGGAGCTGATAGAAACTGGTTGTTGGAAATTGAGATCTGTTTGAGTAGATTATGTTTGCAAAGTTGTTCGAAACAGAAAACCATTTGGCAAATCTGCGGTGGCATTTTACAAATATTTTTATTATAAAATATTTTTTAAAATATAAATTTTTTATTATTTTTTAAGGCATATGTATTTTAAAATTTTAATATATATATATATATATATATATATATATTTAAATATTATTATGATTTTAATGTTACTGTCTAAACTTATAATTTTTTTTTAAATATTACTGTTAACTTCCGCCTCCGCCTGCCTTCGCACTACTTCCGCGCGCCTCCAACGACGACGGCATGATCGGAGACCACCGGCAGGGTCGCCGGACCCCGGCGAACCCGCCGGGGGTTTCCTGTCGGCGCTCCGGTAGGGCCACCGTCGGTGGTGGCCCTACCGGAGCGCCGCCTGAATACCCTTGTCGGGTTCGCTGGGGACCGACGAGCCCGCCGGTGGGCTCCGGGAAGGCCGGCGGCGATAGGGGTGGATCCAGGATTCGAAGTAAGGGGGCCCAAATAAATTATGAATCAAAATATAATAAACAAAAATAAATTCTAATTTGAAATTTTAGCATTAACAACAAAAGAAAAATTATAATATGAATGTTACCTTATTTTAGTTGTGCACGCCGTTTTTTCAACTCATAAAATTCATCAATGATCACATCTTTCTCGATCTTCTTTGTTATTTCTCGTTATATGTAGAGAATTATACAATTTGCCAGAAATTCATCGTCCAATTTGTTGCGCACTCTGTTTTAATAAGTTTCATAGCAAAAAATGACCGTTCTGTAGTTACTGCTGAGACCGAAAGTGTCAAAATTAGCTGAATTAGCTTGTCAACAAGATAATATGTATTTGATTTCTTTGTTTCGGCCAATTTCTTACAAAGTTTAGAAATTGTTGACAAATTCTTTAAATCTGAATGAGAAAGAACGTCTAACTGATAATGCTATAACTGAATATTCAACACATAAATATCTTGCTCACTGAAATCTTGAGGGTAAAATTTTTTTGAAAGAGCGCATATATCTTCAATATTAAAATATTTATATTCAGCACTTGGATCTAAAGACTTACTTAGATGAAGTAATTTCATAGAATTTTCATTGAATCTAAAGTTCAGCTCCTACAACACACAATATATTGTGGCGTTAAATATGTCAACTCTAAAATGATGTTCCACTGTAATGATATCACAAGGAGTTCGAAACTGCCGATCACTGTATCTAGCATTCATTTCCGGAATTTCAACTTCATTTTTTTCACAAAATACTTTTACAACCTGTAAGTACTTTTCCCAGCCAGATGCATGTAATTTTTGAATGAGAGTCTTCGTTGTTGAAACTAAAGTTATAGCATTTAATATATCTTGACTTTGATGTTGCAGTGTTTTGCATAGAACGTCACTGATTCCCAATATTTATTTCATCAAATGCAAGATAAATATAAATTCAAATGCACCCATATTTTTAAAAGCCGCTTCAGCATCCCCTCGTTGTGCAGATGTCCCTCCATTATCACTAATATCAAGCAATACAGAGCAAGTTGCACTCTACATATTAATAACACTACAGACAGAATTTAGATGAGACGACCATCTGGTGTCGCCATGTCTTTGTAGCGAACCTATTTGATTGGCTCCTGTACCAGTTTCAATTTCACCAAGTGCAATCATGTAATCAAAATATTCCTTTTGAGTAGCGCGCAATTGATCATTGCGTTTGGTGGAAGCACCAACCGTGTTAATAACATACAATAATTCATTGAAAAAATTATGCACTGCTTTCACTTCCGGAGTTTCATCATGGCCTACGAATTGATCATTACATTTGGTGGAAGCGCAATTGATCATTGTTATGCACTTCTTTCACATATAATTTCTTAGTAACTTAATCATCTGGATGAAATTACCACGATTAATAGATTCCGGAGTTTCATCATGGGCTCTAAAAGTAATTCCTTGAAAAACACAATACCGTAATGCATCAATGGAAGTTCCAACACGCAACCGGTTCTTTAATACTTGTTGATATGACTGTCTTTCCATCACGTTATCTATGTGTTCAGATTGAGACATTAAATTTGCACAACTTTTGACAGCAATACTATATGGAGAACCATGATCTTTCCCTACATGAGTTAAAAAAGCGCAATGCTTTCCACAGACTTTCTTCCAATTTCGAAATCCTTCAATTGTGAATGAGCTTGATCCAAAGCGACCAATACTTGGTTTATTGAAAATATAGCACGGTAAACAATATGCAGCATCTTTTGCAGGTGAATATTCCAACCATGTGAACTTTTCAAACCAAGAATATTGATATCTACGTTTATGTTCACCAGAACAAGGATACTCTTGAAGTTTGTGCTGATAAGATCCGGCTTTGAGATACGATCGCCGCTTTTATCTTGTTCATTTACTGGATATTCCCAAATTTGATGACGTAATCCAAGATCACGCTCGAATATGAGAGGTGTATTAACAACTAAACACGAATCAACATTCACTGAAGAAGAATCCACAATAATTGGTTCTGTTGATGTGGATGGCTCGGTTTCAGTTGATAACTTTTTATTGAAAAATGAGTTAATAGTTTTTATCTTCTTCATGAGACCTAAAATTAAAGTGTTTTAGCAAATATATATGGTATGGCTCTCCTTCAGTTGACATTTATACACAATACACACACTGACATGTAATCGATTTTTGTGTTTGATAAAATACCACTTGGTTAAAAGTAAACTAATTTATTTGCATAGACGGTACACGGGGCAACGCCCCTACGACCAAGCGCGACCGTACCAGGCCTGAAAGGGAAATTACTAACCAATATTTGTCTTATGTTCACAAGATCTGTATCTTCCTCTTAAGCATTTACTTCTCAAAACAAAATTATATTTGTCCCTCAAATCTCCACATAGAAACAGTGGCGTTCTGCTTTTAAAAGCATGTGCAAAGATCAAAGATGAGAAATTAGTAGCAGTCAGTCTACAAATTTATGAAAAGCAAGAAAAAATTCTCTGGCACATTTCATCAAGCATGTAAAAGGCATGTGCAAAATTCTATACAAAGCATGTGAAAAGCTGGAAATGTTAATCACTAAAAAAGTTTGTGCTATGTCTGTACAGGGATAAATCATTCATTTGCTATAGCGAGTTTCTCACAAATGTGTTTCAAATTAATCAGCATATAACGGATTTCATGGTACTCAAATCAAAGAAGCTACCGGTAGTGAAAAATATGAATGATAAATCAGATTATACTAACCTGAAGTTGTGAATAAGTGCTGGGAAGAGACGCTACGTCTCAGATGATTAAAAGCTCGCAAGAGAAGATGTTGCTATGGCAATTTTGATTCCTGCATTTTTAGGATTATTAAAAGATCAGTTTTTGCTGCCTTTAAACCGAATAATAAACAGAGATGAGCTAAAAGGTTTGAAAACAAAAAAATATAAAAAAATGAATCAGGAAAAAATGATTCAGTTGGAAACAAAGTTATATGCAAGCTTTTAATCAGTGAACAAAGCGAACGTAAACCAGTTTATTTGCAAGCCTTCATTTACTGAAAAAAGTAGATTATTTTAAACATGGAGTTGAGAATAATGCTCAAATAAACTGGTCGCCACATGATTAAAAGCTTGCAAATAAATTGGTTAAATTTTTAAACCTGGAGTTGAGAATAATGCTCGAATAAACTGGTCGGCGCATGATTAAAAGCTCGCAAATAAACTGGTTAAAAATTTGAGAGCAACCTCATGACTATAAGTTCATTGATTAAAAAATTTGGAAAGAAATTTGAGAACCTCCTCAATGAACAAAGCAAAAAGCGAACGTGTAGGAGGAGGTTGCATAAAAACTGAAGAACTTTTAAAATGAAAATGAACTTAAAAGAAAAACTTTGCAGATACCTGAATAAAGTCTCTAAGAAAATAGAAAACACAGCCAAAGAAAAAAAAACAGAGAAGCCAAAGCTTAATTTCTTTGCAGGAGCCGGGAGAGAAGCGGATGCATTTCTTTGCAGGATCTCGAAGGGCTTTAGGGAGTTGCTTTGGGCGGATGGCAGGAAGACAGGAGGAGACTGGCGTGCAGGAGGAGGACACTGCCGTGTGCGAGGGGAGAAAGCAGTATGGGGCGCGGGTCAAAAAGCTTGCGGGATTGATTTGTTGATTTTGCTTTTGACGGGTAACAGTGAGGAGGTGTGCTTTGATTGGAGGGTTTTGGGTAGGTGTGCTTTGATTATAAAAGTTTGCTTGGAAGAGAAGGTTTTGGAGATGTGTGCATTGATTGGAATTAAATGAAGAAGAAGCATAAAAAATTCTGATTATTGAGGGGTAATTTATCGAAAACCCAATTTTTTTTATTGAAGGCAGAATTGTTGAGGGGTAATTCTGGTAGGCAGAATGTTACACCACATTCAAGGGCATTTTGGGCAACTTGAATGTTACACCAAGGGTTCAAAGCTCCTTGCTTATAGATAAACTTCAAAATTCAACGGGGGGGGGGGGCACAGAAGGGGTCACGGGAGGGGGCATTTGGGCAACTTGAATGTTACACCAAGGGCCCCCCCTTGCCCCCTGGATCCGCCCCTGGGCGGCGGCTCCGTCGCCAACAACAACCTGGTGAAAAATGGGAGGGCGGCACAGAAGGGGTCACGGGAGGGTGGCACAGGCGAGGCTTTTCTCCTCCATAAACGCGGCAAACCGGAGCTCGGAGGCGTGCTTTCGTCCCGCGATTTTTTGAAGCCTGCAGAAACGCCGGTGGCTGGAACTGATTGCGGAAAAACAAACGGGTTTATCACCAATTTGTGCATTTTGATAAAACGGAATGCGGCTAAACGCTAAAACAAAGGAACCCTTAATGTATAAAAAAATAATGCCTCATTTATAATTCCACGGGGGGTAGATTCAACGGCTCTTTTATTTTGAAATGGGAGGAATTCCCCGTGCTTCTATTTCAATTGCTCCTGTGAACACGTTCTGTTTCAAGTTTCAAAGGCTACTTTCATCTAATTTCTTCTTTAAAAAGTGCAGATCACGGCGATGAACAATCTATTGACAAGATCTTTCCTCAGTTATGCGGATCTCAAGAAGGAGGCGGCGAAGGACTTGGAAGCCGGCAGAGAAGACCCGCCAGAGATTGGGATCGAGATGAGCAAGACAGACGAAAGCCTCCGACAATTCTTCGTGGAGGCTGGGCTTGTGAAGGAGGAGATGACCTCCATCCGCGACCTTCTTTCTCTTCTGGAAACGGCCAACGAGGAGAGCAAATTGGCCCACAAGCCGGAGGCATTGTGTGCTCTGCGCGATTGCATGAATGCCCACATCACAGAGTTTCTCAAGAGCGCAAGACGCATCCGCGAACGACTCGAAGGCTTGGACCACGCCACCGCCGTCAACCGCTGCCTCTCCGGATGCAGGGAGGGATCGCCCGTGGATCAGACTCGATCCTCGGTGACCAACGGCCTCCGCAAGAAGCTTAAGGAACTGATGACGGATTTCCAGGGGCTGAGACAGAGGATGATGACGGATTATAGGCAGGACTTTGCCGAGACAGGGGAGGTGCCGTTGGAGGCAGCGGCGGAGAAGATGATTTCGGAAGGGAAAAGTGTGGCCCTGTCCTCTGCACACGAGATCCGGGACCAACACAAAGCGGCGAAGGAGGTGGAAGGAAGTTTGCTGGAGCTGCACCAGGTTTTTTTGGACATGGCGATTATAGTGGAGGCGCAGGGCGAGAAGATGGATGACATTGAGCACCATGTGAAAAGCGCAGCCCACTACGTTAGAGGTGGAGCCAAGGAACTGAATTCCACAAAGACGTACCAAAGGAGCAGCCGGAAATGCTTTCTCATCGCAGGCATTCTCCTTCTTGTCTTAATCATGCTTGTTGTTATCCCTGTTGCAACCACCGGCCTGAAAAAGTCATGAATATGATGATGAGGACTATGGTGCTTCCATAGCTCTGGCCGTGATGGATTTTTTGTTTTCTGCTACTCTTTTTTTGTATTTGATACTTAGAGTTTAGGGAAAACTCCATGGATTCAATGGGTGAGAATTTCTGAACATCATCAATCCTGTGCCCAAAAGAATTTAGTCACTAAAAGATAAGAAAAATGCAAATTAATAATAATCCTAAATCTAAAAAAACGGGAATTCTCATGCGTTGGATTTCAATCCAACGTGTGAGAACCCCCAAACTCTACCCTGGAGTTGCCTTTACAAACTCTAGAGGATCCAAATCCCTTGTGAAGATTACAATAATCTTAGCGGTTGATGATTGACTATTGTGTAAAATGACTAATTAGTTTGTGTATTAATTTGATGTAGTGTTTGATGGGTCCCCTTTAAATTTATAAGTCAAACCGACAAGACGTGGACTAAGTACACATGGGCTCGACTGGACCACTCACGCGCATTAAAGCTGCAAGACCCAGGAACCTCCAGAGAAGAGGTCGAGCTCACGCAAGCGAGCATGACAGGGACGTACAGGCGCGCGGTAGGGCCGCACATGTGTGCTCGGTATGCGTACAAGCACGCTCGTCCTGCGTGCAGGCGCACGCATGGGCTCGATAGACCAAGTACGCATGAGCTCGACCGGACCAATAACACGCATCAAAGCTGCAAGACCTAGGAAACTCCAGAGAAGAGCCCGAGCCCGCGCACGTGCACGGCAGGGCCGCACAGGCCAACGATAGGGCTACACAGGTGCAGGCGCACGCGGCCGCGCCCAGCACGGACAGAGCGTGGCGCCAGCTCACGACCAGCCTGTGCGACCGCACCTCGCAAGAGAAGCCCCTGCCCAGCTGTACCCCGCGCGACCATACCCCGCGTGGTCGCACCCCGCACGACCAACCCCCATGCGACCGCATTACCCCAGGTTGCGCCCCGCACACGCGCACGCCGACGATGGTCTCCACCAGCGACTCTCGCCGTCCCTGATCGCCTCCTTCGTCGCCGACTGCCGCCACCTTCGGACACCTTGCTCGGGCCTCCCAAACTGTATTGGGTGGCACTCTCATCATTTTGGCAAAAATGGTGATCCAGGTGATCGAAACAGTGCAACGCCATTCGGCAGCACAAATCACTCCTTGACGCAATTATCATCATGACCCTCCAGAAAACTATAAATAGTCCTTAGGACTTCATTTGAAGACATGCAACTCCAGAGGGAAGATAGAGCTCTGAGATTTTCCAGCGAGATCGTGGACTTAAGCCGATTCTCTGCTCAGAAATTCACTCACCTCTTCTTCTTGCGCTAAGGCTTTAACACGCTCCAAGCCTCATCAACCACCTCCGCGAGAGCGCTCTCATCAAGACTCCATATCAACGAGAGTACTCCTACCAGAAGCTTCGTGGACTTAGAGAATTTTCCTTCCAGAATGCTCTGACTTAGGTTTCACGAGCTCAGCAACATTCCAAGGCCGGAGCATTTCCATCATGGCTCTTAGGACGTAGATGTTTTTCTCATTGTCTGCACCTTTAACGGAGTAGCGGTCTGTCTTCCTATGAGATCAAACAAACTCTGTAAAACTCTGAGAAGTTAGTGGATTTTGGCTTGACATAGATCCAACTACGCAGTTTTTCAAACTATTCGGGTTTTCCATGTAAAAAAAATGCCTTTTGTCATTTAATGTGGTTCATTTTGACTGTTTGCGCGCCACGCTTGATTCGGAGCTATGGCGGTCCGATTTCTCCAGATTAGGGAATGACCGGGTGACCTGCAACAGTTTGGCGACGTCTGTGGGAAAGTGTTCCCAAACTCTACAACTCTTTGAAAGCAACGCTTGCCACGTGTAAGCACCTCAAACCCACAACAACATAATAGAAGGCCCAACACATGACCTGTATATCGGTCCCTGTAAAGATCAAGGAGGCAAGGGGGCACGATCCTAGGCATGGAGGTTAAGACAATTGTCGGGCCCACGCCGCCTTGGCTGGGCAAGTTTTCACCATAGCACGACACGAAGGGGAGCACCCCGACAAGAGGTCATGCACGAATAACATCATTCGCTTTGGGAATGAAGATGCGGCGGGAGTGCGCAAGCCATATCGGGACCCCCACGTCATCAGCGTAGGGATATGAGAACCCTGTCTAAAGGTCAAGAGAATTCTTGTCGACAACAGAAGGTTAGTCAACGTCCAGTTCATGGATGCCTTTCGTAGAGTGGGGATCCACGAAGAATCCTTCTGTCCAGCAGGCAGACCCGTCTACGGATTCAATAATTGGGTGGTCCCTGTGCGGGCCATGATTTTCCTCCTAGTGGCCATGGGAGAGTACCCAAGGCAAACAACCCACAACATCCAGTTCTTGGTCGTGGAATGTGATTCCGCCTACAATGCCATCTTTGGTCAGCCACTGCAAACTATATTCGGAGAAATTACCTCCATACCACAACTGGCGATGAAGTTCCTAACACCCGACGACATGGGAATTGTTCGAGGGAAACATGAAATGGCACAAATCTGCTACCTCAACCAAGCTTAGCCCCCGCAAGGGGCATCTTGACATATTAAGAGCTTTGATTTGCGGGACAAAGCTGTGATATAGAGGGCCACACCAATGGAGAGTCTAATCGAGGTTTCGCTTCGCGCAAGTGATCCCGCTAGTACGGTACTATTTGGGTCACTCTTATCCCCAAAGGAGCAGGAGGAGTACATGAACTTCTTATACGCCAACCAGAATGTGTTCGCATGAAGCCCTAGGGACATGCTAGGAGTGGGCCCGCGAGTCATCACCCACTCCCTAAACATCAACTCGGGATGCAGACTGATCGTCCAGAGGAAGTGCAACTTCGCGCCTGAAAGGCTCCATGCTATTGAGGAAGAAGTAGATAAGCTTTTTGCTGCGCAGTTCATTCGAGAAGTAGCATACCTCACTTGGCTCGCTATGTGGTCATGTTAAAGAAGACCTCAGGGAAGTGAAAGATGTGTGTCGACTACAACAATCTCAACCAAGCCTGCCCGAAGGACAACTTCCCTCTCCCCCATATCAATTAGCTCGTAGATGCAATAGCCGAGCACGAACTCCTCAGCTTCATGGATGCCTAATCCGGGTACATTCAGATCCGCATGAACAAAGTGGACAAAGAGCTTACCGCCTTTTGCACAGATAAAAGGGTGTATTAAGTAATGCCATTCAAGCTAAAGAACGCCAAAGCTACCTACCAAAGGCTAATGAACCACGTGTTCAAAAGTCTCATCGGACAATCCATGGAGGTCTACGTCGATGACTTACTAGTCAAGAGCTTCCGATAGGGTCATCACTTAGAAGACCTTGGCAAGTGATTCCCCCCGCCACGGAGCATTAAGGAAGCCCAACGTCTCAATAGGAGAATAGCTGCACTCTCCCGCTTCCTGGCCCAGACAGGGGACAAGTACCTCCCTTTCTTTAAAGCGCTTTGTGGGTCACATCATGTTAGTTTCCAATGGATGGCTGAGTGCCAGATTGCCTTTGAACACCTCAAGCAATACTTTGGTTACTCTCCAAGCCCACCAAAGGGGAAGCCCTCTTTCTGTACTTGGCAGTCTCACCGCACACGCTTAGGTCGTTCCTGGTTTAGGATGAAGGGGAGATCCAGCACCCGATCTATTATCTTAGCAAGGTTTTGTCAAATACTGAGAGCAGATATCCCGTGGCAGACAAGATGGCCTTAGCCCTAGTACTCTCTGCTAGAAAGTTTCGGCCATATTTTCAAGTCCACACCATCAAAGTGCTCATGCAATTACTGCTCCGAGCAATCTTGGAAAAGCCCGAGGTATCAAGGAGGCTAGTCAAATGGGCAATAGAGTTGGCAGAATTTGACATCCATTTCCTTAATAGGCATGTCATCAAGTCCCAAGTCCTTGCAGACTTCAGAGTAGAGTGCACACTCCCGCAAGGAGGAGTGCCCAGCTCCGACGACCCAACTTAGTGGACTTTGCATGTCGACGGGGCCTCCGACACCGTGGGGGCAGGTGCAGGCCTACTGCTGATTGGTTCCGAGGAAGCTACTCTTGAGTGTGGGCTCCGAATGAAATTCCCCGCCATCAACAATATTGTGGAAAATGAAGCCTTGATCGTCGACCTATGCCTAGCCATCAATTGTGGGGTGGAAAGCCTGACCATCAACACTGGCTCCCAATTGGTGGTCTCGTAGGTCGAGGGGGACTACGAGGAAAAGAATAAACAACTCGTGCAATACTACCAACTAGCCAAGGCCCTCCTCGACAAAATCAAGTCCCACCAGATCATACACATCCCTCGGGAACAGAACACCAGGGAGGACGAGTTATCTAAACTCGCCAACTCTATCATAGGGTTCCAAACTCAGCGCTGTCGAATTGAGGACTTGCTCGTTCCCAGTATCTCGGGCCCCTGGGAGATCGCCGCAATCACAGAAGTGGAGCCCTGCTGGATGGACCCCATCATTGCCTACCACCAAAGCGGGTATCTACCGACAAACCCTATGGAGGCTAGCCACCTCCGATTCCGCGTAGCCTCATTCTCCTTCATAAATAATGAGCTCTAAAAACCTTCATTCTCCGGGTTGTACCTGAAGTTATTACACCCAGCCGAAGCTGACTACACTTTGCGGGAGATACACAGAGGTATACGTGGCGAGCATATGGGAGGAAAAGCTTTGGCCCTAAAAATCATACGACAAGGGTTCTACTGACCCACAATGAATAAAGATTCCCTAGACTTCACTTGGAGATGCGAGAGCTATCAGTTCCAATCTAACATCCCGCATCATCCCCCCGTTAGGATCAACCCGCTCTAGAGCGCATTACCTTTTGCTCAGTGGGGAATCAATCTACTCGACCCATTTCTGCCAGCCTCAGGGCAAAGGAAGTTCATCATCCTGACCGTCGACTACTTCACTAAATGGGTTGAAGCAAAGACGATGTCCAAGATTAAAGAGGAGAACGCAACACGATTCACTTAGAAGAACATTATCTATCGCTTCAGTATCCCCTCCACTATCATCGCTGACAACGGGATATAGTTAACTGGAAGGTTCTTCACCAAAATGTGTGAGGACTTAAAGATAGAACTTTGCCATACGGCCGTGGCGCATCCCTAGGCTAACGGGCAAACTAAAGTTACTAACCACACCATTCTAAAAGGGTTGAAGACCCTCCTTTAAGAGGCCAGGGGAAATGGGTGGATGCCCTCTCCATTGTCTTGTGAGCTTACAGGACGATAGAAAGAATGGCCACCCGAGAAACATCCTTCAATCTATGCTACGTATCAAAGGCAGCCATACCCGTGAACATCGAATCCCCAAGCCCCTGCGTCCAAGATTTCGACCTGACGAAGAACAAAGCCCTCTTGAGGGAGAACCTAGACTTGGTCCAAGAGTTCATGGACGAAGCAACACAAAGGATCAACACATACCAGGGTTGCATGAAATGCTTCTACGACAGGAGGGTAAAGCCAAGACCCATCAATATTGGGTACCTTGTCCTCCAAAACCTCAAAGTAGCAGGAAAGAGACCTCAAAAGGACAAGCTCTCTCCGACTTGGTAAGGGCCATTTGTCGAAATGCCAGTGGTAAAGCCAAGGACTTACAAGCTGAGAACTCTGGATGGGAAAACACTCCCCCGAACTTGGAACACACAAAACATATGCCTCTTCTGCCAATAACCCATAACATGGAATGAGGCCAAGACGCCATGCTATTGTATTTTTCTTCAACATCAATGCAATCAACCTTGCTCTGATCTAGAAGCAAAGCTCAGGCGAGGCTGACGAAAGTCTTTTTGCACCTCACATGCAAAACTGATGAAAGCCTTTATACACCTCTTAGGAGAGACCGATGAAATCCTTTCTGCACCTCCAAGGCAATACTAGCGAAAGCCTTTCTGCACCTCCTAGTAGAGACTTGCAAAAGTATTTCTACACCTCAAGATAGATCGGAGAAAGCCCTTTTACACCTTAGGTGAGACAGACAAAGATCTGTCTGCACCTCCTAGACGAGTTGGACAAAGGTCCATCTGCACCTTTACCCGGACAGACCTCGGCCCTCCTGAGGCGCAAACGAACAAGGTCTTTTCCACCTCCACCCGGACAGAACCCAGTCTTCCTGAGGTGCGAACCAACAAATTTCTTCACCACCTCTACCCGGATGGACCCTGATACTCCTGAGGTGCGAATGAACAAAGTTTCTTCGCCACCTCCACCCGGACAAACTCTGGTCCACCTATGACGCAAACACACAAAGGTTCTTTGCCGCCTTTACCTAGACATACCCTGGTCCTCCTGAGGCGCAAACGAACAAAGGTTCTTCGCCAACTCCACCCGGATGGACTCTGGTCCTCTTGAGGCGAGAATGAACAAAGTTTTTGTGCCGCCTCCACTCGGACGAACCTCGGTTCTCCTGAGGCGCGAACGAATAAAGGTTCTTATCCGCCTCCACCCGGGAAGAACCTGGTCCTCTTGAGGCATAAATAAACAAAGGTTCTTCACCACTGCCACTCGGATGAACCCCGGTTCTTCGGAGATACGAATGAACAAAGGTTCTTCGTCACCTCTATAACATCCCGACTTTTATTGGATCACCAGAACCCTAATGAGCCCAATAAAAATGACCCAAACCTCTACCCGTGGCCCATACTAGGGTAGGAGGTAACCCTAAACATGGGTATTGGAAATGTTTGCTTTAGGATTGAGAATGACCTAGAGGGGGGTGAATAGATCCAATTTAAACTATGGGTGCCCCTTTAATTATCAAGGTAAACTTAACGGCAATTAGAAAAATTATCACAACACAACAATATAGAAAACACAGTACAATACACACAGATTTATAGTGGTTCCCCACTTATGGGTACATCCACTTTCCCCCTACGCCTATCTAGCAATGAACTAGATTCGTCCAAACTCTTTCTCTTTCTTTTACTCAGATCCTTAGATCTTACAACTCAGAGCCCAGCTGGCTCATACAACTCAGACTATACAAGTCTTACCACTCAGATCACCAAGATCCTACACCTCAAGTTTTTCCCAAGAACTCTACCTCAGAATGAATCCACACTCCTACTTCTCAGGAAAATCCTGCCCTAGAACTCAGAGAAATACCTATTTATCCTACCTTAGGCAATCCCAGCCCTACCTTAGCCTTTATAACACAGAATTACAATATAAAGAGAATTATTCTCCTCCACTCAGATCTACAGGTAGATCTTACACAATGAATGTAGGTAAGAAAAAATTGATTCAAAAAATGTCACCCAGCAAGAGAGATATGAGTAACAGCTTCTTGATCTGATTTTGATGAATTTGCTTCCTTTGATCTTGACAAGATAGATCTGAGCCAACCCTTCTTAGCTTTTCAAAGCTTCTTGAAGTAGAAATTAGGGTAGATCTAGGCTGGAGAATGTTAAAGTTGATTCTTGATCTTGCTTCTCTCCACCTTCTAAATTATAGCTGATGCTTCTTGTATTTGACTTCAAAAAATAATGCTTGTTGAATTATCATTCTTCTGAAGACTAGATCCCTTTAAATAGGCTCTGATAGGAGTAATTGGCTGATCCGGTTTATAACTGACATCTGACAGTTCAGACAGTTGTCAGTACCTCCGTCATCATTTCTGTACTTAGGAAACAAAACTGCTCTAAGAGTTTACACTTGACAGTTTAATGTGTCGACAAAAGGCACGAGTGTCGACACTTCTCTTGTAGTGGTGTCAACATACATCTGAATGTGTCGATACAGCTTTTCAACTTGTCTCGACACAACTTATGTAGGATGTGTCGACACAAGTCCTGTGTGTCGACACTGCTTGCTTCCAGTCACAACACAGCTTGTGAAGTGTGTCGACACTAGTCCTGAGTGCCGACACAGTTATCTTCAGTCTCGACACAGCTTGAATAGAGTGTGTCAACACAATTGTCCTTAGTGTTGACACAACTTCTCTTTGTCTCGACACTACTTGTTCAATGTGTGTTGACACTAGTCCTGAGTGTCTTGATGCTTTTGTACTTAGCTTTATTTGCCTGCACACATGAACTTAACATCCATCAAATATAGCAATGTATATATCATTGAGCTGAAAGGACTTCTTCAAATCAAGTACATTGAGACCAATGTACTCAACAATCTCCCCCTATTTGGAGAAGTCATAACCCCAATTTAATGATATACAACATGATACAAAAATATAATGATAAAGACATTAAGACTACAGTGAAATATTATATGTGAAATACCACACATAGAATGTTAAGTATTCAAAGATTTTCATTAATAGCTTATCCCAAAGTACTGCTACAAGCTTTGGTTACTAAAAAGTTAAAGATCAAGTTTTGAATATGAAATACATAATTAAAAATATTCTAAGGCAGCTCTGGTTCCTTGATAACTATGCCTTTTCCAGATAGTATCTTGACTTTCACCTCTGGCACTTTATCCTCAGCAACCTCCTTTCCTTTGTCATTCTTAGATTTAGCTTTTGCAATTGCTTCTTCTTACAGCATTTGTCTTTCAAAGTAATGGTATGGCTTTGACAAATATTTGTTGGGCTCAATAGACTTAGCAGGAAGCTTTCCTTTCTTCATATCATATTTGAACTTTTAGATAGCTTGCTACTGCTTAAGATGTTTGTCCCATTCTTGTTCACTGTATCATTTACCCCTATCCATGACATTAACATTTACAGCCTTCCATGCAGTAAGAATTATTGATCTGGAGGTTGGACTCCATTGCTCAAAATCAGGTCTAGTATCAGCTTGTTCTCTAAACTTTTTCTTTGATAACTGAGCCTCTATCTCTAGAGTAGTAAGAGAATTGTCCACTTTCTCATTGATTGCATTCTTATCTAAGCCTTGAGGAGGACTTTACATATGTTGGACATATGCTTGAATAGACTCAAAATTAGCTTGTGCTACAGGATGATTAAAATCATAGATTTCAGCAGGAGGTGCATCAAGTAGAGGTGGTTGACAACCAAATTTAGCAGTTTGATCTCCATCATACCATAGGGGAGGAAAGCCTAAAGTGTCTCTGATATTGTTTTATATCTAGGTAGCATGTTTATAACTGTCCTTAATCATAACCCTCTCCCCCCTTTATGACTTTTCTTTCAATATGATCTCTTAAATCATTTTTATGAAATCTTCCTTTACCATCTAGATAATTAATGCATGATATAACTGTGTTCTTAACTCTTAGTAAATTGATGTCAAAAATCTTATCAAAAGCCTTTATGTCCTTTAGCAGAGATTCTGAATGAGTTTTCAGTTTTGTGACTATATCTATTGCAGTGGAATTAAGTTTTGTTTCCAAAGCAGTGGTTTGATTCTTTATCTCTCCCAAAGTTGTATCATGCATAATTATCATATTTTCATTCATTCTTTTCTGATTCTCAAGGACATAGCCTTGCTTGAGTGCCATATCATCCTCTAGTTATTTAGCTTCCTGTTGTTACTTGGTCAGGTAGACAACAACATTTGCACCTTTCTCAAAGAACTCAGTCATATCCTTCTTTAATAAGTTTACTTCAAATCTTATTGATTTGATGTCTTGAGCCAGCTGAAATTGCAAATCCTTGTTGCTTTCATCCACATACTTTTCAAGGTCTTCCCTTTGTTTATCAAACATGATCTCTAGTTGAACTAGCAAGGAGCTAGAATCCATAACAGTAGCTGATGGTGGTGCAGATTTAAGATACTCCTTGTATCTTTTACTTCCTTTCCTTAATGTAGTTAATTTTCTTTTCTAAAGTTGTAAGACTTCTTCTTCCTTATAATTTGATGAGATGACCATCTCAACAGAGTTTTGCTGCCTAGTTCCTTGAATATTTATTTTCAGATTTTCAAAAGGAACATCTGCATGCTAAATTTTAGCATCAGGTACCTCAAACTGAGAGTCTTTAGCTCTCTCTCCCTTGATGTTTGATACCTTTGACAAAAGAACTTCTTATTCATTCTCTTTTGGATTTTCTTCCTCCATCACTTGTTCAGATATTTCATGTTCAGGATCTTTTGATTTGTCTAGGTCCTGAACAACATCCATTATAATAGTGGTAGCTGTATCCATAGGCAAATCACTGAGGTTCTCCCCCTCAATTTGTTCCCTTTCTGGATTGTTCTCTCCCTGCACCTGTACATCGGTTCAGGGGGTATGCCTTGGAGATTTGTCTTGTTCTTCCACAACATCCTCATCAGAACTGAAGTGCACCTCTTCTTCAGAATCACTAGAGGATACAACTTCTTCTACCACAGATTTCTTACCTGTTACCTCCTTTGTCCTTTTAGGTTCTGGTGCCTCTTTAGAGAAGACTCTGTCCCATCTAGACATAATTATCAAGTTCATTCTCCTCATATGATTTATCTTAGAGCCATTTTTCTGATTGATATTATTTGGAATGGCCTTTACCCTATACAAACTAATAATTCTGCCCATATTGGGCTTCTGAATTCCTTCTGTAATTTTATCAAAGACCACCCTATTCCAGTCAGTTGTGATTTGGAAAATAATCCTTGTCATCAGGTTAAACATATATTTGGAAATCCCATCATGGGCTCCTGTCTTGCAGAGGAGCACCTTTCCAACTATCTCTGATAAACATTTTCCTTGGGAATTCATTCCCTTCCTGTTTAAAGAGTTTCCAAATCTAGTGGTTCGAGGTAGTCCACACCATTCCAAGGCCTCAGCAGTCTTGCTTGAATTCAAGTCACCGTCTTGTGCAGTTCTTGGAATTTGAAAGATTTTAGCCGGTCTTTTGGTTGTTACCTTTACCCTTGCTCCATTAACACTGGATTTTATCTTATCTTACTTAGGGTTAAATGAGGCATTAGAATAAAATTTAGATACCTCTCCCTTCCCAATTTTGGTTGGTTCTAAAAGAAGATACTCTAGACCTGCCTTATTCACTAGGTCAATCACTTTATTTATATCTTCTGAAGCGGATACGAATGAATTGCGCACTAGTTTGTATCCCTCGTTGATGTTGTCGTCCATCTTGTGTGCCATTTTTGTTGAAAGAGCTTGAGTTTGGGAGGAGTCGACTATGGATTTTTAGGTCTCGACACACAGCAATCAGTCTCTCAAAATTGTTGGTAAGTGAAGTCGACACATTCTTATACCTCCTATTTATAGTAAAAGTCTTTTGAAGATGAAAATACGCGCTGCATTTAGTAATTTTATATCTATTTGGAAATATCTAGTGTCAACATGGAAAACCTACTCTGTCAAGATGTGTCGACATAAGTCGACACAAGGTTTATGTTCCTCGACTCAGACCTCAAGGTCTCGACAACCTTATGTCTCGACACTAAATTGTAATGTCTCGACACACATCCGCTAATCAGTGTCGACACGCTATCAAGTGTCTCGACACACCTCTACTAATAGTCTCAACATACACTATGGTATCTCAACACAATTCTTTGACTTACACAAAATTTGTGTTCTGAATATAATTTCTTGGCTAGATAAAGTTTTTCTTGGTTATTTAGACTTGTAAGTCTGACTCGTCATCCTTTTAAGAACTGTACTCACTTTTGTTGTAAATAATTGTAAATATTTATTCAATATTCAACATGTCTAGTTCAAATTTAAAATAATTAAACTTACTTTCACCTAGAGATTTTGTAAAAATATCAGCAACTTGTTTTTCTGTTGGAGTATATTGTAAGCTTATATTTTCATTTTCAACATTTTCTCTGAGAAAGTGATATCTAATTTCTATATGCTTAGTTCTACTGTGAGAAACAGGATTATTAGCAATAGAAATTGCATTAGTAGAATCACAAAACATAACAGATTTACTTAACTGTACACTATAGTCCAGTAGTTGATGTTGAATCCACAATACCAGTGCACAGTAGCTCCTATCAGATATGTACTCAGATTCTGCTGTAGAGATTGGAACACTTGTTTGCCTCTTGCTACTCCAACTTATAAATCTTTTCCCTAGAAACTGGCGAGTTCCAGAAGTACTTTTTCTATCTTCTTTACACACTGCAAAATTTGCATCTATGTACCTTGTAAGTTCAAAATCACTATCCCTAGGATACCAAAGCCCAAGATTGGGTGTGCCCTTAAGATATCTCAGTATTCTCTTTAGCAGTATAATGAGACTCTTTGGGGCATGCTTGGTACCTAGCACAGACACATGTTGAGAACATAATATCCGGCCTGCTAGTAGTTAAATACAGAAGTGATCCAATGGTGCCTCTATACAAGGTTTCATCAACTGATTTACCAGATTCATCCTTATGTAGTGATACAGAAGAACCCATTGGAGTTCTCATGGTAGAAGAATTATCCATACCATATCTCTTAATCAACTCCTTAGTGAACTTTGATTGAGAGATGGATATTTCATCCTCAGTTTGTCTAACTTGGAATTCTAAGAAGAACTTTAGCTCACCCATGCTTCTCATTTCAAACTTGCCTTGCATAAGCCTTGCAAATTTACTACACAGTTTCTCATTAGTAGACCCAAAGATTATGTCATCTAAATAAATCTGGACTAGGATGCTTGATCTTTTGATGTCCCTAAGAAATAGTGTCTTGTCTATCTTTCCTCTAGAGAATTTGTTTTCTATGAGAAAGGTAGACAGGGTATCATACCAGGCTCTTGGTGCCTATTTTAACCCATACAAAGCCTTGCGCAATTTGAAAATATAGTTGTTGTGTTTAGGCTTAACAAAATCTGGTGGCTGCTCTACATAGACTTCCTCCTTCAGTGTACCATTGAGGAATGCTGACTTCACATCCATCTGGTAGACTTTGTATCCTTTGAATGTTGCATGAGCTAAAAACAACCTTATGTCTTCTATCCTAGCTACAGGTGCAAAGGTTTGGTCAAAGTATAATCCTTCCTCTTATCTATATCCTTTAGCCACTACTCTAGCTTTGTTCTTGACTATAACCTCATACTCATCTAATTTATTTCTGTAAATCCACTTAGTGCCTATGACATTGTGATCACTAGGTCTAGGAACTAGATTCTAGACTTTGTATCTCTCAAATTGATTGAGCTCTTCTTGCATAGCCATAATCTAGTTGGGGTCCGAATTGGCTTCTTCAAACCTTTTAGGTTCTACCTGAGAGAGAAAACTAGAGTATAGAACTTCATTGTGTTATCTACTCCTAGTAGTTACCCCGAATCTGACATCACCTATTATTTGATCAATAGGGTGATATCTAAGGTGTCTAACTGCTACTGGCAGGTGCCTACCATTACCTAGTACTGTAGGAGGATTAGGATGATTATCTTCCTCCCCCTGGGCAATTGCAGTATCTTCTATAGGAATTTCTATATTATCTCTAATGTGTACTGTCACAACCCGCATTTTCTCCAAATATAAGAATTATCAGAGTATGAGAAAACACGCGTCATGATGCCACGTCAAGTAGGGGATAACCGCTGATGCTCAGGCAAAACCAACTACAAACTTTATGCAAGAAAATCCTGTGTTTTACGAATAGAAAATCAGTTATATTTTAGAGACCGTATCCCTCGGCTCAGTGGATCACCTAGTCCACAAAAGAAAAACTATATTTATACGCTGCGGAAAGAAAAAAATACTTTAATTAGGTTTTACACCCTAAAGAGCGCATAAGGGTCCCAAGAGAACCACTCATGCTATGCATGACACTACATTTAATTTATATAATATATAAGAAAACGGTTTTCATACGTGATTTGGAAAATAGTGATTAAGTTTATAAAACATGCTGATCAGGAGCTTCATTTATAATAATATTTATAGTTTAAAAGTAACTAGCAACCTAGCATAAAACCTTCTCAAAGCAAGTAGACTATCTCCAGAAAATGGTAGCAGCATAAGTAATATATCTAGCACAAAGGTAAGAAAAACTACCAGTGGGCGCCAACAACCTGACACGAACCCACTGGCACATATGTATGTCTGCAAGAAGGTACAGAAAACTATCTCACTAACAAGGTAAACGGAACTCCAAAGTCCGGGAGTCCACCAGCAACACCACTGCCTCAGCTAGACACCAGACCGGCTACAACTCAGAACCTGAGGCATTCCAAAAGAAAACAGAATACCTCAGCAAGCAACAAGGTAAAAACAACTGCATGCAAGAGTCAACCAAAAGGAAGAAGTAATTGAAAAACATACAGTAGGAAGAGTCTCAACTGTCCAAAACAGGGCAACAAGAAAAACACAATGAGCAAAGGAAATAGCAACAACCCCACTCAGGAACAACATCCTGCCGGGCCTACTAGGCTACCAAGAGCCAAAAGTGCTGCAAACTACCAAGGAAGAAACTTCTAACACCCTAAACTGTGGGAGGTGGTAGTAGCAAAAACAAATAACGAGGAACCGGATCGAAGGCAAACGCAGTCCCCCAATCCACCATGTCCAAGTCAGCAAGCTCGAGGGTCTACACGTGAAAGCACAAGGGACCTTCCACCCACACATGCCCAACCCGTACCTGGAACAAGAAAAACTAGAGTGGCCTTGGCTATATCACACAACTCCACCCTCCTGAAGAGCTACAAACCACCACTACTAACCACGACCCACGATTCGGCCTTTAAGAAGGTAAAGAAAACGGCCGACAAGGAAATACCCGAAATAAAACAAGAAAACCACTCGGGAATGAAAAACAAGGTAAAGGGAGAGTGTTGAAAAGAATCAACACGACAAGGCGCTGAGTGAGACCCACTCAGTGCCTACCTAAACCTTGGCGTTGAGTGAGCTAGCCTCACTTAAGGCCAAAACCAAACTCTAACCTCAATCCCACTAAGGTAAAACGGAGCTCGACGATTGTCGACCGGAGGTCGACGATAGTCGAACGGCCTAAGGCAGAAACCGAGATCGACGATAGTCGAACAATTCTAAGACAAAAAGAAGGCAGGGAATTTCCAGTACTCGAGTAGTTACCAACTACACGTGTACCTCATCCCTCTACTCGAGTAGTCGCCTACTACTCGAGTACCTCAACCCTCTACTCGAGTAGTCGCCCACTACTCGAGTATACGAACATAACCAGCACTCGAGTAGTTTCCAACTACTCGAGTACCCCAACCCGCTACTCGAGTAGTTGCCTACTACTCGAGTATGCTAAACCACTACTCGCGTATCTACAAACCTGCACTCGAGTAGATGCCTACTACTCGAGTAAACCAAACCTCTTACTCGAGTATCTCAAGTCCACTACTCGAGTAACCCAAGGCCCCTACTCGAGTAGTTACCTACTACTCGAGTAACTCAAATCCCCTACTCGAGTAGTTACCTACTACTCGAGTAAACCGAAACCCCTACTCGAGTAGTTACCTTCTACTCGAGTAAGCCAAAGCACCTACTCGAGTATCTCGAAACCACTACTCGAGTAACTCAGATCCCCTACTCGAGTAGTTACCTACTACTCGAGTAATCCAAGGCTAATACTCGAGTATCTTAACCCACTACTCGAGTATCTCAGAGCCACCACTCGAGTATCTACCACCTAATTGAGTACTCCAGAACTAATACCCGAGTAACCCACTTCTACCACACGAGTAACATACTCCAATACTCGAGTAAAACACTTACTAACTTCTGGAAAACCACCCCCCTCCCCTCCTAACACTCCCTCTCGGCTACACCCAAACCAGAGCAAATCTGAACAAAGATAAACGGCATTACGCCGGCAAAGTTGGGTTCCATCAGCACAAGAAGGGGGGGGGGGGGGGGGTCAATAGGAAGAACTAATTCCTATAGATAGCAATAAAAATGAGAACAATAAGGCCTCTAACCTGGGCTAACAGGGATTTCAATTTCAGCAAAAATAATCAAAAAGAAACTTGGCAAGGGCAAGAATACCACTTGCCTCAACTTTCAGCGAAGCTTGGATGGCTCTCCTCCTCTTCACACGGAACAAACAGCCGCAGCACCTAGAATAAATCTCACGGCCATTAATGGCTGAAAACTACAAAACCGAAACCCACATCTCATCAAAACTCCGCGAAAATCGAATATCTTACCGTCGAAACGAAGATCTCGGAGAGAGCAAGACAACGCCGCTTTCGGAATCGAATTCCGTCCACGAACAAGCCCGAAATCGCCGACCGAAGGAGGTACAGGACGGGCGGGTTTTCTCCTCTGATTTCCGCGAAAAAGGCAGCGACGACTTCTCTCTCAGGAAAAGAAGAAGAAGAAGTGGGCCGTCATTTCTTAAACAGAGCTTTTATACGAAAAGCTAAACACCGGTTCACCCATAACCGAACCCTAAAATGCCTAATTACTTAATTATAATTAAGAAAATTCCATAAAGGAATAGCCAAAATATGGCTGCCACCAATGCAAGGCGATAACTGCCTAAATAAATTCTCCCGCAGAATTTATTAATCGGTCAAAACCGAAGGGCTATAGAACAAGACAAATCAATTTAATTAATTGATCACAAATACTAATAACACACCAAACGACACGAAAACCGAATCACCTCGAAATTCGGCGAAATTCGCACCGCAGCTAAATACCCACGCTACGAACACAACGGCGAAGTCGAAATTAACTTTCGACGAACAAAACTCGAGTTATACCCAAACAAAGCCAAACACAAACATCCCCCCGAGAGGCCACACCGGGTCACCCAAAACGACTCGGCTTGCTAGGGAGATCTTGCCAACAGGCTACAAAACGGGGCACTGAGTTCTAAGGAGCTAAACCATACTCCACACATGGCACAAGCCACGGAAACGCGTCATCGTAACGCCAACGAGAAAACAAATAAATGTAGGAAAATCGGGGGCGTTACAGTCACTCCCCCTAAAAGAAAGTTTCGTCCCGAAACTTTACGCACAACACTCCTACTAAAGAAGGAGGAACAACTAACAGGAGTTACAAGAAGGAAAACATACCGATTAAATCAACGAAACAGGTGAGGGTAAGCCCTCCTCATAGCCGACTCTAACTCCCAAGTCGCGCTTTCCAAATCCTGATTCTTCCATAGAACCTTAACCATCGGTATGGACTTCTTTCGCAGCACACGCTCCTGAGTATCCAAAATACGAACCGGCACCTCAACAAAAGAGAGGTTGGGCTCCAACTGGGGCACAACATCTACGAGCTGCCCACTGCTGAGAACACACTTCCACAATTAGCTAACATGAAAAACATTATGCACACCTGGGAAGTTCGCTGGCAAATCCAATCTATAAGCTGACACACCAATCCGTTCCAAAATCTCAAACGGGCCCACATACCTTGGGTCTAACTTCCGATTCTTACCAAATCTCTTAACACCTACCATCGGGGAAACTTTGAGGAATACAAGGTTCCCGACGGAAAACTCCAAAGCAGACCTACGCCGATTGGCGTTCTTTTCATATCTCTCTTGGGCTATGCGAAGCTTCTCCCGAATAAGCTTCACAACAACTTCCATTTCCTCAAGCGCATCGGAACCCAACAAAGGCCTCTCACCAGCCTCAGCCCAAAACAACGGAGTCCTACAGCGCCTCCCATACAAGGCTTCGAACGGAGCCATCTGCAAACTTTCCTGATAACTATTGTTGTAGGCAAATTCCATGAGTCGCAACCGCTCATCCCACACTCCACTGTGGTCTAAAATATAGCATCGGATCATATCCTCAACAATTTGGTTCACCCTCTCCGTCTTCCCATTGGTCTGCGGGTGGTAGGCAGTAGAATACCTCAGATCCGTACCCAAACCCTCCTACAGACTCTGCCAAAAACGAGAAGTGAACCGGGAGTCTCGATCAGAAATGATGCTAACCGGCACACCGTGGAGTCGGATGACTTCATTCATGTACAACTCCGCTATCTTCTTCATCGGGTAATCAATCTTATAAGGCACGAAGTGAGCGCACTTCGCCAATCTATCTACTACAACCCAAACCGAATCAAATCCTCTCGGGGATTTTGGTAAACCCGTAATGAAATCCATAGATATACTCTCCCACTTCCAAGTCGGGATCTCTAACGGAGTCAACTTACCACCAGGCCTTCCATGATCGGCCTTCACACGCTTGCAAGTGTGACACTCAGCAACAAATCGGGCTATATCTCCTTTCATGCCATACCACCAGGCAATTTATCTTAAGTCACGGTACATCTTCGTAGATCCTGGATGGTAGGAAACGCTGGAACCATGAGCCTCACTGTAAATCATCCTCCTAATATCCCCAACCGCGGGAACGCAAAACCTGCCGCGGTACTTCAAAGTACCCGCATCATCGATAGTAAAGTCGGGCAACTCACCCTTCTTAGTCCTAGTGAAAAGGTGCATAAGATCAGGATCGTCCTTCTGGTGCAGCCTAGTCAAAGAAATCTAGGACGGCTCTGCCACTAACAAACTACTCTGCAAACTACAGCATCCCACTGATATATCCATAAGGAGGAACTCCTCCACTAAACGATCGGCGGTGAGGTTAAAGATCTTTCCCGTCTTTCGGCTCAGGGCGTCAGCCACCACATTGGCCTTGCCCGGATGATACTGGATTTATACATCATAATCAGCCACATATTCCAACCACCGCCGCTGACGCAGATTCAACTCCTTCTGCGTGAACACGTACTTTAAGCTCTTATGGTCAGTGAAGATCTTGCATTGAGCCCCATAAAGTAGGTGCCTCCACAACTTCAAAGCATAAATAACCGCTGCAAACTCGAGGTCAAGCGTGGGATAATTCATCTCATGAGTCTTCAGTTGCCTTGACCCATAGGCAATTACTTTTCCATTTTGCATTAATACGCATCCCAGACCTACAAGCGAAGCATCCACATAAGCATCATAATCTACTCCCTCGGTAGGCAGGGTCAGAACGAGAGCAGTGCACAATCTCTCCTTTAGCTCAAGAAAAGCTTCCTCGCACTTTTCGCTCCAAACAAACGCCACATTCTTCTGAGTCAACTTGGTCAAAGGTGCGGCTAGGGAAGAGAAACCCTCCACAAATCTCCTATAATAACCAGCCAACCCTAAGAAACTCCTGATCTCTTTAGGCGAACTCGGTCTACTCCAATCCATCACTGCTGCAATCTTTTCTGGATCGACCGAGATCCCCTCCTTGTTCACCACGTGGCCTAGAAAAGAAACTTGAGGCAACCAAAACTCGCACTTGCTCAATTTGGCGAATAACTTGTGGCTCCTCAACTCCGATAGGACCAAACGCAAATGCTGCTCATGCTCCTCAGCACTGCGTGAATAAACTAACACGTCATCAATGAAGACCACAACGAACTTATCGAGAAAATCCTTGAACACCCGGTTCATCATATCCATGAAGGCTGAAGGTGCGTTGGTCAGACCAAACGACATTACCAGAAACTCAAAGTGTCCATGTCTCGACCTAAACGCAGTCCGCGGAATATCCGCCTCACGGATCCTAAGCTGATGATAACTAGAACGAAGATCGATCTTAGAGAACACCGTGCTACCACGCAACTGGTCAAACAAATCATCGATCCTCGGCAGAGGGTACCTGTTCTTGATAGTGACCTTATTCAACTCTCTATAGTCGATGCAGAGCCGCATCGACCCATCTTTCTTCTTTACAAACAAAATAGGAGCACCCCAAGGCGACGAACTCTGCCTAATAAACCCCTTAGCTAACAGCTCATCCAACTAAACTCGCAACTCCTATAACTCACGAGGGGCCATCCGGTACGGCGCCTTAGCAATAGGACGTGTACCCGGCTCTAAATCGATCACAAACTCAACATCCCGATCAGGAGGAAGACCAGGAAGATCATCAGGAAAAACATCGGCGAAACCACGAACAATAGGAATCTCTTCCAAGCGTGGCACGCTAACAGCGGCTCCAATCGCCGAGACTAAACAAACACAACAATCAGAAATAAACAATCTCTGAGCACATACCGCAGAGATGACAGGAAAATCCTGACACAGAGCAGCATACACGCTGCCGGGCTGACCGTCATCCCTGATGAAGTCCAAGCGCTTTCCTTTGCAATGAATGACCGCATCATACCGAGAGAGCCAGTCCATGCCCAAAATGACATCGAAGTCCTCCAGATCAATCATTTTCAGGTCCGCCTTCGCAAGAAAGTCCCCCAACAAAACCGGGCAATCCAAAATGCCCAAATCTGACAACACAGATTCACCAGAAGGAAACTTGGCACAGAAGGAATCCCGAACACGATCTAGAGTCAATCGATGACGCTCTACAAAGGCTCTAGCCATGAACGAGTGGGTAGCGCCGGAGTCAAACAGAACACGCGCCCAACGGTTCTTCACCTTAAACTTCCATATAGGAACACACAAACTAAGGAACTACCATAGCAACACCGCAACACTCTAGCAAATAAAACTACCAGGCTAGAAAAACAACAATCAGCTAACCTGAAATAACCTGGGTCGAAGTCTGAGCCTCCTAAGAAGAAATCACGTTCAGCTTCCCTTTCCCCTTGTCCACACGCGGAGGTGGGGCTAAAGCCTACAACGGAACTGCAGGAAGAGCTGTCTGAACCTGAGGACACCTCGACTTGATATGACCCTTCTGCCCATACTGAAAGCAGACTCTATCCTTGGTCTAACACTGGGCCGCATTATGCCCGGACCGCTTGTAAACTGAACAGGAGACATCTCTCCTAGGACCACCCTGGATCGCATGAACCTGCTCCTTCTTCTGAGCTGCTGACCTCTTAAAACATTTCTCGACAGGATGGCCTGCCCGGCCACAGAAACTGCACACTACTCGGCTCCTCTTTCCCAGGACAGCATCGGGTACCAGGGGCTTCTTCCCCTCCACAGACTTTCTCTTGTCCTTTCTCATCTGCTGGCCTCTGCTCTTTGCCGTTTCAATAGCCTCAACCTTAAGAGCAGCCTCTACAACTCCAGCATAAGTCACTGACCCATAAGCACTGGTCAACTGCTGCACTTCGCTCCTCAAACCACCAAGAAATCTCTTAACTCGATCAGCCTCAACGCTGACCAAGGCAGGGGCAAAACGGCTCAACTTGCTAAATTCTATTTCATACTCACCCACCGTGAGTTGCCTTTGCTTCAGATAGAGAAAGTCATTCATGAGGCGGTCACGCTCGACCGAAGGCAAGAACTTCCTTAACAACATCTCCTTAAACATTTCCCAAGAGCATCCAGCTACTAAGCTCTCCTTCTCTCTTAGCCACCAAATCTTAGCCAATCCTTTAAGCTGATAGGTGTCTAGCATCACCCTCTGGTCACCAGCAATCCCTGAATACGAAAACATCTCCTCCATGGAGATCAGCCAATCATCTATAACCATGAAATCTGCCTTCCCGTCATAAGTGGGAGGGCTCAGTCTCTGAAATTGCGAGATGATGGCCATCTCCACTGGCACCACCACTGGAGGTCTCATGAGCACAGGGGGAGGAGGAATAGCGAACCCCCCAGCAGGAACTTGCGCACCCTGAGCCTGTCCTGCCACAACTGCCACCAAAGACTGAATCTGGGCTTGCACCTCCCCCAACTGTCTGCCCATAGCTTCGCTACTCTGACGCAGACTCTCGATTACCGCATCACGCTGAGCCCCAGACGACTCACCTTCAGACAGTGGAGTCGATCGAGTCGCAGGTCGCCTAGCCATCCTATAATCATACCACCCCAAATCAGATCCCCAATCAACGACTAGAACTCAAACACAAGTACAGACCATACATATATAGATATAGGCTTAAAGCTGCTAAACTTGCTCTAAGAGTTTATCTTTTTAACAAAAATTTGATGACATGCCCTAACCTAGGATGGTTAACCATCACCTTGCTATCTCTCGTGCCTAGATCGGGAATGCATGACTTTATTTTGTTTTGAAAACTTATGTGTGTACATATGTCATCCTGCAAATCTTTAGCTTGGCACGTTGTGCTTATGTAATGATATGCTATGCATGTTTGTGCTATGCATTCTAAAAAGGCCCTAATGCATGTTATGAGCGGCGTACACATGAAAATGTTATGCATCCCATACTACATAACATTTCCATGCAACGAAAAAAGAAACGTGCTAGTCGCAGTCATGTGGTGAGGTTATGCATCCCATACTACATAACCCTCACATGTAGCCCCTATGGTGGATCCATATACGAACACATATTATGCATCCCATACTACATAATATGCCTCGTATACTTCATGTTATGCCATGAGTGTAGTGTTCGTGATTTTGCCAAGACGTGCTGATGACATATCGATGTGTGAATGACATGATGCAGAACTACCAAAAGCAAACAAAGGAAGGTTGCTCATCTAACTTGTCAAGCAACCTCCCTCTGATACCAACTGTCACAACCCGCATTTTCTCCAAATATAAGAATTATCAGAGTATGAGAAAAAACGCGTCATGATGTCACGTCAAGCAGGGGATAACCGCTGACGCTCAGGCAAAACCAACTACAAACTTTATGCAAGAAAATCCTGTGTTTTACGAATAGAAAATCAGTTATATTTTAGAGACCGTATCCCTCGGCTCAGTGGATCACCTAGTCCACAAAAGAAAAACTATATTTATACGCTGCGGAAAGAAAAAAATACTTTAATTAGGTTTTACACCCTAAAGAGCGCATAAGGGTCCCAAGAGAACCACTCATGCTATGCATGACACTACATTTAATTTATATAATATATAAGAAAACGGTTTTCATACGTGATTTGGAAAATAGTGATTAAGTTTATAAAACATGCTGATCAGGAGCTTCATTTATAATAATATTTATAGTTTAAAAGTAACTAGCAACCTAGCATAAAACCTTCTCAAAGCAAGTAGACTATCTCCAGAAAATGGTAGCAGCATAAGTAATATATCTAGCACAAAGGTAAGAAAAACTACCAGTGGGTGCCAACAACCTGACACGAACCTACTGGCACATATGTATGTCTGCAAGAAGGTACAGAAAACTATCTCACTAACAAGGTAAACAGAACTCCAAAGTCCGGGAGTCCACCAGCAACACCACTGCCTCAGCTAGCCACCAGACCGGCTACAACTCAGAACCTGAGGCATTCCAAAAGAAAACAGAATACCTCAGCAAGCAACAAGGTAAAAAAAACTACATGCAAGAGTCAACCAAAAGGAAGAAGTAATTGAAAAACATGCAGTAGGAAGAGTCTCAACTGTCCAAAACAGGGCAACAAGAAAAACACAACGAGCAAAGGAAACAGCAACAACCCCACTCAGGAACAACATCCTGCCGGGCCTACTAGGCTACCAAGAGCCAAAAGTGCTCCAAACTACCAAGGAAGAAACTTCTAACACCCTAAACTGTGAGAGGTGGTAGTAGCAAAAACAAACAACGAGGAACCGGATCGAAGGCAAACGCAGTCCCCCAATCCACCATGTCCAAGTCAGCAAGCTCGAGGGTCTACACGTGAAAGCACAAGGGACCTTCCACCCACACATGCCCAGCCCGTACCTGGAACAAGAAAAACAAGAGTGGCCTTGGCTATATCACACAACTCCACCCTCCTGAAGAGCTACAAACCACCACTACTAACCACGACCCACGATTCGGCCTTTAAGAAGGTAAAGAAAACGGCCGACAAGGAAATACCAGAAATAAAACAAGAAAACCACTCGGGAACGAAAAACAAGGTAAAGGGAGAGTGTTGAAAAGAATCAACACGACAAGGCGCTGAGTGAGACCCACTCAGTGCCTACCTAAACCTTGGCGTTGAGTAAGCTAGCCTCACTTAAGGCCAAAACCAAACTCTAACCTCAATCCCACTAAGGTAAAACGGAGCTCGACGATTGTCGACCGGAGGTCGACGATAGTTGAACGGCCTAAGGCAGAAACCGAGATCGACGATCTCCATTCAGAGATCGACGATAGTCGAACGATTCTAAGACAAAAAGAAGGCAGGGAATTTCCAGTACTCGAGTAGTTACCAACTACTCGTGTACCTCATCCCTCTACTCGAGTAGTCGCCTACTACTCGAGTACCTCAACCCTCTACTCGAGTAGTCGCCCACTACTCGAGTATACGAACATAACCAGCACTCGAGTAGTTTCCAACTACTCGAGTACCCCAACCCGCTACTCGAGTAGTTGCCTACTACTCGAGTATGCTAAACCACTACTCGTGTATCTACAAACCTGCACTCGAGTAGATGCCTACTACTCGAGTAAACCAAACCTCTTACTCGAGTATCTCGAGTCCACTACTCGAGTAACCCAAGGCCCCTACTCGAGTAGTTACCTACTACTCGAGTAACTCAAATCCCCTACTCGAGTAGTTACCTACTACTCGAGTAAACTGAAACCCCTACTCGAGTAGTTACCTTCTACTCGAGTAAGCCAAAGCACCTACTCGAATATCTCGAAACCACTACTCGAGTAACTCAGATCCCCTACTCGAGTAGTTACCTACTACTCGAGTACTCCAAGGCTAATACTCGAGTATCTTAACCCACTACTCGAGTATCTCAGAGCCACCACTCGAGTATCTACCACCTACTTGAGTACTCCAGAACTAATACCCGAGTAACCCACTTCTACCGCACGAGTAACATACTCCAATACTCGAGTAAAACACTTACTAACTTCTGGAAAACCACCCCCTCCCCTCCTAACACTCCCTCTCGGCTACACCCAAACCAGAGCAAATCTGAACAAAGATAAACGGCATTATGCCGGCAAAGTTGGGTTCCATCAGCACAAGAAGGGGGGGGGGTCAATAGGAAGAACTAATTCCTATAGATAGCAATAAAAATGAGAACAATAAGGCCTCTAACCTGGGCTAACAGGGATTTCAATTTCAGCAAAAATAATCAAAAAGAAACTTGGCAAGGGCAAGAATACCACTTGCCTCAACTTTCAGCGAAGCTTGGATGGCTCTCCTCCTCTTCACACGGAACAAACAGCCGTAACACCTAGAATAAATCTCACGGCCATTAATGGCTGAAAACTCCAAAACCGAAACCCACATCTCATCAAAACTCCGCGAAAATCGAATATCTTACCGTCAAAACGAATATCTTGGAGAGAGCAAGACAACGCCGCTTTCGGAATCGAATTTCGTCCACGAACAAGCCCGGAATCGCCGACCGAAGGAGGTACAGGACGGGCGGTTTTCTCCTCTGATTTCCGCGAAAAAGGCAGCGACGGCTTCTCTCTCAGGAAAAGAAGAAGAAGAAGTGGGCCGTCACTTCTTAAACAGAGCTTTTATACGAAAAGCTAAACACCGGTTCACCCATAACCGAACCCTAAAACGCCTAATTACTTAATTACAATTAAGAAAATTCCATAAAGGAATAGCCAAAATATGGCTGCCACCAAGGCAAGGCGATAACTGCCTAAATAAATTCTCCCGCAAAATTTATTAATCGGTCAAAACCGAAGGGCTATAGAACAAGACAAATCAATTTAATTAATTGATCACAAATACTAATAACACACCAAACGACACGAAAACCGAATCACCTCGAAATTCGGCGAAATTCGCACCGTAGCTAAATACCCACGCTACAAACACAACGGCGAAGTCGAAATTAACTTTCGACGAACAGAACTCGAGTTATACCCAAACAAAGCCAAACACAAACATCCCCCCGAGAGGCCACACCGGGTCACCCAAAACGACTCGGCTTGCTAGGGAGATCTTACCAACAGGCTACAAAACGGGGCACTGAGTTCTAAGGAGCTAAACCATACTCCACATATGGCACAAGCCCCGGAAACGCGTCATCGTAACGCCAACGAGAAAACAAATAAACACAGGAAAATCGGGGGCGTTACATGTACCTTTATGTCAGGTGAGTCACTTATTTTTAGCTTTTTCATTCTAGAGTCTACAACACCTAGATAAGAGTTGTTAGAGATCACATTAAATAAAATAGATGATTCATCAAAAACTACATTAATAGATTCTTCTACAACTTGATTTTTCAAGTTGTATATCCTGTATGCTTTGCTATGAAGACTATACCCTACAAATATTCCTTCATAAGATTTCTCTAAGAACTTGATTAGATACATTTTTCCATTGTCCAAAGTATAGCACTTCCTACCCAAACTAAGAACTTGCATAGGACCAAATAGATCCATATGTAGTAAGTACAGACACCTCTCAGTGTCTTTGGACTGAATGCTCTTAAAGGAAACTTTTGTCTGTTTGCACTTTTGACATGCAGGACATAACCCTTCTTTGGAGCATTTGAGTTGATGACCATTTCTAACTAAGTTCATAGAAAATAGTTTGATCATAGCTTTGTAGTTTAAGTGATCCAGCCTCTTGTGCTATTGTACACACAAAGAGTCTTTCTCACTAGCTACAAGGCATACATGTGATTTATCATTTATACTTAGGAAGTTTAGAAAATAAATATTCCCACTCCTAGTGCCTGACAAGATGATCTCTTGATCACTTGAATTCCTTATCAAACACTTGTCATTGTGGAAAACAATTTCATACCCTATATCACAAAGCTGACTTATGCTTATCAGATTGTGGTTCAATCCTTCCACATAAGCCATTTTAGTGATAGTAATTAGGCCATTTGAAATGTTACCATATCCCTTGGTGAGTCCTTTCTCTAACCCTCCAAAGATGACTTTTGGTCCATTCCTAACTAGAGTATAATATCTTAGTAAACTTCATGATCCAGTCATGTGCCTAGAACAACCACTATTCAAGTACCATATTGGCCTTCCTTTGGTATTTGGCTCCACATACAAACAAAAATTTAGTTCACCTTAGGCGCCCAAATAGTTTTGGGGCCTTGGTTCCTGTTAGGCTTTGCTGTGTGAAATACAGCAGGCTTTCTAAATAATGCTGTTTGAATCTTATATAAAGGAGCTGTTGGATTATACCAATAATCTAGTGTAAAATGCCCAACCTTCCCACAACACCAACACTCAAATCGGTTGTATCTTTTCTTTGGTTGCACATTTGAGGTTGTTCTTTTGTGCAATACAGAATTGTCATCCGACTTCCAAGGTAGTCGTGCAAAATTCACACCCTTACCTTTTAGATTTAGGTGGGATGTATTGGGACCAGTTCCAAAAATTCCTTGGCTTCTTGGATTGATCACCTTTTGTGATGGTTTTTGGCCTATATTGCCTTTAGATGTCTGATCCTTCCAACAAGGCTCTTTATTGACCTTACTGGTAGAGCACTCAGACCTCATGTGTCTAGGAACACATGATCTCAAGCATCTGTCAGAAGGCAGATACTTGACTGGTTGCCTAACTGGACCACTTGAAGCTTTACCCTTGGGTACAAACTTCTTCTTCACTTTTTTGTCCTTATCATATCCTACACCACTTCTAAATAGTGTTGAAAAGGTATCTATGATAGGTAGCACTGACTTAGGTTTTGAGAATTAGGTCAGAAGCTGTCTTTCCTGGGTAAACTTTGCTTCCAGGTCCTTGACAGTCTTGACTTGTTCCACTATTACCTCTGCCTGGCAATCTATCTTGTTAGTTAGTTCTATAAGTTTCAGTTTTGTAGGTCCAACACTATGTTGGCTCTTTCCAACTGAAAAGATACTCCTCTCAAGGATTCTTATTCTTTGGCCTGATCCTTAGCAAGCTGTTTGCTTGCAATCAAGGCCTTCAGTACCTTCCCATATCTATTGATAAGGGAGTTAAAATCAGCTTCAGTGTCTGAATCATGATCTTTATTATCTGAGGATGTGAACATGATTCATTTTCTGATGCAGAAAAAGAATCTGAGGCTAAACTATGAGTGATCGATTTTACCTTAGTAGGATCTGAACAATCCTGATCTTCTTCTCCTGGTTTGATCTCCTCAATAGCCATTAGGCCCATAAGAGCCTCCTCCTCTTCTGATTCTGATGAATCAGAGTCACTGTCGGATAGTGTCAACTATCTTTTTGCCAAGAGGCTTTTGTCAGCCTTCTTGTATTGTACATCTTTCAAGTTCTCTGACTTTTTCTCCTTTCTTTTTGCTGGGCAATCAGCTATGACATGCCTTTTTCTGTTGCAATAATAACACACTATATTAGTCTTAATATATTTATTCTGTGACCATACCTGTCCCCAGATTTCTTCTTCCTGGGTTTCTCTGGATGATTGGTCTTCTTGAGAGAAGAGTCTTCAGCTAGACCCTTCCAGCTACCCTGCCTTCTTCTCTTCAACATCTTCTTGAATTATCTAGAGAAGAGAGACAGTTCCTCCTCAGTTAGGTCTACTCCTTATGAGGAAGATACATAAAACTTAGAAGTTGTTTCTAGTCTTTTTATGAGTGTTGACTTCTCTCTGAGTTTTCTGGATAACTCAGCCTTTAGGGCTAATGTCTTTTCTCTACTGTGTGCTCTAGCTGAATCTTCTTCAGACTTCCTGAGATTGAGCTGTAACTCATGTGACAACAACTTTCCAAATAGGGCCCAAGGGTCTAAGTTGGCTAATTTCCCCATTTCTCTTAATGCACAAATCTTGATGTCCCATTCCTTGTTCAGGGACCTCAAGATCTTGTCATTAAGTTCATAGTTAGTATAACTTCTGCCATAAGTCCCCAGGTTGTTTACAATTTTGAAGAACTTTTCAAAACATTTAGCTACTAAGTCTTTCTTATCTTGTCTGAAGGCTTCATACTGTTGGTTTAGCAGAGATTTCCTATCATCTCTGACCTCATCAGTTCCTTCCATGTAGACAATCAAAGACTGCCACATTTCTTTGGCTGTCTTGCAATGAATCAGATTCTGAAAAGTGGAATCATCTATTGCACTAACTATAATATTTTGTCCCCTTTTATCCATAGAGGCCAAAATAATTTCATCCTTATCCATCTCTATGTAAGTCTTGGGTGTCTTGATGTTTGCATCAAGAACTGACACTTTCATTGGAATGAAAGGTCTTTCAATCACTGTGTTGTATATTCTTGGATCTGCTTCCTCCATGAATAACTTGACTCTCTCCTTTCATATTCCAAAGTTTTCTTTGGAGCAGACATGGAGCTTAATGGAATTTTTTACCTCTGAGCCATGATATATCTTTCTCTGCAATCCTTTGGATTCTCACTAGGCTGTTATGCCTTTTTCAGTGAACCTCCCTCTGATACCAATTATAAATGTTTGCTTTAGGATTGAGAATGACCTAGAGGGGGGTGAATATGTCCAATTTAAACTATGGATACCCCTTTAATTAATAAAAGTTCTACTTCTTTAAGATGATTAACATAGTCAGATAATTAAGGTAAAGTTAACAACAATTAGAAAAATTATCACAGCACAATAATACAGAAAACACAACATAATGCACATAGATTTATAGTTGTCTTCAATCTCGACACAGCTTGAATAGAGTGCGTCGACACAGCTTGAATAGAGTGTGTCGACACAGTTGTCCTTAGTGTCGATACAACTTCTCTTTGTCTCGACACAACTTGTTCAATGTGTGTTGACACTAGTCCTGAGTGTCTCGATGCTTTTGTACTTAGCTTTATTTGCCTGCACACATGAACTTAACAACCATCAAATATAATAATGTGTATATCATTGAGCTGCAAGGACTTCTTCAAATCAAGTGCATTGAGACCAATGTACTCAACAAGTATTGAGTTAGAAAACTCTGATTTGAGTTCTGTCAATTTTTGTGGCCTCGTATAGTCGATATGAGTGCGTTGGAACTCATTCGGTTGAATTCCGTGGTCATATGGTGGATATGACCGTTCCTCGTAGAACGTCGCGAAAATAAGATTTTGGAATATCAAGCTAGAGAACTCTGATCTGAGTTCTGTCAGTTCTTATGGCTTCGAATAGTTGATACGAACGCATTGGAACCCATTGCATCATAATCCGAAGTCTAACGGTGGTTGAGTGCGTTTGACCGGTTCAGTGCGCCGCGATGCGTAAATTTTGATTATTTAGCAAATGAACTTTGATTTGACCCCGGTTAGTGACATTAGATTCGTATGGTTAATACAAAGTCAACGAAATTCGTCCCGGTCAATTTCAATGACAGGCGGTCAATTCGTGATCAAATCAAGCATAGTCGTGCGCTGAAAAGCGTGCACACGCCAATAATTACATGATACCCCAACTTTGACCCGACCCCCAAAGACTTGGACCTACTTTGACCTTGACCTCCATAGGGGACCCACCCCCATGATTGACTTTTTGTCAAACCACTTAAAATGCATTTTTTAAAAAAAGAGACACATCTTTAATTATGCCCCACTTGAGGCCACAACTATAAGGCCATAATACAGCTCTCATGTGCTCACATTTCTATATAGATAGTCAAGGGAGAATGGCTTTGGGCCAAGCCAAGAGAGAGAGCCCCTCTCCTTCTCTTTCTCTCTCTTTCTCAATTCCAAAGCCCAAGTCCACCTAAACTATGCTACAAGATGAGTACACGTGTCTGTCCTTGTCCATTTAGATGGATGCCACATTCCCTAGCTTTGCTAGGATGAGCCAAAATTCTCTCACCTTATCTCTCTTTCTACTAGCTAAAAGCAAGCCCCCATATGGACTAAATTGACTTTAACCCCTACCCACTCTTAGGGTGTACAACCAACTACTCATAATCTGCCAGCTCACCCTCTCTACCTCATAATGGTTGGGTAAACCAGCCTCTTGGGTTACCTTAACCATGAGAGAGGAAGAAGTAGGTGTTCTCCTCCTCCTATAAATAACCCCCCCCCCCCAAGGCTTTAGTGGAGACTCACTCCTCTCTCCAACCCCAATCAAACCCAGCAAAGCTCTGCCCAAGCCCCGACTTCGCCAGAATCCCCCTACCCGAGCTCACCACCACCTTGCCACCTCTAATCACTAGAATTTTTAAGTCATTTTACTTTCCTATTATGTTATTAATTAAAAATAAATAAAAAAGATCATATCCAAAAAAATTAAAAAAAAAGAAAAAACTTATTAAAAACCTTTAGAAATTGGAGTTAATTTTTGTTGTCCTTAGTACACATGACTTTGTTTTTTCTTATTTTAAGCTTTTGCGTACGTGTTTAGCTAGAATAAATTTCTCTAATTTTTAGTTTGTCTATGTTTTGCGAGTAATATATTGATTAATACAGTGTTTATAATTAAGATAGCATGTTTTTTTTGAAAAAATATTGAATGTTTGCACTTTTATGATCATCTTTTAATTTGTGTTTTTCACTTTTATAAAATCTATCATGCTTTGTTTTTTATAATTTTTTTTTGCAATGTTGACTAATGTTATATATAGTAGATGTGAACTGATCTAAATGCTTGTTATTTTTATTTTCATGAAATATCAATTATCTTTACATACCATCTAGAATTTACGCCTCTTAAATTTTTCAATACATTATTTTAGATGAACTTTGAAGAATGAATATGATCTAGACATCCATTTTGACTTGTTTGAGCCTTTGCATCCCTAACCTTAAAATTTTAATTGGTTCTAGCTACGTTGTGCTTTTCCCGTTCTTTTTGTAGCCACATTTATTTTTCACCAAAATTATATAGCCTACCCATGTTGCATACTTAAATTATTTTTGAGTTATATATATTGCTAGTGTGTACTAAAATCTTTTGTGAAAATAGTGGAAATTTAAATTGTATCCCTTTTGCTACAAAATAAGGAAATATAAAAAGGAGAAAAAATTGGATACATAAAAAAATGATGATGAAAAAATATATATTTGAATTTTTTTTGAGAAAAATGAAATATTTATTTTCTAGCAACACATTTTTGCAAAGCTTATCACTTTGTTTAAGTGTACTATAACCCTTTATGCTTGGCTATTTATCTATGTATCCTTAAACCAAAGTCAAAACGTTACGCCTAATGAAAGTCCGTTTGATTCATGCTTCCTATGTTTATTTTAAGTATGGTAGCAAAAAAGTTAATTGAGCAAGTTTTTTTGTAAGTGTATTAATTTTTGATTTAAATTTATATGATTATAAAATGTCATTTAGATTTTAGTGTCAACTCAATACAAATTCACTACAATATTTTTGATCTTTAGCAACACTACTTGACAACATTTATAAAAATATTGTCTAAATCTTGATAGAGAACATTTTATAATTATTGTAATAAGAAATTATCTTTAGGCAATATTTTTTGTGCAACATTCAATAAATGTTTTCTACACCCTTACATGAAATAATTTGAAATGTTGTACTTGACAGTTCACTTTAGACAATAGTATTGACATATTATTTTTTTTAAAAATAATTGGCAACACTTTTAAAAGTGTTATCAAATCCTTTTTAACACAACCAAAAAGTTATTCTCACACCTAAACTATTTCTTAAAAATAAAATTTATAAAATTCAACACAAATCCTCCCTCACTTTCCCCTAAAGTGGCCTGGACACTTTCCTGTTAACCCTTTCCCTTCCTCATGTGTGTAACTTCCTCTCCATTCCTCCTAACACAACTTCCTCGCCATTCCAGTGTGCTGACTTCCTTAGGCATTTCATGACCAGCAGAGGTCTTGATTCTCCTTTTTTATTTCCCGCAGAGGCCGCTATTCTCACTTTCTCCTTCTCAATTTTCCCTGGCCGAACACCTCGTCCGCGATCCGTTCATTCATCTCCATCATTAGTGCCGCCTTCAATAACTCCCTCAGTCCAGTGAATCAAGTCGGTCGTGACCTAGCAGCCTCAACGAAGAATCACATATTTCAGTAAGGCTGCGTTCGTTTCTCAGTAATTGGAGGAAGGAATTGGAATTGGGTACCTTCAATTTCAATTCTGGTGTTTGTTTGACGTTTTTTAGGAAGGAATTGGCATTCACGGAAAACCTATGGGTTTTGGAGGAAGGAGTTTGACCAAAACCCATGGCACTCCAATTATTGTGTTCGTTTGCTTATTTTAAGAGAAGGAATTGGTTTTCGCCCAAAATCCATGGGTTTTGCGCTTTAAAAATTCCTTCTATACCCAAAAACCACCTCTTTAGGTCGGTTTTGGCACGGTTTTGACACTGTAGCTTCTCCCTGACAAAGCTTCTCACTGGCATTCCAGAAAAGCTTCTCCCAGATCTAACTGGCAAAGCCTCTCATCGGCTCCCACTTCTGGCGTTCCAGCTTCCAGCTTCTCATAGGCTTCCAGCTTCTCACCAACGAAGCTTCTCCAACTTCCAACTTCTCACCGACATTCCACTTCTAGCAAAGCTTCTCACCAGCAAATTGAGAAGATGATGAACAGTAGATTTGGGTTTTGGAGAAGATGATGAATAATAGATTCGTTCATCTCAAAACCTTCTCCAAACGAACAAGAAGAGGAAGGTTTTGACTAATTTACAAAACCAACAAATTGAGGGTTTTGGCCAAAACCAATTCCCTCCGTATAAAACCTAACAAGCGAACGCATTTTGATCTCTTCTCTCATGAGTTTGTGCACGTATAAACATTCAAAAATTGGATTTATGGAAGTATTTTAGAAGCTTGGGAAGGAGAATGGCCCCACTAGTACCTCAGAATGTTAATTTGGATTCTATCTAGGGTTTCGTTCTGAATAGCGTTATCAGTGCTGGTTTTATGGGGGCTTTCAGGAGTTGTTTGAAACATAAAATTTGACATACATAGGGATTCTCCTGGATGTTGTTATGAAATTAGCGGGAATTAAAGTTGTTTTCTTTTTGGTATTCTTCAATTTAGATTGTTGTTTAATCAGCAAAATAGAGGTTGGATCATGCCATGGAAATTACCGCAAATCTCTTTTAATTATCATTTGTTATAATTGGATGTTATAGAAGCAGCATAATCATGAGTTAGAATAGGTAGAAATTATTGTTCCTTGTTGTTCTTTCTATCAAAAATGAAGTTTATTTAGTGAGGTGCATGATGGTTCTTCATGCATGTCTATCCTTCATTAATTCCTCCCTTTTTGTCATGGATTTATTGGATATGTTCTATATTATAAAGGCAAAAAATGCTCCATTCTTATAGGAAATATATTGACAGTGTTTCTGTTGGAACCGGGATTCAGTCCAACGAGGAGTTTAGATCCAAAGGGTGCAACTAACACTTACTTCTCCTGAGGAAAAACGCTTGACTGAAGGTTTAGAACTAGGCACTGACCAAAGATAACAATGCAGAGGTCCCACCTCACACCCAGAAGATCTTAAAACGCTTCCCCTCCCACCCAAAAGCTGAATCTGGGCACCTTGGAGAGCCTTTGAAGCCAACCAAAATTGACCAGAGGAGGAAGAAGCCAAAAATTGGATCTCTCCAAAGGTACCTCTCAAGGTCTATTTATAGTTTTTCCTAGTGGGTCTGCCAATAGCACAATTCCACCTTTTGGTTTTACTAAATGCACCCCAAATTGGCCTACTAACAGCCAAACACCACTGTTTGGAATGACTATTAACAGACAAATAAATATAACATTGCTTGAAGAATATTCCTTGATGACGAGTGCCCTGATGGAACCGGCACTTGCCAGCCTATGACTCGCCTCGCTCTCTATGGCGAGTGCCTTTGTAAAGAGCACCCACCTAGATTGGCGAGTTCTTGATGAAACCAGCACTCGCCCGACTCTTTGGACTGGCGAGTGCCTGATGAAACCAACGCTTGCCCGCCTCTTCAGAGTGGAGAATGTCTGATAAAATCCACACTCACCCGCTTCTTTGGAGTGGCGAGTGCCTAATGAAACCAACACTCACCCGTTTCTTTGGCGAGTTCCTAAACACTCGCCTGTCTGGGGCGAGTGTGGTCTTTCTTCCTGACTCGTCCCTTGACTAGGTACTCACTGCTTTAGGCGAGTGCAAGCCCGCCTCCTCGACTCACCTAGAGTTGTGGAGTCACTCGGGTTCATCCACTCAACAAACACAGGGTTGTACACAATCCCCGCTCTTTGTGAGATTGCCTCAAGCTCAGAAAGAAAAGTGCAAACCCCAGTGTTCGGAGCATGCCTGCTGACCTGGACATAATCTTTTGACGGGCCCCTCTCCTATACTATAAATACCTCCGAATGTGGGGGTGAGGGGCCTCCTAACTTCTTCCCTCTTCTCAACCTCATATTGTTGTAGCTGCACAATGCCGCTTTCAAAAGAAGTCTAAGCTTGCCTTGACGCCACGAGGGAGAAGAGCAAGTACTTCACCATTGAGTTTGCGCCTTGGCTTACCCGGCGGGCCTCGAGCTCACCTTTTAAGCTAAAAATCTAAGATGGATAAGCGCAACCCGGGGGAGGGTGGATCCTCCATTTAGAATTCACCACTTATTACTGAGCTCACTCAACAGGTACGCGAGCTGACTGTTTCTCCCGCTAATTATTTATATGGATTTATGATGTCTTGGTTACTCGTAGAGAACACTCCACGAGAAGGAAGTCGCGGGTGGAGACTCGGCAAATGCCCAACCACACTCGCTTGAAGGAGGTGCTGGCACATTGGCTATAGAAACTAACCTCCAAGTGGTCCAAAGCGATCTTCCGCCCCCTCCTGGTGAGCTGCTTTCCTCCCTCTCTCCCTTACCCTTCTTGGCTCTTGGTTCTCATCCTTTGCTACCTCTCGCAGTCACCAATTTTGGGACTACAGGTTTGCACGTTCTACCACCTAAATCGCCGGTTCGCCTGGCCGCCCTCGCCGTCACCCTGAGCTTTGGATTCCTGACCGAAGGAGATTTTAACGACTCAACACCTATCACCCATCAGATTGCCTACCATGAGACAGCCCGCCCTGGATTAGGGAAATCCTTTACACTCACCTTCAGTGAACCCTTCCAAGACCGGTCTGGTACCTCCCTCCGACACCCCGACAAGGGGATTGTACCTTCACCAGGTTAACAGGAATACTTGATGCTCTCTTCCCCCTAAGCTTGATTTTTCGTTTGGCTAATAATATCTCTCGCAGGCTACCGAGAGGCTTCATCCACCGAACTTGATATGGGAGAGGAAGAATTCTTTCCTCCTCCTTCCCCGAATAAGATCGCTGGCTTCTTGGGTGACCCGACAGACGTTGTGGTGCTGAAGAGGAGAATGACTGAGTTTTTCAGAAAGCATGGACTGATGCTGCGTGAGATCTACATTCAGGTCCAAGAGGATAGGGATGCCGCTGAGCAGCGACTCTCAAATATTGATAGAGACTATGCTCAAATTCTCGGCGATATACGGCGAGGAGCTATCGCTAGGCGACCTCCCTGGGGATGCATATCTCGTTGGCCGAGGATCAGCTGCTTCTGGTACAACAGGAGTTCCTTGCTGTTCGTGAGTATCATTATCCTCGCGGGCCGCTGAATTCGGGAGTGCGAGGTCGGAGTAGATGAGAATGGCTCCAATATTGTGCCTACCGGCACTTGCACTCCCCACCCTTCCTCTCGGGTCATACTCTGATTGCCAATAATCTTTTAAATTATGTAATATTTAACCAATGGACTTGCTCAAGTATTCACAATTAGGAGCTTGCAACTCTCGCCCATTATGGGGTTTGTTCTATTCACACTGTGTGTCGCCTCATTTTTCATGCCTCTTTTTCTTTCCTGGGATCGTAATTAGAAAATTAATCTTGATTTGATGGCGAATGAGAGGGGAAGTGGGCCACCCCAAGAATCGAGGCGTGTGATGATGTTTTGCTATCCGCACACCTACCGCCTCAATTTCTTCCCACCCATTCTATTTCCTATAAATAGACTCTCTTTTCCCCTCACCTACCGCGTTTAACATCGCCCCTTCCCCCGTCGTCTTCATCCCCGAGCACTCGCCTTCAATTTCTCGTACAAGCACTCGCACGATGGGCGGTGGTGGCTGTGCTGTTGAGGGTAGATAAAAAAATCTTGTGGACTTTCTCAGACCACACATTCCTTCATTGTAACCTTACCGATAGCAAGTACCTCCTGGTGGTCGCCCACTATATCTCACCCGGGTTCGTCGCCCACCTCCCGGGGGAGTTCGAGTCAATCAATGACCTCAATCCCGATGAACTCATGATCCCTATCTCGTATTTTGAGGTTGGGTTGTGACTGTCACTCTGGTCAGAAGTGCGCCAGGTTCTCAGGTACCTGGGCATGGTTTTGGCCCAACTAACCCATAACTCTGTCGTCATGCTAGTGAGATTCGCCTGCTTCTTGTGCGAGGAGCGGATCAAGTTCAGCCTCACTGTCTTCCGCAAGCTCTTTGCATTTAAGACTAATAAGGACGGGACAACTTTCTTTTCCAACCAGCATGCCAAAGTTGGTGAGACGGACACTAAGAACCATAATTGGCTAAGGAAGTTCGTGTTCGTTAAGGGGAACTTCGACAACATCCCCTTCTCTCCCATCCAACAGGATGAGGCGACCTACTACCCCCTTATCGTGGGCAATCATGAGACCAACCTATTCACCTTCTTCGTTTGGAAAAACTTCGAGGTCGGCCGCCTGAGGAAGAATGTCGGCACACTCCTCCACGCCCCTCTGGATGCAGGTATCCTCCTTTCACACTTCCCTATGCCTTTCTTCCCTCTCTCCCCTTAACCACTTTTGTCTGACATTGAGACCATCGCAGGGGAGAGAGACCTCTCCTTGCATCCACCTTATACGAGCACCAAGGTAACTTCTACCAACCTCGCTCACATCAAGGCAGCTGCAGCGGCGTACTGAGACATCTTGGGCATCTCTTCCGAGCCTGCTAGCAAGAAGCGGGTCAATTTTACGGGCTGTGAACGCGCTCCTCCTAACCAGTGCCCAGGAAGCAGAAGACCAGAGATCTTGACAAAGAGAAACAAGTAATGGTAACTCTGCTGGAGAAGACCCCAACCCCGAGTAAATCTACGAGAGAGGCCACCGGCGGGACTGCTGGCGAGATCGCTGGTGCTTCTGGTGCGCCAGAAAAGGAGATCGGCGAGGAGCTAGTGCCTAAAGAGCACCAGAATTTTGGTCTCGGTGAGAAGCTGCAAGACAAAGCCGGCGAGCCCTTGCTGCTGTGGGACCAGAGAATTAGTAGGGCGTCAATATCCATCCTTCTCCCCTCCTAGCAGGAGCAGGAAACTACCACCGGACATGCCTACACACTTGCCTTCAGGCTTTATGGTCGGGAGGATGCCATTATTTTTGATGACGAGGACACACGGACGCTGGCGCAAGAGAGTATGCAAGCTCAGCTCAGTGCAATCGAGCTGGCCCACATGGTGGTACGCCGCAGCTTGCAACACATGCAAAACATTACCGAGGACGAGCAAAAGTGTGGTCTCACATTGGAATAGGTTGCTAGTCTGAAGAAGAGATTAGAGACCTCCGATAGGCTTCTCGCCGACCACTTGGGCGGGGTGGTAAGTATTAAATCACTCACGACTTTCTCTTTCCAACCTTCATCCTGCATTGATTCTCAATTCTCTGTTTTCTCACAGGACGCTGCGACCGCCAAGCAACTCCATGCTCGGATCGTCACATTGGAAAGGGAGAACAAGGAGCTACAAGCCTAGAACTGCCAGCTGATCGAGGTTGTCCTCCCGACGGCCCCTAGTGGAAGCAAGTTCAAGATGTATTCCAATCACGAGATTGAGAGTATGATGAAGCTGGACATGACCAAGGTGGAGGAGCACACGCTTAAGGTGATGCTGCAGGCCAGGCTCATGACGAGGAGGGTGTGGGAGTCACCGTGAAGGAGGTAGTTCCGGAGCTGTTCCTCCCACTCCTGGAGTCTGAGGACGATGTCGACCTACCCCTCCACGAGAGTGAGATGTCCGGAGACTCGGAGTGAATCATTGTACAATTTTTTCCTTTTTATCTTCATTTCGTTCTTGACTTCGTATGTTCGAGGCGAGGCCTTTACTGCCTTTTTGTATTTTTGTACTGTACTTAATGGGTTACACCCCTTTTTACATATAATTCTATTTTGTGTACAAGCAAAGCTTCATAATAAATTCTGTTCTTTTGTTCGCGCTTTAGCTTGACCTCTATTTGCGATCTATTTTTATGCTCGCGTTGCTAATTCATACTCGTCCGTCTCATAACATCTCGACATAATAACATGACCCTTTCATAGGACAATTTGCAAGTGGCGAACTGCGAATACTGTGCCTCAAGCACCCATTGGGACTTAGATGAATTTTTTCTTGGCTCAAGCTTATGAGCACTTACGCCCGCGGGGTCCCGAGGTCTAAGTTCTACTTTCTATTTTATTATTTGTACTACAGAATGTCTTGCTTCCCTCATCGACTCGTGAGGGCCTAGTTCAACAGGCACTCGCCCTCCCCTCGCCCCTGGTCTGGGGTGAGTGATGTTTTGTATTAGTCATCCATTTGTCTTGAAATCCTCTTCCACACAAACTCCTACCTCCCGATGACCTGCAGGCCCTGCCATCCCTGCCAACTAGTGAGAGCTCAGTCAGCTGGATCCAATCAGTGGTGTAGCCACTCGAGCGACCTACCGGTCCTGCCAGCTAGTGGGAGCCTGGTCAGAAGGATCCGATCGAGGGCTTAGCCAAATTCCTTTCTTTCATAACCACCCACCACCTGAGCGACCTGTCGGCCCTGCCAGCTAGCGAGATCCTGGTCAACAGAATCCAATTGGGGGTATAACCACTCGAGCGACCTGCCGACCCTGCCAGCTAGTGAGAGTCTAGTCAGCGAGATCCAATTGAGGGCTTATCCAAACTCTCTTTCTTTAGCAACCACCCACCGCCCGAGCAATCTACTGGCCCTGCCAGCTAGTGAGAGCCGGGTCAGCGGGATCCAATCAGGGGTGTAGCCACTCGAGTGACCCGCCGACCCTATCTGCTAGTTGGAGCCTGGTCAGTGGGATCTAATCGAGGGCTTAGCCAAAATTTCTTTATTTCACAACCACGCACCACCATAGCGACCTTCCAGCTCTATCAGCTAGTGAGAGCCTGGTCAGCAGGATCCAATTGGGGGTGTAGCCACTTGAGTGACCTGCCGACCCTGCCAGCTAGTGGGAGCCTTGTCAGCGAGATCCAATCGAGGGCTTTGCCAAACTTTATTTCTTTCACACCCACCCACCACCCGAGCGAACTGTCGGCCCTGCCAGCTAATGAGAGCCTGGTCAGTAGGATCTAATCGGGGGTGTATGTTGGGTATTGCATCCACAATTACCCGGATTTGAAGAAGACTCCAGTCAAGCTAAGATGGATTCACAAGGTATTTGACGTTCTTCTGTCAAGTTGTGCTTGCAACTATTCCATGCTAAGTACACACCAATGTCAGGGTGCAGTGAGTCAATATACACGGGTCTGTGCAACATAATCCCTCGTTGTATAGATCAGTGTGTTGATCCACGTGTGCTCTCTCTATTGGAGTGTACTTATTTTCAAGTATAGGGTCAAGGTAGATCAAGAGCAGAAGAAGGAGCAAGGATGGATCAAGGACCAAGCTATCAAAAGAAGGAAGGAGGAAAATTCTTCCAAGTAAGAATCGACGAGATTCGTTAGTGATTCCCGCCGACTTCGACAGGAATCACTAAGTGACTCCCGCCGACTACTTCTGGCCGGCAAAGTTAGAAATTCTGCCAAGGCAGAATTGACGGGAGTCGGGAGTGATTCTCGTTGACATCGACGGGAATCACCAACGACTCCCGCCGATTTTGCCTTAGGCAGATTCTCGCTGCTCGCTAGACCGAACCAATCCGCCGTACGCTGTGTCAGCCGAGGCTAGGGCTTTTCCTCATGGGCCCCACAATAGCTCTTAGGGTTGGCTCCTGGTATAAATACATGCGTTTTTTTAAATTCTACAGCAGACACCGGAATACGAAAAATAGTAGAAGTCGGCCGTTACCTAGCTGATCGCGGAATCCGCCGATCGCACGTCGCCGATCAGAAGTTGTCGCCACCGCTGATCTCAGCTTGTCTCTGATCGCTCGACAACAACACTGAGGCAAGCAGCCGGTCTCACGTGTCTCTCTCGAGATCTCTTGTCTTCCGATTCGTTGAACGAGACTTCTCTCCCTTCCGAATCGATTGAGACATTTGATCCGACTGAGATCGTTCGAAGACCTAGCTTGCTTCGTCAAGAAGTTTGGATTTACAAAGCATCGCCGCCGCACTTTCTTGCTACCGCCGATCTTGACAAGATCCATTCCAAGTGAGAAATCCGGTTGTGGACTCTTCGTACTTTTCGTGCAAGCTTCAATGAACGAAGAAAGACATCGGAATCTCCATAAAGCATTATTTGTATTTTTATTTACATTCAATTTTGTGGTAAAGGAATTTTCATTCCTATTTGTAAGGGTTGGGTGCAACCCGTTGTGGTGGAGTTATGACTCCGTTGTTGGAAGGGTTCCTTCCGTGGTTGGGGGAGCGTTGCTCCTAGTGTGAGGATTGGATTTCAATCCGTTTGGAGAAGTGACCGAGTCATCCCTTGGTGGGAGATAGGTCGAAGGGGGAAAGTGGACGTACCCAAATCGGGGAACCACTATAATTCTTTGTGTGTTTTCTGTGATTTGTTTTCTTACTTGTGCAGGTTGGTTTAATTCTGCAAAAGACTGTATGACACCTATTTCCCACTATAGGTGGATTAGGTTGACACTAGATACTTTCAAGTGGTATCAGAGAGAGGTTACTCATCAATAAGGTTAACACCTTGAGTAAGTTTCTGTGTCTAGTGTCGAGAAGAAAACAAGATTCAAGCATGGAGCTATACACGGATGTCTCTCCCCTGAGGCTGCCTGCATGCACAAAAGAATATTTTCCCATCTGGAAAATGAGAGTTCAGTTTCATCTTGAAGCCATTGACCCCCATGCTTTATACATTTTGGAAGAGGGTCCCTTCATTCCCATGAAGGCTTCTGACTCTGGAGAAGATCTCCAAATCCCAAAGAGTCCCGTAGAGATGTCTGAAACTGAGTTCTCACTATTCAACTTGGACAAGCTGGTTCGACAGATCATTTCTGATATTTGGTCAGGATCATCTCTTACAAGGTTGGATAAGTATAAGACTGCAAAGTCAAGGTGGGAAACAATCTCTGACCTCATGGAGGGAAAGAAGACTGCCTGGACTGAATGCCAGCAAGAAGATGAAGCATAAGTGGGGGTCCTCATCTCTGAAGATGAAAGTCAAGAACAACCTTTCAAAATCAGGGCTCCAATTTCTCTATTAGAGACTGAAGAAGAGATTGAGGAATGCAGTTATGATGAAGAGGAAACATCAGCTTCTGCAGACCATAACTCTAACCCTGATCAGCCCAATCAGGACCAGGTATCTTCCTCCTCTTGCTCTTTCCCACATGTATCTCCTGAAGACAGGATAAGTTCGGAGGATTGTCCATCTGTTGATGCCAGGGATATTGACAGCTTCGATCAACAGATTGAAACTCTAGATTCCCTTCGAAGAGCCCTTCAGGAGAGCAACTTGCTTTTTGAGAAACAAGCTAAGGAAATTGCTCAGTTGAGGACCATGATGGACCTCCAATTGGAATCCATCAAGGTGAAGGACTCAAAGATCTCAGATCTAGAGTTTCATCTAGTGATCGATAAGAGGATATTATCTAATTTTTCCAAGGTAGATGCTATTAAGAGAAAGGAAGAAAACTGGTGGATCTCGCGAATTATAAATTCGTGGAGAAATGGGGAAACTGTTTACAGACCCCCCACACCGAGTAGGAAGGGCACACATCATTCCTTTAGGTATGACCATAAGAACAATTGTGGTCACTGCAAGAATGGTCGGCCCTCATGTGGAAACACCCATAGTGCAAGTGCTATTATGGCTACCCATGAGAAAATACACACAGCTCATCATGAACTGTTTGTATTTATGGCCTCAGCCCCCGCACTTCATGATATTGCAGAACTAGCTCTCACAGGATATCTTCCCACCCTAGGACAAAGGGAAAGGGAGTTGGCAAACATGTAGCAAGCATCACTGGGGACACCGGATGTGTGCTGGCTGAAAAGAAAGCACCACCTCCCAGGCCTCATGATACTCCCCACATGTTCACCATCAGACCCACCTCGAGTCTCGGTGGAAAGGGAAAGTCTGAGAGCAGAACCAGCTCTGCCCCTTACAGACCTAGGATCGTGACTAACACCGTTAGTAGATCCGGTCAGAAAAGGAGGTACAATATCCATGAGTGTTGGTACTGTGGCAGAGTGGGTTACTTTGCCATAGACTATTGGTACAATCCTTCCGTGCCAAGGGCAAGGGTATGTCCACATCCTCCGGCAAGAGACAACCTTCCTGTCAAAGATCCTATTGGAAGGCATGCTGTATTTTATACTGACAAGAACCTAGGACCCAATACCTATTGGGTTCCTAAGGTAAGGAAATTTTATTTTGCAGGATAGTCTAAGTACCCATGAACATGATGGGACTTGGACAAGAGATGTTCCAGGCTTTTTTTGGAACAAGGAACATGGGAAAAGATATAATGCTAACTATAGTGTCCTTCATGTAAATGACACTCTCCGTGCTCCAAATAGTGGATTCGAATGATCATCCTGGTAATCCCAGGTACGCGCATTCAAATTAGATAATTGAATCGCATTGCGTAGATATATATACAAATATATATATATATAGATACACACCTTGAACGGAAGGACACACAAGTAAATAACCATATGATCCTCATCTTGGAAACTGAAAAACTTTCAAAACATTGATAATCTGTGAGAGTGGGTGTCACATGGTCCGGCAAATCTCAAGGGACTTGTACCAGAAGTTGCAATTATAGTTATTACATTTTGAACTCTCTGAGAAAAAGTCAGTGGTTAATTCTAATGTTTAACATCCAACTAACTCGACTTAGGGATTATAACATGAAAATTATAATGCATCATTTAGAAGAAAAAGGAAATCAACTATAACCTTCGATGTTAAGTTTTCAAAAGTGCAAAAGCAGACCCTAGGTTTCAAATTCTGAAAATTGGCCCCGTCGTTATAAATTGGCTGAAGGCCAAATCAAACCTTGAACGGAAGGACACGCAAGCAACTCTCGTCGACTTCGGACTCTCTATATCCCGACCCTTTGGCTTCCCAGCGACTCCCTATCCCTCTTACGAAGCTCGTCAGCTGCATCCAACTCCCGTCGATTCTTCCTAGGAAGAACCCGTCGACTCTAGCCTCTCGCACCCGTCGATTCTCCCGTCGACTCTAGCCTCCCGCACCCGTCGACACAAGCTCAGCACCCGTCGACGTTAGCTCGCCAGCTCTCCAGCCCCGACGCAAGCATCTCGTCGTCATCAGCCTCAGTTGACGCCAACCCTAGGGCTACAACTACTCACCGCCTTCTACCCTTCCGTGTCCTTGCACCCTCCTAGAGAAAAAGGTAACCATCGAAGTTGATTCCTTGAAGTTTTCGAACTATAAATTTTCTCATAAGCTCGACTATTCATCAGTGAAGCTCTCCATCATCGCTCCCAACTAGGATTGAACCTCCATTCCCTCAACAGCTCTCTAGCAAGTTTGCTGTCAATTTGCTATCTCTCAAAGCCTCCTCACATGTGCATCTACAAGGGTGGCCTCCTCGTTGATCTCTAAGCTAAGAACTAAATTTGTAAGTTCTACTTTCACAGGGATCATCCCTATAGCTAGTTCAATTCTTTATAATTCTGAATTTAGAAAGAGTTAACCTCTTGGGTTTAACTCGCTTAGGTTCAAAATGGCTCCTCGAACAACGATCGGGCTACTCACTAGAAGTGAATTAGTGAGGACAGGCTTTGCTCATGCCTCAGACGAGTTCAGAAATATCATTCTGATGCTGGATCAAGCCGGACTCTCTTTCATTCTCGAGCACCCGTGCAAGATCCTCGACAAGGAAGTACTAGAGTTTTTTGCCAACTCCAAGTTGCGTCACAAGGACACAACGATAAAGAGTAAGATAACAAGCCTCAGGATAAAGATGACGGCTGCAACACTATCCCATCATCTCCAGCTCTCCAGCTCCGCGATACGCCAAAACGCATATATAAAATAACGCAAGAGTACGTGCTGAATCAAGTAATAAAATGATTAGTTAAGATCGTTCCCTCGAGGAAGTTAAGACTCTAGTGCTTGCAACTACTAGCGCTATCCTTTCTTTAAATTCAAGCATTTTAGACAGAGTAATTTTTGTTAATGAAATAAAAACTTACTATGAAATCTCTTAAAACTGAAGCGAATACTTAAAATTGGCTTTTACCAAATTGGAGGAATAGCCTCGTATGTGATTTCCCTTGTATGTGGTGATGAGTCTTAAGGCAAACTCTCATGAATGTTTAATTGCTATCCTGCAACGATTGAAGATGGATTTCTTTATCTCTCGATCTCCAAAACCCGTTTATCCTAAATCCCTTAGTTATCTCTAACTTAAGTGACTTGAGAATAACATACACACGCAATCAAGGCCGCTAGTGAAGAATGAAATCTCTTTCTTTTCAACACTATCTCGCATTCTATATTGCACTCCCGCCGCTCCTCTCTCGAATCTCACGGCGTGGTACGATAGTGGAAAATTGGTTAAGGATATGTACGACTCCTCTCTCGAATCTCGCCGTACAAAATTTGATGATTCAACCCTAAACAATGCAACTCCTCTCTCGAATCTTGTTACATCATTCAGAAGACGAACACAACGCCAAACATTCCATGAAATAAATATAGATTCAAGAAGAATAGATTCAAACATTCATAAAAGCAAGGTTAATATCAAAACATCACCACATCACAAGGTACTCTCACATACAAGACTTATGTAATTAGTTAATAGAAGAAGGAGAGAACAAAACAAAATAACCCTTACTAGACATGATTAAGAGAGAACCAAAGCTGCAGGAAATGGTGGCTGAAATCTGATTCCAAGCTTCTTCTTCTCTCCGAGCTCCTACAAACCCTAGCCGCTTTCTTGCCTCTCCAAGATAAAAGATCATGGCCTTATGAACCTCTCCCTCTCTTAAGATTTTCGTGCCCCCTAACAGCCCTCCGATCATCTAATTAAAGATGAACCGCTGATGATTAGCCTGATCCACCCTATTTCGGCCAAAAAAATCGGAAGTCGCAGCTTCAATCCGCCCAGCACTTGTTATAACAACTGAATCAGGTTTTCTGTAACAACTGCACCGCCAAACTGTAATTCCATTACTTGTTTCTCTAGCTCGATTTCTTAAACATTTCTACTAGGGCAAACATCGGCAAAGTAGCATAATCAGCCATAAGTATAATAATTATGCATTTATGGATATCTATACTAATATAAGTCCTTTTCTTTTCAATTATCACAAATATAACATGAAAATCCGGAAATATATAACTTCTTTTGGGAAGTTATCACACCTCCACACTTGAACTTTTGCTAGTCCCTAACAAGGATAGTTCATAACAATGGATTGGATGAAGAAATACAATCAAGATTCTCACTCAAATGATCCTTCTTGTAAAAAAAACTTAATCAAGGCTTACTCAAGAAATTTGCTTTACTTAATTGATAAGCTTAGAAATCGCTAAGAGCTCAAAGTTTGCAGATTCATTAGTTAGATAGAAAATAGAGTTCAAATAAGATTTTTAGTGTGGTGCGGTTCTTTAAAAGGGGTACTTTACTCCAATACAGACTTCTCATTGAACCTCTACAATTATTGAAAAGGGGGAGAATATGCTAAGCGTTCGATTCAGCCTCTTTATGAGTTAGTAGCGCAATAGGATAGAGCTTGGCTTGATTAGGAATTATGGATCACCCTGGATAGTAGAATTCCATTCCCTAGTTAGTACTCTTAGTAATTCGCCATATTATGGGGTCTAACAACATATACTTTTTATTTAAGATATTGAATTCATGGTAGGGATCATTCTAAGTACAAGCGCACATACACGGGCCACATATCACTATGATGTTCAACCTTTTTTTTTCTACTCTCTCTTTTTACTCATAGTTGGGATCATTCCAAGTACGTTTTCACATACCTAGGCCGCATATCACTATGACATGAATTTCTCTATTTTTTTTTTACATCATCATAGTTGGGATCATTCCATGTATGTGGGTCTATACTTAGGCCGCATATCACTATGAAGTTCAATTATTTATTTATACAAAAAAAAATAAACACTCATAACTGGCTAACTTACTAAGGTACTACTAGCAGAACATGAAGAATTTTACGTATGGAATAAAGTTTATGAAAATTTTCAAGCTCAACTATTCTAGTAAAGATCACCATGGCATACTACCTAAGCTCATGTCTTGGCTTACATCGTTGACTTAGTTCTTGCTCGCCCCTCTCGTTTTTATAGAGGTCAATATTAAAGATTGTCTTGGAAGTAAACAAAATATGTGCATAAAACAAAAATGCTTAAGTGAGCTTTATCACAAAAAATCTTACTAATTTCAAATTCACTAATTGAACTCTTTGAATTGTTCAGCCATACCAATTAATTATAATTGAATATATCTAGAATAGCCTATTGATTAAATGAAACAAGCAGATCATTCAATATCTGTTTCAAGGGAGTATAATTCATCCAATTGGCAGGGGTCAAAACACCCCCACCTCCACACTTAAACCTTGCTAGTCCCTAGCAACATTATATTTCGAACATGAAAATAACAAACCAGGCTTTACTAAGAAGCATAAAGGTCTATAAAAGAAAATAAATGAAATGCAAAAAACTTCCCTGAAATAGGAGTGCCCACAAAGATACTTTAACCAATGTTTGTAGTAGGACCAAAATGGATCTGCACGCATAAAGATTCGCTTCCCATGTCCTAATGATCTGCACGATTAAAGTTTGTACAAAACATGGAAACAACCCATTCTACACAACTTTTCCCATTACGATCCAATTGATGAACTAAAATGTAAGTGTAATTGGGATGTATATTCATGGATAAAAATTATAGCATGACAGTAAGTAATGAGATTAAAACAATAAAACTGGGCATCATGAAAATATTGCATATCGTAAAAAAAATAAAACTGAGCATAAAAATAAAACTGAGCATTTAACAGCACACTACTCAGTATAATCGTTTATCAAAAGCATAAGCATGGTTTTCAAAATGCACGATTAGCATTCAACGCAACATATATAATTTCCATGTATTGTTCATCCAAAATGCACAAAACAAAAGAAAGCATCACAGAATATAGTCCATACCAATAACATAGCCCAAATAAAAATAAAAACAACCTGCAACAAAATGCAATCAGCCCAAACACGAGTAAAGGGCATCCCTACTCCTCCTTGTCGTCGTCCACGTCCTCGTCATCTTTCGCATCCTCATCTTCATCTTCATCCTCATCATCGTCTGCATCCTCATCATCCTTATCATCTTCTGCAACCTTTCCTGGATCAATTCTCGTCCGGTCTGATGTCAGTAGGTAGCCTTGATTGTCGAACTGCCCCATCATCCGAAACTTCGGCTCAGACACCGGAATCTTCCTTTTCTCCATGATTTTTCGCTGGTTAGCATGCATATATTCAAACTGCTCCTTCGCAAACAAATGTTGACACCGCTGATAGGCTTTGATATACTCAATACACTCCATCAAAAGGTCGGGATCAGCTCCATGATCGACCGTTGGAATATCAATTCGCATTGGTTTCACTCTTGGTGCCCGTGAAGTCTGAGCTTCACCCCCTATCCTCCAATTACGTCCCCTTCCCTGTGTTTCCGCAGCAACCTTGACATTGACTTCGACAACCGTTTCAGTAATATGTCGCTTTACAGGTGTAACCATGTCCTCCTCATCCTTTTCCACACTAGCTTGAAGACACAACTCAGTTATGAGGGTTGGAAACCATAGCTGTCATGGTTTTTCCTCTCTAATTTTATGCTGAAGTTGCAATGTAATAATCTTTCCTAAATCAAAGTACAGTCCCTTTATAATACCGTAGATCAACGCTACCTTATCCAATGTAATGGTGTTCGGGTGTCGAGTGGGCATTATACTAGCATTAATAAACAGCAGCCATACCTTAGCTTCCCTAGTTAGATAAGATGTCTTTAGTACTTTATGTGTCGTACTTGCCCACTCTGGTGTCGGTGTGCAACACACTGTATCCGTCATTTCCTGAAGAGATACCTTATTAAGAATTTCAGCATAGTCGTCATACCCATGATCCTCCAAATTGAACATATCACTAATCATCTCTGCAGAAAACTCAACCGCCTTCCCTCTAACAGTCACTACTTATCCCTCTATGCTTTTAGCATTTGCATAAAATTCATAGACCATGGGGAGAATAGCCTCAGTCCTCGGATGGCAGAAGGTTTCCCACTGGAGCGCCTGAATCATGTCAGCATACCTGACACTCCACCCCCTCTTCTCCATGATGAATCCTCGTTCAAAAATAAACAAGAGGGTTTTCAGTGATTCAAACCAATATGCTGCAGCCTGACTGGAGAACCTGACTACCGGTTGGGAGTTTTTCAAACCTTCCTTCCCCTTCCTCTTGTTTTCCTTCCGCTTAGACGACATAGCTTCAACTAATCACAATGCACAGAATAGGAAAATAACATAAAGAAAAATTATCTACCAATTGCTCATCTCCTATGAGTTCTTGGTGAAGAGTATACCTAAAAAAAATCTTCAGAAATGTCAAGACTAAGCCCTTGCACTTCAAGAAATCAGATCATGCGAGGGAGAAATTTAAGCGTTGGCGTAGAAATCGCAACATATTGGACCTAGCCAAGAAACCGGAAAAAACTAAATTTCTTTTCTTTGGGGAATGATTCTACCATGCGCTAGGGTTTAAGGGGTTTACCTCAAGAAATTTTTGGAGCCCTTCTCTCAGAACTCGCCCAAGCACCGGCTGGAGATTCAACTCGCAGCGCTGCCTTGCTCAAAACCGCCGAGGCCAGAATCGGCCGTCGCCTCCTCCTTCGAACCCACCGAGCCAAAGATCGGCCGCCGCCGCCTCCTCCTTCGCGAAACACAACGATTTCGCCGCTCCTCTCATCTGCCCTAAGGTGTCGTCTGGGGTTTGGGAATATGCCCATTTATATATATATATATTGTTTTAAAGAACTCAATTAGCTGGATTAAGAGGTTTAAGAACAGTAAACCGGTTTTAACGTAAATAATGATTTTAAATCATTATTTATCTTAATTAAAATAAACCCGAACTGCTGAAATGGTGATTTGCGCGCCCGGTTCAGCCAAACCACCGCTAAACCGGCTGCAGCGCCGATCTTAAGGCTAGCGGACAGAAACTTAAAACCCGCTACATACGTTTTTGGGGCGTTGTAACAACTGCCTTCTATTTTATGCAAAATCGATTTTTCTTAAATTTCAGACCGGCACGTGAACCGGTTCAGTCGAACCGCCGCTAAACCGCTCCCAGACAGAAACTCGAAACCTATTACATATGTTTTTGGGGCGTTGTAACAACTGCCTTCTATTTTATGCAAGAGATTTTTCTTTAAATTTCTGCAGATTTTTGTCCTGATTTTCCACTCTTCCAGCATTTTCCTTCCTAAAAATTATTTTGCGGAGTCAACTAAGATCATATGGCCTTGCTCCCTCCAAAATTTTATACTAACAAAAACAACAAAGATTTTTTTCATTTATTATTATATATAAACATATATTATGATACGATGGGTTGCCTCCCACCAAGCGCCTCGTTTACAGCGTCCCGGCCGGACGTTCCTCTGCATCTCCCTTCATTGCAACCTCATGACCGTCGAATCTCGACGATCCATATCAATATGATATTCCTTCAGCCTCTGACCATTCACCTTGAATTCGGACCCATCTTTCTCGTTACCAATGGTGATTACCCCATATGGGTGCACCTTCTTCACTATAAATGGTCCTGACCATCTTGATTTCAGTTTTCCCGGGAATAATTTAAGTCGTGAGTTAAACAACAGTACCAACTGCCCGGTCTTGAACTCTCTTACCGTTAACCTCGTGTCGTGCCATTTTTTCGTTCGCTCTTTAAAGAGTTTGGCACTCTCGTATGCGTTGGACCGAATTTCTTCTAATTCATTCAATTGCAATAGCCTTTTATTGCCCGCCTCTTGGAAGTCGAAGTTTAATTTTTTTATCGCCCAATATGCCTTATGTTCCAGCTCCACCGGTAGGTGACACGCTTTTCCGTAGATCATTTTATAAGGTGTCAATCCTATCGGGGTTTTGAACGCTGTTCTATAAGCCCATAATGCATCACTTAGCTTTTGGGACCAATCTTTGCGTGTTGCATTCACTGTTTTCTCTAGAATGGTCTTGATTTCACGATTTGATACCTCGGCTAAACCATTGGTTTGCGGATGGTAGGCAAGGGCTACTTTATGGGTTACACCATATTTCCTTAATAGAGTTTTAAATTGTAGATTACAAAAATGCGCCCCTCCATCACTAATTATTGCCCTTGGTGTACCAAATCTAGTGAAGATGTTAGCCTTCAGAAATTTTAGCACCACCTTGGCATCATTTCTCTGTGTGGCAATCGCCTCTACCCACTTTGACACATTGTCTACGGCTAGCAGAATGTATAAATTTCCATCGGAGTTGACGAAGGGGCCCATGAAATCAATCCCCTAGACATCAAAGACTTCTACCTCAAGGATACCATTCATGGGCATGCTCTCTCCCCGCTGGAGATTTCCAACACGTTGACAACGGTCACACTATTTCACAAAATGATGAGAATCCTTGAATAAGGTCGGCCAATAGAATCCTGATCTAAAACCTTCATTGTCGTTCGGTCTCCCTTAAAGTGTCCTCCATAGGGCGAGGCATGACACCTTTCTAGGATACTGTGAACTTCCACCTCGGGCACGCATCTACGAATAATTTGATCAGTGCAAATTTTAAAGAGATACGGTTCATCCCATAGGTAATACTTCACCTGATGAAGGAATCGCTTCCTTTGTTGTGAGCTAAAATCTGGTGAGAAAACCTTGCTAACTATATAGTTAACAAAATCAGCATATCAGGGGACGCTTTTTTCCTTGATCGCAAATAAACTCTCATCCGGGAAACTCTCTCTAATCTCAAGATGCACGTCTTTCTCACATCCATTCTCTAATCTCGATAAGTGGTCGGCTATCGGGTTTTCTGTCCCCCTACGATCCTTGATCTCAAAATCAAACTCCTGGAGGAGCAGAACCCACCTGATAAGTCTAAGTTTTGCCTCCTTTTTGTCCACTAGATATCGTATCGCAGCATGGTCCGTGTAGACTACAACCTTAGAATGTATTAAATATGATCGAAACTTCTCAACTGCAAAAACCATAGCAAGGAGTTCCTTCTCTGTGGTAGTATAATTTATTTGAGCATTTATAAGGGTTTTACTTGCATAATAAATTACATGAAAAATCTTATCGTGGATTTGTCCTAACACGACACCTACCGCGTAATTGCTTGCGTCGCACATGAGAATAAAGGATGATGTCCAATCTGGTGCTCTAACAATAGGTGCAGAAACTAAGCTCTTCTTCAATGTTTCAAAAGCCTCTAAACACTTATCGTCGAACACAAAGACTGTGTCCTTTTCGAGTAAATGACATAACGGCTTAGTTATCTTTGAGAAGTCTCTTATGAACCGACGGTAAAAACCGGCATGTCCTAAGAAGCTTCGAATGCCCTTGACATTCATCGGTGGCGCAAGTTTTTCTATAACCTCCACCTTCGCTCGGTCAACATCCAACCCCTTACTAGACACCTTGTGGCCTAAGACAATTCCTTCTCGTACCATGAAATGGCACTTTTCCCAGTTCAAAACTAAATTGGTTTCAACACACCTTCTTAGAACTTTGCTTAATACTCTCAGACATGCATTAAATGATTGACCAAATACAGAAAAATCGTCCATGAAAATTTCAACCCCCTCTTCCATTAACTCAGCAAGGAGAGCGATAATACATCGCTGGAAGGTCGCGAGTGCATTGCATAACCTGAAGGGCATTCTCCGGAATGCGAAAGTTCCAAATGGACATGTAAAAGTCATTTTTTCTTGATCTTCGGGTGCAACCATGATCTGATTGTACCCCGAATATCCATCTAGAAAACAAAAGTACTCACTACACGCCAACCTATCTAGGACTTGGTCGATGAATGGAAGCGGAAAATGATCCTTCCTAGTCATTTTGTTCAATCGCCTATAGCCCATACATATTCTCCACCCTGTGAAAGCCCTCGTAGGGATGTTTTCATTATTCTCATTTTTAGCAATAGTCATCCCACCCTTCTTGGGTACACATTGCACTGGGCTCACCCACTTGCTATCTGAGATAGGGTAAATGATGCCTGCATCAAGCCACTTTATTATCTCTTTCATCACCACTTCCTTCATTGGCGGATTAAGACGACATTGATGCTCTATTTATCCTTTTTCCTCATCTTCCAATAAGATTTTATGCATACAAATGGACGGGCTGATTCCATTGATATCAGCTAGAGTCCATCCGATGGCACCCTTAAACTCTCTCAAGACTTCCAGCAGCTGTAGTTCATTCTCCCTCTCCAATGATGCATCCATGATTACCAGTAAGGTGTTATCTTTCCCAAGATAGACATATTTCACATGTAAGGGTAGGGGTTTTAAATCTAAGGTTGGTGGTTCAAGAATGGAAGGTTTCATCAATGTAGGCTCGCTGGTTCTACTTATAATGTCAAAGTTCCTAGTGATTGGTAAATTGCCATAGGAGTTTAATGTGTTGACTACTTCTTCCATTTCTAAGTCTTCCTCTCCTTCTTTATTAGGTAGCATGTTCAGTAACTCTAGTTCAAAATCATCGCCCTCATGTATCAACCTTGGTTGCACAAAATCTTCTTCTATTGCGTAACACTCCTCGTTATCATTAGGAAATTTCATCGCTTTAAGGACATTAAATGTGACTTCCTCGTCATTAACTCGCATTGTTAATTCACCTTTGTGGACATCGATGAGGGCGCACCCTGTAGCTAGGAAAGGTCATCCAAAAATAATAGGCACCTCCTCATCTTCGTCCATGTCTAGCACGATAAAGTCAGCTGGGAATATAAAATTTTCTACCTTCACTAGTACGTCTTCTACTATTCCCTTAGGGAATGCCAAAGATCTATCCGCCAATTGGAGTGTAAGAGATGATGGTGTAATCTCCCCGATGCCTAATCTGGTGTAAATAGATAACGACATCAAGTTGATGCTGGCTCCCAAGTCGCACAACGCTCTTCCGGAAAATGTCATTCCAATCGAACATGGAATTGTAAAACTACCAGGATCCTTCAGTTTTTTAGGTAACTTGTTTTGTAGAATCGCGCTGCACTCTTCGGTTAATGCCACTATCTCCTTATCGGCAAATCTTCTCTTCTTAGACAAAATGTCCTTCATAAACTTGACATAACTGGGCATTTGCTCAAGTGCCTCCGCAAATGGGATGTTTATAGTCAACTTCTTAAACATTTCCATAAATTTTTGAAATTGCATTTCGAGCTTATTTTTAACAAGCCTGGACGGAAATGGCGTTGGAGGGTAAACGATGTCTTTCTTTTTGACTTTTGGATTATTAGTTTGATTTTCCTCCGGTTCCTTACTTCAACTAGAGTTTTCCTTTTCTAATTCTGGTGGCCCATCATCCCTCTCGTTCTTCTCTTCCTCTCTTACTCTTTCCAACAACCCGTCACCGCTTGCTATCTCTACTCCACTCCTTAAAGCTATAGTGTTGCAATGGTCATTATGGTTATCTCGAATAGGGTTAGGTGTGGTGTCGGAAGGTAGAGATCCTAATTGTCTTTAGCTTAGTGAGTTTGCTAGTTGGCCTAACGTTGTCTCTAAAGACCTTAGGGAAGATTCTATTCCTACCATTTTAGAGTCCTGTTTCTGAAACAATCCTAAGATGATTTCGTTTGTCATTCTCCAAGGATTTACTTGTTGATGTGAAGCATTATTTGGAGGTGGGTTCGGATTTTGGTTAAAGTCCCCCGGTTGATTCATCCCTTGATTAGTCTTCCATGAGAAGTTCGAATGATTACGCCACTCGGGGTGGTAATGATTTGCAAATCCCGGTGGAAATTGCCTTTGTGGCCCACCCATATACTTTGCTTCTTCAGTAATTTGATTTAATTGTTCAACCGTAAGCGGGGCATTAGATGTAGTGATTGATAGTGAATCTAATCTTTTGTTAATCAAGCTAAATTGTGCGGCCAAGGATGTGAATTGGTCCACTTGATGAAGTCCAACAAGGTTGCTATTTCCTTGTCTCTCATACGATAGGTAATTATTTGATGTTAGATCTTCTAGTATAGAATATGCATCCTCGGGATATTTCTTCATCAAAGAACCCCCTGCCGCTCCATCACCTAAAATCATAGTTGCCGTCTGTAGCCCATTATAAAAAGTGGATACTTGTTGATGTTGGGCTAACCCATGATGCAGACATTTCCTTAACAGCTCCTTAAAATGCTCCCAAGCATCGTAGAGAGTCTCCCCGCTATTTTGTGTAAACGTGGTTATGTCTCTAATCAGTTTTGCAGTCTTAGATGGTGGGAAGTATTTGTTTAAAATTTTTTCTACCAACTGCTCCCATGTCGTAATCGAATCATTAGGCAACGACTCCAACCAATCCTTCGCCCTCCCTTCTAAAGAGAATGGAAATAATCTTAACATTATCGCATCTTCAGATGCTCCATTGAATTTAAACATATCGCAAATTGCTAGGAAGTTTCTCAAATGATAATTTGCGTCTTCATGATTAAACCCTCCAAACTTGTTATTTTGCACTTGTTGCATAATTAGAGGATCCATCTTAAAATTATTAGCAGTAATTACTGGACGAGCAATGCTGAAATGCAAACATCCTCGTAGAGGTGTGTTATAATCATGACAAGTCATTCGTGGGGACGCAGGTTGGCCATTTTGATCCACATGACCATCATTATGATTAGCATTATCATGCGCGTTATTATCCATCGCAAGATGAATAATGTTACGTCTTCTAACGTCTCTTCGGTTCTGTCTACAAGATCGCTCGATTTCAGAGTTTAAAGGCAATAATTCAACTTGTCTATATCTGGACATACACCGAACCAAAATTTATAAATTGAAAACGAACAAACAAACACTTGATCTCTAAATATTCAGATCTTGCTAATATTGCAAGAAATAACACACTGAATCCGTCCCTTCCCCGGCAACGGCGCCAAAACTTGATACGCCAAAACGCATATATAAAATAACGCAAGAGTACGTGCCGAATCAAGTAATAAAATGATGAGTTAAGATCGTTCCCTCGAGGAAGTTAAGACTCTAGTGCTTGCAACTACTAGCGCTATCCTTTCTTTAAATTCAAGCAATTTAGACAGAGTAATTTTTGTTAATGAAATAAAAACTAACTATGAAATCTCTTAAAACTAAAGCGAATACTTAAAATTGGCTTTTACCAAATTGGAGGAATAGCCTCGTATGTGATTTCCCTTGTATGTGGTGATGAGTCTTTAGGCAAACTCTCATGAATGTTTAATTGCTATCCTGCGATGATTAAAGATGGATTTCTTTATCTCTCGATCTCCAAAACCCGTTTATCCTAAATCCCTTAGTTATCTCTAACTTAAGTGACTTGAGAATAACATACACACGCAATCAAGGCCGCTAGTGAAGAATGAAATCTCTTTCTTTTCAACACTATCTCGCATTCTATATTGCACTCCCGCCGCTCCTCTCTCGAATCTCACGGCGTGGTACCATAGTGGAAAATTGGTTAAGGATATGTACGCCTCCTCTCTCGAATCTCGCCGTACAAAATAGATGATTCAACCCTAAACAATGCAACTCCTCTCTCGAATCTTGTTACATCATTCAGAAGACGAACACAACGCCAAACATTCCATGAAATAAATATAGATTCAAGAAGAATAGATTCAAACATTCATAAAAGCAAGGTTAATATCAAAACATCACCACATCACAAGGTACTCTCACATACAAGACTTATGTAATTAGTTAATAGAAGAAGGAGAGAACAAAACAAAATAACCCTTACTAGACATGATTAAGAGAGAACCAAAGCTGCAGGAAATGGTGGCTGAAATCTGATTCCAAGCTTCTTCTTCTCTCCAAGCTCCTACAAACCCTAGCTGCTTTCTTGCCTCTCCAAGATAAAAGATCATGGCCTTATGAACCTCTCCCTCTCTTAAGATTTTCGTGCCACCTAACAGCCCTCCGATCATCTAATTAAAGATGAACCGCTGATGATTAGCCTAATCCACCCTATTTCGGCCAAAAAAATCGGAAGTCGCAGCTTCAATCCGCCCAGCACTTATTATAACAACTGAATCAGGTTTTCTATAACAACTGCACCACCAAACTGTAATTCCATTACTTGTTTCTCTAGCTCGATTTCTTAAACATTTCTACTAGGGCAAACATCGGCAAAGTAGCATAATCAGCCATAAGTATAATAATTATGCATTTATGGATATCTATACTAATATAAGTCCTTTTCTTTTCAATTATCACAAATATAACATGAAAATCCGGAAATATATAACTTCTTTTGGGAAGTTATCACTCCGAGCAAGAGGACTATCAAGACGAAGATGATCGTACAAGGGCCTTGCTATTCTGTGGATTGACTCGAGGGACTAGGGCCATTAAACGAAAGAATATGATTGACGAAGGAAAGCTTCTATCAGATATCATAGGGAAATTTCTGATCTGCAAGCCAGGCTCCCATGATCACATCTCAGGTGACATGTTCAAGAGCCTGATAGCCATTGTGTGCAGAAAGAAGATGAACTGGGGGGCCATGCTGTTTGAAAAAATAAAAGATACTCTACGCACCCCAAACTTCGGATGAATCATCAGTCTCTATCTAAACCAGATGGATGGAGATAAGTTTGATATGACTATGGGAGTTCCCCTTCACTATCTGAAGAAGATGGACTCCAACGTCTTCGACAGGTGGGAAAGAAGAATCCTAGTCCCAAGGGGAGCTCCTGCACCATGTGTTGATGAGGATGACAGAGCTCCTGAGTTCACAAATCTTCCGGTTGAGCCCAATAAAGTTCCTAATCTGCCGAATACAGGAACTGAGGGGTGTCACTACCTAATCCTTTTGCTGCCCTCATTATAGAAGCCTCAGTCCCAGAACAAGTAAATTCTATAACTAATATTTTCCTCTTTGCTAAGGATGTGGTGGAAACCCTTGCTACTGATGAGACTTAAGAGGAGGAAGAAGAGGATGATTTTGCAGATGTTTCTGATGGTGAAAATGATGTGAATTCCCCTAAAAAGCATGTTGTTGAGGATTTTGAGGATGAGCAGGCTGATAATGATGTGGCTGTGTTGGAGGTTGATTCTTAACTCCTTTATGAGGAACAAATTCAGATAAAGGTTCCTGATATGACTGGTGCTACGGTTGAGGGGGAGACCTCAAGGCCTCAGGTGACAATTAATACTCTGCTGGATGGGGAGATGAGAAAATATGGCAACATGCTAAACTCCATGGCAGATGCAGCTTCAATCCCTCCAAAGGAGAATGTAAGTTTATTGAGCTCCACAGGTGAATCTGAAGAGGAAAGTCATGACTCTCAGAACCCTTTCACTCCAGGACCTGACCAGGCTATACATTAAGAACATCAGTTAGGAACAAGCCTTGCCAATCACACTGTGAACGTCATTCAAGGTATAGTAGACGAGCTGAAGATATCTTTTGAACATTCTCACAACAAAGTACTCAAACGAATAAAGCAATCAGAAGATCTGATGATAAATAACATAGTGGAGATAAATCACAAGATGGATAAGATGGAAGAAAGATTTGAAGCTAAGTATACTGAGGCTGGCAATGCCATCACTCTTCTAATGCAAGGGATAAAGACGACCAAAGATGACCTGGTGGTGGTCAATCAAAATGCTCATGTCGTGGCAAAAAACATCTAACTATTCAATGCCAACATGGTCGCCCTCAACACGAATCAACAAACCTTGCTGGACGATTTCGCTAAGAATGTAAAGAATACAGATCAGTCACTGCACTCTTATGCAAACTCAATAGCACTAGAAGCCAAAAAAGGGCAGAAGGAGTATGTAGCTAAGATGGCAGGGCTCGAGAAAATCATAGTAGACAACTTCAAACAATCAAATGAATATGTATTTAAAAGTTGTCATTGGCTCGTTCAACAAGCGTTAGGCATTCATGTTCCTCAGCCAGATATGGCTGCTGTTGATCATGAGGTAACCACAGCCACTGATGATGTTACTGCTGATGCTCCTGATGTTGCTCCTACTGTTGTTGTTGATATTGCTGAGGATGTTCCCTTAAGTGAAGCTGATGCCAAAAAGGCTGCTAAATATGCTAACATTGCATTCTTTGATCAAGACGCAATTGCGAAAGGGGAGAGAAAGCTTCAAGAAGGAACCTCTAAAGAAAATCCAGCAGAGATGAAACTAAGAAGAAAGGAAAGCGAAGTTAAAAACGAACGATGGAGTCTCGTCTTTAGGAGCATCATACTTGATACGTTCACGCTACAAGATCGGGGAGAGCTTAACAGGAATGAAGTCTATAGTCAGTACAAATGGGAAATGCACAGAGAATTTGAGGGAAAAAGAAATGTATTTTTCAGGACAAATACAATTGAAAACAAAGCTCCTCCCCCCAGGTACTACCCAAAGCCAAAGGAATATTTTGAAAGGCAAAGCAAGAAGTTCCTGGCAAAACAGCAAAGAGAAGCTGAGGCAAAGGAGAGGAAAAACAAGAAACCCAAATGATTAATTTTCATTATGCGTGTACTTCTGTTCTTAAATTTGAAAAACACTTTGGATATATAAATATATATGATTATATGCTGATTCAATTTCTTTTTTGAATGCGTGAAACTTTATTATTATGATTTTTTGTCTCGCATACACTTAAATATATCTTTGTGTTTAGTGTAATTCATCTTAGCTAGTAGGATTTTGGCTTCTTCAAATAGGGGGAGATTGTTTGGTATTGCATCCACAATTACCCGGATTTGAAGAAGACTCCAGTCAAGCTAAGATGGATTCACAAGGTATTTGACATTCTTATGTCAAGTTGTGCTTGCAGCTATTCCATGCTAAGTACACCCATGTCAGGGTGCAGTGGGTCAATATACACGGGTCTGCGGAACGTAATCCCTCCTTGTATAGATCAGTTTGTTGATCCACGTGTGCTCTCTCTATTGGAGTGTACTTATTTTCAAGTACACGGTCAAGGTAGATCAAGAGCAGAAGAAGGAGTAAGGATAGATCAAGGACCAAGCTATCAAAAGAAGGAAGGAGGAAAATTCTTCCAAGTAAGAATCAACGGGAGTCGTTAGTGATTCCCGTTGACTTCGACGGGAATCACTAAGCGACTCCCGCCGACTACTTCCGAGCGGCAAAGTTAGAAATTCTGCCAAGGCAGAATCGACGGGAGTCGGGAGTGATTCCCGCCAACATCGACGGGAATCACCAACGACTCCCGCCGATTTTGCCTTAGGCAGATTCTCGCTGCTCGCTGGACCGAACCGAGCCGCCGTGCGCTGTTTTGGCCGAGGCTAGGGCTTTTCCTCGTGGGCCCCACAATGGCTCTTAGGGTTGGCTCCTGGTATAAATACATACATATTTTGAAACTCTACGGCAGACACCAGAATACGAAAAATAGTAGAAGTCGGCCGTGACCTAGCCGATCGCGGAATCCGCCGATCGCACGTCGCCGATCGGAAGTTGTCGCCGCCACTGATCTCAGCTTGTCTCTGATCGCTCGACGACAGCACCGAGGCAAGCAACCGGTCTCACGTGTCTCTCTCGAGATCTCTTGTCTTCTGATTCGTTGAACGAGACTTATTCTCCCTTCCGAATCGGTTGAGACGTTTTATCCGACTGAGATCGTTCGAAGACCTAGCTTGCTTCGTCAAGAAGTTTGGATTTACAAAGCATCGCTGCCGCACTTGCTTGTTACCGCTGATCTTGACAAGATCCATTCAAAGTGAGAAATCCGGTTGTGGACTTTTCATACTTTTCATGCAAGTTTCAACGAACGAAGGACATCGGAATCTCCATAAAGCATTGTTTGTATTTTTATTTATATTCAATTTTGTGGTAAAGGAATTTTCATTCCTATTTGTAAGGGTTGGGTGCAACCCGTTGTGGTGGAGTTGTGACTCCGTTGTTGGAAGGGTTCCTTTCGTGGTTGGGGGAGCGTTGCTCCTAGTGTGAGGATTGGATTCAATTCGTTTGGAGAAGTGACTGAGTCATCCCTTGGTGGGAGATAGGTTGAAGGGGGAAAGTGGACGTACCCAAATCGGGGAACCACTATAATTCTTTGTGTGTTTTTTGTGTTTTGTTTGCTTACTTGTGTAGGTTGGTTTAATTCTGCAAAAGACTGCACAACACCTATTCCCCTCCCCTATAGGTGGATTAGGTTGACACTAGATACTTTCAGTGTAGCCACTCGAGTGACCTTCCGGCCCTGCCAGCTAATGGGAGCTTGATCTGCGGGATCCAATCGAGCGCTTAGCCAAAGTTTCTTTCTTTCACAACCAACCACCACCCGAGCGACCTGCCGACCCTACTAGCTAGTGAGAGCCTAGTCAACGGGATCCAATCAGGGGTTTAGCCACTCGAGCGACTTGCCGGCCCTGCTAACTAGTGGGAGCCTGGTCAGCGGGATCCAATTGAGGGCTTAACCGAACTTTCTTTCTTTCACAACCACCCACCACCCGAGCGACCTACTTATCCTGTCAGCTAGTGAGATCCTGGTTAGTGGGATCCAATCGGGGGTGTCGCCACTCGATCATCCCATCGACTCTGTCAGCTAATGGGAGCCTAGTCAGTGGGATATAATCGAGGGCTTAGCCAAACTTTCTTTCTTTCACAACCATCCACCACCCGAGCAACCTGCCAGTCCTGCCAGCTAGTGAGAGCCTGGTCAGTGGGATCTAATCGGGGGTGTAGCCAGTGGAGCGACCTGTTATCCCTGCCAGCTAGTGGGAGCCTGGTCCGCGGGATCCAATCGAGGGCTTAGCCAAACTTTTTTTTTTCACAACCACTTACCACACGAGCGACCTGCCAGCACTACCAGCTAGTGAGAGTCAGGTCAGCAAGATTCAATTGGGGTGTTCATATGCCATGCTCATCACGTAAACCTACAGTCAGATAAGGTTATGAAAGAAACCATCAATATATTAAAGTTATTTTGCACGGGTATAAGCGTTTCAAGGCATCACCGCTCCATGTGCGGTCAAGGGGTATCCCTTCCACATCTCGGAGGTGGTACCCCCGATTTTAGAGCTTCTTCTACAATATATGGGCCTTCCAAATTATTATTGAGCTTCCCGAACGTTTCCCCCTTCTGGGAACATCGATCTTCTTAAGGACTAGATACCCCTTCTCGAATTACCTGATTCGAATGTGCTTGTCAAAATACCTAGCAATTCGTTGTTTGACCTCTTCTTGTCGGACAACTACCAGGTCCCTAAATTATTCTATGATGTCAATCGAGAGCTTTTTCTCTTCCTCATTATTCACTCATCATTCTTCGTTTCCTTCTCCTGCTACAACCACCCTTAGTGAACTCACTTCGAATTCGACTGGCAACACAACATCAGACTCGTAGGAATGTGTGAAGGGGGTCTCGCCTGTGGCTGTATTTGGCATGGTTCTCAAGACTTACAGGACCAAGGAGAGTTGTGATGCGTTGAACGACAAGTGTACCGGTCGCACAAGTAATATAAAATGGGTGGCTTTCCCAAGTATCGAACTCTTCAAGGAACACAGTAAGGGGGAGTTAATATCGAGGAGGACTTGAGATTAAAGTCCTGAGGTCGGAGTTAATGATGAGAGGTTTTGATGGTTGCGGAAAAAGAAAATAAAACACCTCAAACTACTCCTATGCAATGCCGCTATGCATCGCTTTACCAAGCGGGATGGAAGACTACACGGGCCGCTAGGCACCGAATCGTTGGGCGGATGGACGAGTAGGAGAGTGTAAGAACCAAAGAACAACAGAATATGAGGGTCATAAGCACCTCTTCGCTGCGCATACCACTAGCAATTGGTAGTGCAGCAAGAACGGATGGATGACGGATGGAAAATAAGGGCGCACCTCAAGAAAATAATGAAAACATATAATCACATAGACATGATTACACATAAACGTATATTAAAATAAGCATACTTCATCAAATATAAGAGATCAACTATACTATCAACAACAAGAGAAGAAAAGTGTGAGAAATCGACCGGATCTGAAGTATTGCCGAGGATTCATGGTAGGATTTGCCAGGTTGTCAATCCGCGTCCTAGCTCGGTCCTCAACGGCATCCGGGGTAGAGGAGGTTGTCACTCACTCCCAATGAACCAGTCTTCTTCGTGTCACGAGCCAGTGGAGGATGGCACAACTTCCCTAACTTGGTGGAGAAAGCTAGATAAAATCCCCTTTTGAAGCTCTTGGATGAAGGAGGAGGCCGGGAGGAAGCTACGGCTTGGATTTGACATTGAATGCTTGCCCGGATCTTCTCCCATAGGTGGAACGGTGGATTTTTACCTAAAATCGCAGAAGAAATGGTGTGGAAGAAGCTCTCCCAAAACTGTCCTCAAATGGCAGAAAATCTGCTCTTAAATAGAAAAAAGATCAGAAAATTAGTCACGCACGGTCTGGCGCACGACCGTGCGTGAACCGTGCGATATTCGCACGTAGATAATGTTGAGGAAGAAGAAGCGTTGACCCGTGTGTTTTACTTGCTCACGGGCGATTCCGCCAATGCGTGAAGGAAATCGCACGGGTAAACACAGAGCGCAGGAATGCAGGAGAAAACAGTGGAACAATGCATTTTACTCGCACACGGGCGCTGTTGCCGTGCGTGAAGGAAACACACGATTAACCACAAATCACTGGAAAGCTTGGAAAAAGGTGTAGGCCATGCGATTCCTTCTTGCACGGTTTGTCTAAATCCGTGCTGGAACAAATCGCACGGGTAGAAACATATGCCCCAGGAAAGCTGTGTAAAACACACGATTTGACTGGAACCGTACGCGAATAAATGCGCACGATCATGCATTTTACACAGAAACTGGAAATGGTATTCGGGACATCCCGACTATCTGTACAATAATAAAACAAGGGTGGAGAACAAGCTTCCAGCACCAAAATGCAAACAAAACTAAACAGAAAGATAACGAGGAGCACCATGTGCATACCCCACACAAAAGAATGCGCAATTGCACACCCATGGGCCGAAAAAGTGCACTTATCGTGAAAAGCAGAATAAATGAAAGATAAGCGATATCATAGTAAAAGTGAAGTGTAAGTGCGTTAAAACTAGCCCAGATGAGTCCGAAAACACTAAATATCAGACTCATCAAGTTGCTCCACCCAGTTTCCCCTCAGATTCTCGACCTTATTTTTAAGCAGACTCACAATTATCTTATTTGCTGCTTCCACCTGTCCATTGCTTCTAGGGTGGTGGACAGATGCAAAACGGAGATCTCTTCTCAGCTGTCCGCAAAAGCTGACGAACTCCTCACTGACGAACTGCGTCCCATTATCCAGGCTAGGGGTAGCCCATGCCGACAGACCATCCCCCCATACAAAATTTTTGATAACTTGGTAGGTACCATAGCGAGTGCCGTTACCTCCAGCCACTTTAAAAAGTAGTCGATCATGAAAGGCAAAAACTTCCTTTTACCGCTGGCCTGGGGAAATGGACTCACCAAGTCCATTCCCCATATTGCAAATGACCATAGGGCTGTGATTGTCTTGTGCCTCTGGGTCGGTAGGACCTGGAGGGGAGCAAATAGTCTGCACTTCCGACACTTCCTTGCAAAATCCGTAGCATCCTTGCCGAGACTTGGCCAGAAATAGCCTTATCTTAGCACCCTTCCCTCCAAGGTCCTGCCCCGGAATGACTTCCATATTCCCTAGAGTGGATTTCCTCTAGGACTTTCAGGACCTCCTCTTCTGATATACACTTGGATAGTTACCCTGAGAGGTTCTTCTGATATAACCCTCCTGCATATAACAGGTAATATGTCGACCTATGCCTAAACTGCCTCTTGTCCATGTCCACTTCTGGGAACTTGCCTGAAGTCAAGAAGGTGATGAACAGATCCATCCATGACACCCGTTGATCCACCTCCATCAACTCCCCTTCCTCAATAGAAGGTCGGAAGAGCTTCGTTACTATACAGCAGGTCCATTCGAACTTCTTGTTTCCGCATAACACCCTGAAGAAGGGTGAGTATTTCTCCCCTGCCTGGGAGAGAAACCTTCTTAACCCGACCAGCTTCCCTATGAGATGCTGGATCTCCTTTGCGTTCTTTGGTGATTCCAATTCCAATATGGCTTTTACCTTGTCGGGGTTAGGCTCTACCCCAGTTGGGGTGAGAAGGCGACCCAAGAAATTGCCCCTTCTAGCCCCGAAGACACACTTCCGGGGGTTGAGACTCATCTTGAATTTCCTCAAAGTGCTAAACGTTTCAGCCAAATCATGGAGGTGAGACCCGATGTCCCTGCTTTTTAACATAAGGTAATCTACTTTGACCTTCAGGTTCCTTCCCTTCTGCTCCCGAAAGACCCGGTCCATCATCCTTTGATATGTTGCCCCTGCATTCTTCGGCCCAAAGGGAATCATCTTATAGCAGTAGTTCCCATCCCCAATGATGAAAGAGACATCTTTGGTGTAGGGCGGGTGCATGCGGATCTGGTGGTAAATTGAAAAAGCATCTAGAAAACTTACTAGAGAAAAACCGACGGCTGAGTCAACCAGCACGTCGATTCGAGGTAGGTGATAATAATCCTTAGGACATGACTTATTCAATAGTGAGAAATCAACACACATCCTCCAACGCCCATCCCCCTTCTTGACCATCACCATATTGGAGACCCAGCCTAGATACTGGATCTCTGATATAAACCAGGTCTTGAGAAGGTTATCCACCTCCTCCCGGATGGGAACGACTGACTTATTGGCGGCAGATCTCTTCTTCTGTTGGATGAGACGAGCACTAGGATCAAGATTAAGACGGTGGCAAGCCACATCTGCATCGATCCCCGGAATGTCTTCCGCATTCCTAGCAAAGATGTCAATGTTCTGCTGGACAGATGACAAGATCCTTTCCCAGTCCTCGGATCTGAGCTCCACACCGATCTTCACTTTCTCCAACCTCCTTTCCCGGGAAAGAACCTCCATCTCCCCCACTTCCTCCACAACCTCTAGCTGGGACTGCTCCTCCCACTCGCCCTCCTCCCTCTCTCCTAGGACGATTGCCTCTTCCTCCTCCACCTCTTTGACGGTCATCTTCCTGTCTCGATCTCCTAGAAACTAATCCTCCCCTTCCACTTGGGCGCGCACCTCCCCTTTTATAGCCTTTTTTTGCCTCCTCAACTTCTTCCATCTTCTCAACCTCCATCACTCCATCAATTATCTCATTGATGATTAAAACGCGCAGGTTTCTTTTTTATTTTATTTTAAGATGAGTGAGATTTTATTTTATAAAGAAAAAGAAGAGCGTTTTTATTTTGTTAGAAACCGAGTTTTAACGAGAGGGAGACAAGTGCACCTATCGCGTGTAGTACAGGATATTCCCGTGTGGAGGAATATCGGGGTCGTATTGTTCTCGGGGCCGGCTTAGCTATATCTACTCTTTCCCTGAAGGCCTATTATTCTACCGATAATATTTTAGGTGGATTATATAAAAAAAGTAATGGCGAGCATAAAAATAAATATAATACAGAAAATGAAAGCAGGAAATAAAGTGCAGAAGGCCGACGAAGAACTCGGCGCGACGATATCAAAAGAGAATTTGAACTAAAATAACTTTTAATAAAAAGAGATCCTAAATTTCAAATTAATTAAGGCGGAGACTCGGCCGTGGAGGTTCCAAAGGAATGAGCTCACTTATCTCTTGGACTATCGCTCACCTGAACGCTAAGACTATTCGACCGATCGCTAGACCGACAAAGGATTCCTCTTAACGCCCGCATTACGCTGAGAACCCCGCTATTGGGTGGGGAACCCAATCCGGTAGAGTCACGCGCCTCCTCTCTCGAGGGTTAGCGCGGAGCTCTCTTTACCCAAGGGTGATCGGTCCATACGTGCGGCCTCTCGGCATTGCGTATGAATAATGGAAATAGTGCCCGCACATCGATTATGCGGCCCTACGCGTTGTTAACCCGGGGCAAACCTTAAGAAATTTAATTAAACAGAAAAACAGGACATTCAATTATTTAAAGCTACTTTATCTGTCCCAATGCTCTTCGATATTGAGGGCTAAGGGTGGTTAGCCACTCATCGGAATGGGGACACTTACACTAGAAAGCAATTAAGAAAGCTGTAAAGAAAGCAGTAAGAAAGCAGTAAATAAAGCTGAAAATTGTAAGTCCTACCCAAACGAGTAGGACTGAAGAAAGCAGTAAATGCGAATTCCGGCTCAAGTGAGTGGGCGGGGGTAAATTAATCTCATACACGCACACACTCTACAGAAATTAAAATCATACACACGCACTCTACAGAAATTAAAATCACACACACGCACTCTACAGAAAAGTAAACACACACACACACACAAAGTTTTCCTACTCAAGTGAGTAGGAAGAAAATGAAAGCAGTAAAAAGACAAGTCCCACTCAAACGAGTGGGCGGGAAATGAAAGCAGAGCGCCATTTAACTCTTAACGAGTAGGCGAAAATAAATGCATACGCACACACTCTACAGAAATTGAAATAAAGCAATAAAATCTAACTCATACACGCACGCACACTTGCAAAAAAATAAGAAAAACAAAGTGACTGAAAAATTAAAACGACTGCATTTCTACCGCTAGAATGCGATAGAAATGCATAAAAAATGAAAATAAAAATTAATCGGACAAAAAGTTTTTGAAAATAAAGTTAAAAACAAAGTGAGCGAAAAATTGAAATAGCAACTTTTTCATTCTTGTGTTTTTATAAAAACTCCTAAAAAGTGAAAATAAAGAAAAAACAACGAAAAAGTTTTACCAAAATAAAAATGTTAAGTTAAAGAAAAATAAAAACAAACACCTTTTTAGGTGTTTTTATAAACCCTAAGAATGAAAATAAGGAAAGGAAAGAAGAACTAAACCTAAACAAGTGCGGAATATGAAAATAAAACGAGCATTACAACGGCTAGAAAGTGCGATAAAATCCTAAACTAAACGAGTTAAAAAGCTTTAAAGATGAAAATATAAAATGAAAAAGATAAGATAAGAAATAAGATTGCTAAAGGGAGAGTTGCTTAGATCCATTCCAAACACGTATAAAGAGAAGAAAAACACGTTTCATTAATTAAAAAAACAAGTTACAAGACACAAAAAATAGCAAAAGCTAAGGAGAGGGGGAGAAATTTCCCTTACATAGCATTTGGAATATATTTGGGCAACATAACCCCTTAGCAAAATGGACCAAAAAGGTGGACAAGTAAAGCTTCCTGGAAGCTTGTATTTATAGGCAAAAATTCAGGAGTGACACGCCCTAGGTCACGGGCGTGACAGGGGGGCGTGTCACTACTATTCATGAGCTAATCGGGTGATTTGACTGGAGCTTTGACTTCGGCTGAAAACGTGGCGGTCACTCCTCAGGTCACGGGCATGACAGGTGTCAATCACGGGCGTGACTAGGGCGTGACGGGGAGCTGGATCTGGGGATTTGACGCGAGCTTTGACTTCGGGGCGGTCCACGTGGCGGACACGGGCGTGACACAAATGTCACGGGCGTGTAAGGGGGGCGTGACACGGACAGCTGACAGCTCGATGTCGGCAGCGTTGACAATTGACGAAGAGTTGAGTGCCGACATCGACACGGGCGTGACGAGCTTTGACACGGGCGTGACATCAAGGTGTTGCGCGAGGAACAGTGAAATCGTTGAGTTTTGACTGGCTGATGGCATTGAGTGCCTGACACGCCCGTGTCGGGCATGGTCACGGGCGTGAAAGGCCAAAAATTCAGTTTTTCTAAAAAATTTCAGAAAACAAAAATAAATTAAGTTAGTATAGAATTTACAAAAAAAGAACCATTTTATTAAAGAAAATAAACTAAAAAAGACAAAAATAAAGTAAAATGATATAATTAAAATACAAAAATATAGGTATATTTACAACTCATCAAATACCCCCATACTTAAGTTTTTGCTATTCCAGAGCAAAAGTTGGAGATGAACCTATAAGGAATTAAAAAGAATCCTAAATTTAACTACCGCTTGATTTAATTGTTCGAAAGATCGAAATAGATTTTCGGGGTCTCAGAATTAAATCTTAACTTATGAAAATATTAAAATAGAGGAACCGTTTCAAAAAAATACTTCTATATGGAAAAAAGAAAGCGAAAATTATTTTTGTTAGTCTAACAAAAAATGGATTGGAATTATCGAAAAAACTTTCGCTGAAAAGAAATTAATAGAAAATAATTCAATTTAAAAATTATGCTCTCAAAAAGATTTAAATTAATTCTAGAATCATGAAAATTGGCTAAGTGGATTGACGGTTATGAAGAGGGCTTTGATTTTTGAGGCGAGGTAATTTTTTCTCGAACCTCCACATTTTTTCTTTTTGGATTATTAGGAAAATGAAATCTTATTTTCCTAACATTTTTTTTCTTTCTTCATAAATATAAATAAACCCAATGCATATGTATAGGAGTAATGAATTTTATCCTCTTACTCCGTAGCATATAATCTTTTTAATTATTGGGTGCCTATGTTTGCGGGACGAAATCTTATCCCCATTGACATAAGATCTTTTAAGGGTGAGTGGAGAATCATACTGATTAAGGCATGGAAAAAAAGGTGGATGATTTAGTTTTTTAAAGAAAGCTAGAGTTTAATAAAAAATTTCGAGAGCAACCTTTTTAATTTGAACGTTCCTACGTTTCTAAAAGCATATGTAGAAATAATGTAAAATCCATAAATGTTATTTTATAACATAAAAATGTGCTTTTATTCAAAAAATCAGAAGTGAAAATGAGAAAAACAAGTTCCCTATAATAAGAAAAAGCAATAAAAAATTCTTTAAAATCTTAACTCCAGAAATCTAAGTTATCGAGCTACAATTAAAAAACGAATAGTAAATAAAGAATTAATTAAAATTCGCTTATAAATAAACTCGAAACGATCATTTTGGAGAGCAAAGAGGTTAAGAAATGAGGTTTTCGAATTATTTATTACAAAATAATTTTTTTTGATTTTAATGAGTTTTTCTAATTTTTTTTTGATATTTTGGGGTTATTATCATTTTTTTGGAATTTTTTAAAGGTTATGCAAATTTTTTTTTTTAGTTATACAGATTTTTTTTTTTGAATTTTTGGATTTACAAGAATATTTACAAGAAAAGAGAGAGAATTTTTACAAGATAGGAAAGAGAAGTGGAAATAGACAAGAATATTTACAAAATATTTACAAAGTAGAAAAAGGATCGCCCGCGAACAGACTCTTATTTGTGGTTGGTTCGATGAGTCGAACGCCGCGGAGCGATGTTTCATTTTTTGAAAATTTTTTATTTTTATTATTATTATTAAAGCATGATCTTTAATTTTTTTGAAGTTTTTAATTTTGTAAAATTTTTTCTTTTAAGGTTTTTTTGTTAAGTGCGGGAAAATAAAAGAACAGAAAATAGGAAACACCCTCATACTTAAGTCCAACATTGTCCCCAATGTTGCACTAAGTATGAGGAACGATATATATATATATATATATATATATATATATATATATATATATATATATATATATAAGGAAAGCTAAACAGTTATGTACAAAAAATTTAAAAACAAGGGTTTAGAAATCTTCCCTAAATCGCGTTCAGGGAAGCCCGTTGAGTTTAACCCTGCAAAAGTTAAAAGTAAAAGCAAAAATATAATATAAAAAACGAAAAAGAAAAATTCGGCGAAAATGGTGCGGGTGATAGGGGGCAAGTGGGTGTGACTCGTAAGCTAACGTCTTAGCTAAGTGAGTGCGACCGATATGCGTTCCCCTAGCGCTCACAAATGTGAAGCGCGCCGAAACGACAAAATAAATACCTAATTTAATTTTTTTGTTTTATAAAAAAAGTTTCTTAGTTTTTTGAATTTTTAGATTTTTTTTAAGTTTATGTTTTGAGTTGCTGATTTTTTTTTTTGAAAAGAAAAATAAAATTAAAAAAAGAAAATAAGTTAAAGGCAAAATAAAATAAAAAAGAAAAATATATATATATATTTAATTTTTTTAATTTTTTGATGAAAAGGAAAAAAATTTCATCATCATTATTATTTTTTTATTTTTAAGTTTTTAAATTTTTAATTTTTATAAGTTTTTAAGTTTTTAAGTTTTTTTTTTAAAGTTTTGATTTTTTTTTTAGTTTTAAATTTGTCTGATTTTTTTTTTGTTTTAAAGTTTATTTAATTTTTTTTATTATTATTTTTGATTTTTTTTAAGTATTTATTATTAATATTAATATTGATATTATTATTATTATTAGAAATATAAATTTTTTGGTGGCCATTTTGTTATTTTATATATATATAGAAATAAATGGTAAAATTAATAGGTTTCAGGAATTCAAAACAGTAAGACGATAATTTCCCCGGCAACGGCGTCAAAAACTTGATGATTAAAACGCGCAGGTTTCTTTTTTATTTTATTTTAAGATGAGTGAGATTTTATTTTATAAAGAAAAAGAAGAGCGTTTTTATTTTGTTAGAAACCGAGTTTTAACGAGAGGGAGGCAAGTGCACCTATCGCGTGTAGTACAGGATATTCCCATGAGGAGGAATATCGGGGTCGTATTGTTCTCGGGGCCGGCTTAGCTATATCTACTCTTTCCCTGAAGGCCTATTATTCTACCGATAATATTTTAGGTGGATTATATAAAAAAAGTAATGGCGAACATAAAAATAAATATAATACAGAAAATGAAAGCAGGAAATAAAGTGCAGAAGGCCGACGAAGAACTCGGCGCGATGATATCAAAAGAGAATTTGAACTAAAATAACTTTTAATAAAAAGAGATCCTAAATTTCAAATTAATTAAGGCGGAGACTCGGCCGTGGAGGTTCCAAAGGAATGAGCTCACTTATCTCTAGGACTATCGCTCACCTGAACACTAAAACTATTCGACTGATCGCTAGACCGACGAAGGATTCCTCTTAACGCTCGCATTACGCTGAGAACCCCGCTATTGGGTGGGGAACCCAATCCGGTAGAGTCACGCGCCTCCTCTCTCGAGGGTTAGCGCGGAGCTCTCTTTACACAAGGGTGATCGGTCCATACGTGCGGCCTCTCGGCGTTGCGTATGGATAACGGAAATAGTGCCCGCACATCGATTATGCGGCCCTACGCGTCGTTAACCCGGGGCAAACCTTAAGAAATTTAATTAAACTGAAAAACAGGACATTCAATTATTTAAAGCTACTTTATCTGTCCCAATGCTCTTCGATATTGAGGGCTAAGGGCGGTTAGCCACTCATCGGAATGGGGACACTTACACTAGAAAGCAATAAAGAAAGCTGTAAAGAAAGCAGTAAGAAAACAGTAAATAAAGCTGAAAATTGCAAGTCCTACCCAAACGAGTAGGACTGAAGAAAGCAGTAAATGCGAATCCCGGCTCAAGTGAGTGGGAGGGGGTAAATTAATCTCATACACGCACACACTCTACAGAAATTAAAATCACACACATGCATTCTACAGAAATTAAAATCACACACACACACTCTACAGAAAAGTAAACACACACACACACACAAAGTTTTCCTACTCAAGTGAGTAGGAAGAAAATGAAAGCAGTAAAAAGACAAGTCCCACTCAAACGAGTGGGCGGGAAATGAAAGCAGAGCGCCATTTAACTCTTAACGAGTAGGCGAAAATAAATGCATACGCACACACTCTACAGAAATTGAAATAAAGCAATAAAATCTAACTCATACACGCACGCACACTTGCAAAAAAATAAGAAAAACCAAGTGACTGAAAAATTAAAACGACTGCATTTCTACCGCTAGAATGCGATAGAAATGCATAAAAAGTGAAAATAAAAATTAACCGGACAAAAAGTTTTTGAAAATAAAGTTAAAAACAAAGTGAGCGAAAAATTGAAATAACAACTTTTTCATTCTTGTGTTTTTATAAAAACTCCTAAAAAGTGAAAATAAAGAAAAAACAACGAAAAAGTTTTACCAAAATAAAAATGCTAAGTTAAAGAAAAATAAAAACAAACACCTTTTTAGGTGTTTTTATAAACCCTAAGAATGAAAATAAGGAAAGGAAAGAAAAACTAAACCTAAACAAGTGCGGAATATGAAAATAAAACGGGCATTACAACGGCTAGAAAGTGCGATAAAATCCTAAACTAAACGAGTTAAAAAGCTTTGAAAATGAAAATATAAAATGAAAAAGATAAGATAAGAAATAAGATTGCTAAAGGGAGAGTTGCTTAGATCCATTCCAAACACGTATAAAGAGAAGAAAAACACGTTTCATTAATTAAAAGAACAAGTTACAAGACACAAAAAATAGCAAAAGCTAAGGAGAGGGGGAGAAATTTCCTTTACATAGCATTTAGAATATATTTGGGCAGCATAACCCCTTAGCAAAATGGACCAAAAAGGTGGACAAGAAAAGCTTCCTGGAAGCTTGTATTTATAGGCAAAAATTCGGGAGTGACACGCCCTAGGTCACGGGCGTGACAGGGGGGCGTGTCACTACTATTCATGAGCTGATCGGGTGATTTGACTGGAGCTTTGACTTCAGCTGAAAACGTGACGGTCACGCCCCAGGTCACGGGCGTGATAGGTGTCAGTCACGGGCGTGACTAGGGCGTGACGGGGAGCTGGATCTGGGGATTTGACGCGAGCTTTGACTTCGGGGCGGTCCACGTGGCGGACACGGGCGTGACACAAATGTCACGGGCGTGTAAGGGGGGCGTGACACGGACAGCTGGCAGATCGATGTCGGCAGCGTTGACAATTGACGAAGAGTTGAGTGCCGACATCGACACGGGCGTGACGAGCTTTGACACGGGCGTGACATCAAGGCGTTGAGCGAGGAACAGTGAAATCGTTGAGTTTTGACTGGCTGATGGCGTTGAGTGCCTGACACGCCCGTGTCGGGGCGTGTCGGGCATGGTCACGGGCATGACAGGCCAAAAATTCAGTTTTTCTGAAAAATTTCAGAAAACAAAAATAAATTTAGTATAAAATTTACAAAAAAAGAACCATTTTATTAAAGAAAATAAACTAAAAAAGACAAAAATAAAGTAAAATGACATAATTAAAATACAAAAATATAGGTTTATTTACAACTCATCACTCATCCTCCGCCTCCTCTACATCTCTCACCTGCCCCACTCGCTCTTCCATCTCCCTCTCCATCTCCTCGTCCTCCGTCTGCCAAGAAATGGTGTTGACGGCTGTTACGTAGCATTGCCTCGCTACCTTCGGGTCTCCCTTAACCCTGATATAGACTCCTCCTACATTAAATTTCATACATTGGTGGAACGAGGACGGGATGCATCTAAACACGCTTATGAGTGTCCGTCCTCCGAAGATGGCGTAGTAGCTGCTCGGATCGTCGACAATACCGAATCGGCAGTTCCCCCCTCCCCCAAGGTCACATGAAGTCCGCCCCCTCCACTTCCTTCCTCTCTCTTGAAAACCCGAACAGCGGACCGTCCGAGGCCAACACCCTCCTTGACTCCACCTTCATCTCATCGAACACCTTCTTGAAGATGACGCTAACTGAGCTTCCATTGTCGACGAGGATCTGTGAGAAAGTGAAGTTCTCGATGGCTGTCGGAATCACCATCGTATCGCAGAACGGATCCTCATGATCTGGCATGTCCTTCCGAGAGAAGGTTATCTTCTCCTCTTGGGGTAGGGCTTGGGATGTCGAAGCTACGCTTCGACGGTACATAGTGTGGAGGGTCTCCCTGTGTGTGGCCTCGATCCCCACCCCTCAGTGGATAACCCCAATCCCTCCTCGAGTTCTCACGTATTCCCTATCCACACGCCGGTCCTCTTCCTCCGCTCCGCCAGTTACCTTTGTATCCTCACTGGTGGCTGCTACTCCTTTGGGCCTCCCACCCTCCTGATCTCCAAGAATTAAGGGCAGGTGGTAACGCGTGACCCTCTTTCTGATAGAAGTCGCAGTATGGCAACGCCACCCCCTCTCTTCGACCCTCCGCGGGCTGATTCCTTCTTCTGATTCTTGCTCCTCTTCCTCTACCTCTACCCCAGGCAATCGTCTTAGATTGTTGGGGGGGGGGGGGGTAGGAGTGGCCTATGACCTTGTCTCTATCTCGGGGGGTTGAACCTCCCTTAACCTCCGAGGAGATTTCCCCCTCCTTGGGAAAACCCTCTTCCTTGGCCCTGCTCGACCCCTCCTTGATGCCTCCATCCCAGCTCATGAGCCCTCGACTCCCCACTACTTCTTGCTGTCTAGAACCTCCTTGCTTTCTTGACTCTGAGTTACTCAATCTTGCCAACTTCTTGGTGAATGCCGGATTCACCGTCTCTCCTTCAATCTCCTTCGCCTCCCTTTCCATCAGCTCTTCGAAGGACAAGGGTGGCTTCCGATTCAATCTTATTTTGAAGATTCCTTCGCGCAGCCGAATGGTGAATGCGAGCAGGAGGGCGAATCCCGACACCTCCTAAATTAGCATGATCTCTTCCTGGAACCCATCTACGTAGCTGAACAGTGACTCCTCTGCTCCCTGTTGGATCTTGAAGAGTGCCTCAACACTTTTCTTCCTCTTCTTAGATGTTAAGAAACACAATTGGAAACTTTGACGTAAGTCCTCAAACCCATAGATTTATATCACGGGAAATTGGTGAAACCAATCTCTCGCTTTTTATTTGAGTGATGGAGAAGAGACGACACTTGAACGCATCCGACATCGGCCTAATGGAAACCATGTCCTCGAACCACTGTAACTGCTAGAAGGGATCATCCTTGCCATTGTAATACACTATTTCTAGCTCCCGAAACCCCTTTGGAACCGGTGCTGAGACAGGCAGCTCGCAAAATGGGCAACCCCACTCGCCGGTCTCGCAAGCTCTAATCGCTCGATCAGCCCACTGGTCGGGGCTGCATCCGCTGGACTGGGGAAGAGCTCTCGCCCGGCGAGATCTCGCTCAAACCCCCCCACTTGCCACCTCCTTTCCCGGCCTTCTTCCCGGGGAATTCTCACCCAAACCAAATGTCGTAACCTTCTGAGCAGCTAGGGTCGAGCACTCGCCCCGCGCGGCGAATGCGAAGTGGATAGTCTCCAAAATCTCTCTCTCTTGAAGTCTTCGAGCATCTTAACCGTGGCAGGTGTCATGGGTGATGGCGAGCTGCCGTGGTGGGCACCTTGATCTTCATCTCCAGCCATGGAACTTTCTTGGGTGTGTAAGCTGCGGTCCACGCTCACCGCACCAAAAATGTTGAAATCAGGATTCGGCCCAACGAGTAGTTCGGACCCAAAGGGTGCATCTAACACTTACTTCTCCTGAGGAAGAACTATTGACTGAAGGTTTAGAACTAGGCATAGACCCTGGACAACAATGCGGAGGTCCCACCTCATACCCAGAAGATTTTAGAACGCTTCCCCTCTGACACCAAAGCTGAAGCTGGGCACCTTGGAGAGCTTTTGAAGTAAAACAAAATTGACCAGAGGAGGAAAAATTCAAAAACTAGATCTCTCCAAAGGTACCCCTCAAGGTCTATTTATAGTTTTTCCTAGTGGGCCTGCCAATAACACAATCTCGCATTTTGGTTTTACTAAATGCACCCAAAATTGACCTGCCAACAACCAAACTTTGTTGTTTGTAATGACTATCAGCAGACAAATAAATATAACATTGCACGAAGAATATTCTTGGATGTCGAGTGCCCTGATGGAACCGGCACCTGCCAGTCTCCAGCTCGCCTCGCTCTCTATGGCGAGTGCCTTTGTAAACGAGAACCCGCCTGGATTGGCGAGTGCCTGTTGAAACCGACACTCGCCCGCCTCTTTGGAGTGGCGAGTACCTGATGAAACCAACACTCGCCCGCCTCTTCGGAGTGGAGAATGCCTGATGAAATTGGCCCTCGCCGGCTTCTTCGGAGTGGCGTGCGCCTGATGAAACTGGCACTTGCCCGCTTCTTTGAAGAGTTCCTGAACACTCGCCTGACTGAGGCGAGTGTGGTCCTACTTCCCGACTCGCCCCGCTGATTAGGTACTCGCCTTTTTAGGCGAGTGCAAGCCCGCCTCCCCAACTCGCCTGGAGCTGTGGAGTCGCTCTGATTCGTCCACTCGGCAAACACGGGATTGTACAGTTTCCATTTCTTGATGGATGAGTTTGTATGTGCGTATTGTTATTAGTGTGTTTGTATGTATTTGTGTGTGTGGATGTGTGCATGTGCATGTAAATTTATTTGTGTGTGTGTGTGATGTTGTAAGTATGTATGTATGTTAAATTTGTTGGTTTGTTTGTGTGGATGTGTGTATTATTGTTAGTGTGTTTGTGTGGTAAGTGTGTATGTATTAATAATTTCCATCATTATTCACAGGTTGATACCATTTCTTATTTATATTTTCTGTATCTCTTCTTTCTGTTTAGAAATTCAATGTCACATAAATCATTTGAAAATTCAATTGTAGACCAAATTTAGTTTTGGTTTTTTAGGGTCGAATAACTGTTGTTCGGGCTATGCAACCTATACATAAGGGAGATGAAGTAAAATCTTTAAGAAATCATTCTATATGGATACTATTATTCTAAAATACATTCGATAAATGATACTATCGATTTCTTATATCGTTAAAAGTTTTGATTAGTAACATTGAAACTGCTGCAACCACTGAGACAAGACTGGAGTACTTGAAGCAGTATTTCTTCACATGCATTTGTCTACGCTGCATCAAGATTTTTTATATCGACTAGCTTCCCTCTTTATCTCTTATAACCATATATATGCTTCATTCTAAAAAAGTTAAAAATTCGCAGATGGGTGGTAGCACAGAGTGTGTTTTAGTAGAAATCGGAAATAACTTTGCTAATACCCTAAATCAGGAAACACACTCATATATATAGGTACACTAGCACGTGACATATCACGTGAAATACATAACTTGATATCGAAAAATAAACGTGAATATTCAACTCTCCCCTTCAAGTTGGGAATATATATTGATCATTCCCAACTTGTTAGTATTGTTCTTGAAGTTGTCGCTGCTTATCCCCTTGGTGAAAACATCGGCAAGCTGATCAAATCAGCTCACAAACGGAGTGCAGATATTCCCCTTATCGAGATGGTCTTTGATGAAGTGCCTATCAACTTCCACATGTTTGGTCCTGTCATGTTGAATTGGATTGTGTTCAATGCTGATGGTTGCCTTGTTGTCACAGTAGATAGTAATAGGTTTGTTCACCTGAAGGCCCAAATCTTGGAGAATGGTTATTAACCACAGTCCCTCACAAACGCCTTGAGCTATAGCTCTATATTCTGCTTCAGCACTTGTGCGAGCAACCACGTTCTGCTTCTTGCTCTTCCATGAAACCAGGTTGCCTTCCACAAATGTGCAGTACCCCGTGGTTGACTTTCTGTCATCTTGACTACCAGCCCAATTAGCATCAGTAAATATCTCAACCTCCAACGACTTATTAGCCTTGAACAGAATCCCACGCCCGGGTGTCTTTTTGAGATATCGCAACACCATAAAGGCTGGTTGCTGATGACGTAACGTAGGGGAGTGCATATACCGACTTAGGACACCCACCGCATATGTGATATCCGGGCGAGTATGAGACAGATAAATGTGCCTCCCAACCAGTCGTTGGTATTTTGAGGCGTCCGCTTTCTCCCCACTAATATCTGCATCAATCTTACGATTAGCAGGAGCACACCCAAGCATCCCAATCTCCTCCAGGAGATCAAAAGTATACTTTCTTTGGGAGATGAAGATCCCTTGCCGGGACCTCGCAACTTCAATTCCCAAAAAATATTTCAGCTTTCCCAGATCATTGACTTCAAATTCTTCGCCCAGCTGTTTTTTCAAGTTGTTGATCTCATCCAAGTCATCTCCGGTAATGATGATGTCGTCCACGTACACAATAAGGATAGAAACCAGATCACCCTTCCTCTTGATAAAGAGGGTATGATCAGCTTGACTTTGAGTATATCCAAGACGTAGCATGGTCTTGTTAAAACGCCCAAACCACGCTCTCGGAGACTATTTCAGGCCATACAGGGATTTTAGCAGGCGACAGACCCTCCGGTTGGACTCTTTGATATCAAGGCCCGGAGGAATATCAATATAAACCTCTTCTTCCAGATCACCATGTAGGAATGCATTCTTGATATCGAGCTGCAGTAGCTCTCATCCACAAATCACAACACAAGAAAGAAGCACACAAATTGAGTTCATCTTGGAAACATGAGCAAAGGTCTCCTGGTAATCAATACCTTGAGCTTGGGTATATCCTCGAGCCACTAAACATGCACTACAAGAAAACATGATTTTAGTGACGAAAATTTTGGTCACTAAATATTGTGGGTTGGTCACTAAAGATATTTAGTGACCAAATTTAATCCGTCACAAGGTGGTTGCAAAAGGCCTGTCACTAAATGTTTTTTGTGACTAAATTAATTTTCGTCACTAAATATAATACTTTTAGTGACGAAACAAAACTTCGTTGCTAATTGTTTTTTAGTGACTAATTTTTTTGTCACTAAAAGATACTTTTTTGTGACCAAATTAATTAAGTCACTAATTATTTAATGCAATAATAACCAAATTGTTTGTCATAAAATACAATTTTGTGATCAAATTAATTTAGTCACTAATTATTTAATGCAACAGAGACCAAATTTTTAATCATTAAATGTTATATTTGGTCCCTAATATTTTATAATTATTCACAAAATATATTTTAAATAAATTTATTTATTTGCTAGTAAATTGAATCCAAATTTATACAAGATCTCATATAAAAGACAATATTAATAGATATAATATCTCTTTTGTAAGAGAATCTCAATCAAATAAATTTTTTTATTAATAGTAAAAAAAGATGGGAGATGGTACAAACCCCTCAATACAAATCTATATATATATATAGAACATTTATCTTTATTATACTAATTACATGAAATATATATATATATATATATTATAAACAATGTGCTATTGAAAATTAATCTCTTTTGTCTTCATGGGCTCGTCTCACATGTCTTCTTTCTTCTTCGGTGCAATGGCTTTCGATCATCCATACGATGGTCATAACTCCTCTTGCGCAAGATTATAGGCTTCACAGCCTGTGGCAAAAAGAAGCAAACTCCATTAAGGAAATGATTACACCATCTCAGTACACAATAGTGATACTTTCCTAGCATAAGTAACAATCATGTATAAAAAAGTAACTACATTAGCTGAAATAAGAGAAGAAGACACAGGTTTATACCTTTTCATATCTCTGAGGCTCTTTGATACTTTCCTAGCTTGAATAATGCATTTCCCTCTTCCTTCTTCCTGGCAGCTGCTTCAATGTTCTCTGCAGTATTCATGTCCCAAGACTCTTTATCCTGAAAAAAGGTTCGAGCGATACATTCAGCATGACCCTTCTTAGAAAATATTGTCCCATCTTGCAACTTCCCAATCAATTTCACTTCAAACAACAAATGTCAAAAGGTTAGAACAGCAGATTCCAACAACTAACCAAAACCAAAGTGGAGAAGTTAATACCGTTCACAGTTGAACCATCATTAGGCTTTTCATACCCTTCTCCTTCAGGATTTTCTTCAGTACCTTTTTATCATCACCAATCTCTGTGACAGTCTTCCACGAAAGAAGTTCAAGTTCAATCAATAAGGTTGCATTTGGAGGAACAACACCTTCCCCTCCAGAAGCAGGTCTGCCCTTCTCACCAAAAGCATCTGCAGAGAGGAATGATCATGTCAGTTAAAACCACATCTATTATTTAGACACATCAATTTTTTACTAGGGCTCACATTGTGGCTTCACTGTGAGTAAAACCTTTTCACCCTTCTTCATGGTCTTAATTGCTTTTGCCTCATCCACTTTAGATACCAATGCACCATCCTCAAGACTAGCCTCATATTTTACTGCACAATTAATCAAGATTTAGATTCAATGTCTAAAAAGAAACACCAAATGAAAAGTATCACATCATACCCAGGACTTCATCATGGTCCATTGGATTCTCCCATTTCTCTCCCTCAAAGATCTTTTTGAAAATACCGCCATCCTTGCATATATCCTTGTCAAGTGGCTTCCTGATCTTCACCCCCGTCCCAGCATCAACAAGAAGTAAAAAAAAAACAGCCAAAATTTGAAAAATGCCAATCAAGCATTATATTTGGAGGTGCGATTGTGCATTACAAATTATGCAGAATACTGAGTCCTGTATTCAAAGATCCACAGCATTTGAAAATAAAGATAGCTGTTAAAAAGAATAAAGTAATCACCTGCTCTCATCTACACCAGTACTTTTTTTGAAGTTCAAGGCATTACTAAAATAATGAGCATTGGATTCACAAGAACATAAGACTATAACTTATGTGCATACAGAGATGAGGTAGAAAATAAAGGTCAGCGTGATGTTGTCTCCAAATGTTCATCACAAGGGGTGGATGTTGGCTCCAAATTATCCTACAAGGAGTCCAAAGCAAATTTCCACTCACATGAAAAAAAATAACAATTATATTTATCTAGTTTAGGGTGGACTCACACAAAAGATTGAACTGCAGCAGCCAAACATAATGTCAATTTCAGATATCAAATCAACGAGTCCAGAAGTTAGGCTTGGCAATGAAGCAATATCTTTAGAGTTTGGTGATAATAACTTTGGGTTTGTCTCACAACCCCGCAATCTACTCCATGTTTTTGAAACCGATAGAACTTCCTGAGAGCATATACCATCAAACAACTGACACGGACTGATTCCATATGCTCTTCTTCATTTTGAAATTAAGGTGTAAATCTTGAGATTCTAAAAGAACACAGTGATCCTGTAGAACCAAAATATCTAAACTTGCACTTTTGAGATATGACCTCCAAATGATCTCAAAAGTGCAAGTTTAGATGTTGCATCCTTACTTAACATTTACTTTTACAGCCATTCACTAGGTAGTATAGTACCAAGAAGTGGCATGAAGATTGTTGATTTAAGTGCCGTGTAGATCTACTATTAGCTATAGATGCAAAAAATTTATACCCTCGATACAAATTTTTCTGGTTTCCATGACAAACAAACACAATCTGCACACAGGCATTTTATACAGTTATGAACTTTACAAATCTTACTTACTGAGAGTTCATGCATGGTGTGCTGTGAAAAACCCCAGTAGATTAAGAAATTCTAAAGATAATAACATTTTGAATAAAAATGGGCTAATAACAAATATCATCAGCATGAATCCTCTTACAATGAAAAGTTTGTCAGCAAGAATGAACCAAAACAATGGCTATTAGCATACACATTAGGAGTATTCTGAATTCTGCAACACTCCTCAACTAAAGTTAAAAGTGAAAATGGACCACACTTGCCACCTACATGGTGTATCTGCAGGATATAAATGCATAACTGATCTTTACCATGAACAATTGCAAGAAATAACCAAACAAACTTGCTGATGATATCTTACCATAGATGAGTCCTGTAGATAGCTACTGCTATGCCAATAATAAAGTTCTGCAAAAGAATGAGGGCCCGTAATGCAAATACAGAAAAAAAAGATAATCAGTGAAACATTGATGTGAAGAAATGAAATTGAAAATAGAAAGTATTGATTTTCTTGTTCTCCCGGTGGACGTGATAATAGAGAAATCAAAGCAGAAATCGGAAAAATCGAAGCAGGGAAAGAAGAAATTTATTACCCGAGCGGAGGTCGTCGTTGTCGAACGGGATGGCGTCATCAGATCGAGTAGAGGAGGTCGTCACAAGGAGAGGGATCGTCGTCGTCAAGAGGGCTCGTCTTCATGGAGAGGGCGTCAAGAGGGCTCGTCCTTATTTCGATTCGATAGAACAAATACCCGCCACCTCTGCGTCGAGAAGTGGGAGCCGAGAAGAAAGAAGCAAAGGAGCCCGACTGGGAGATGAATAGAAGAGGCTTAGCACGAGCGCGAACAAAACCCTACTGATATCGGCGCCCGGCTGGGAGAAGATGAGAAGATGCGGAGCACGAGCGTGCGGAGGGGGAGGGGGAGGGGGAGCAAGAGAGGATTCTGCGTCAAAGTTAGGAAAGGATTCATACCCTAACTATTTGATGGAGGATAAAATAAAATCAATATAGTTTAGGAGGGAATTTATAAAGTGTTTTTATTTTGGAGGGAATTGGAAAATGACTTTTTTCAACTATTAGTGACTAATCAATTTTGATCACTAATTAAATTATTTAGTGACCAAGATATTATTTGGTTACTAATAAGTAGTTTTGTGTGACAAAATTATATTTGGTCACTAATTATCATAATTTTAGTGACTAAATTTTATATATGGTCACAAATTAATCGCTCCTACAGAATTAGTGATGAAATATAAAATTCGTCACAAAAAACATATCATTAGTGACCAAAATAAATTCGTCACAAAAAATTTCGTCACTAAAAGCCAGTTTTCTTGTAGTGATGATTTGTATCGCTCCACCACCCCATCTTGGTTTTGTTTGATGGTGAAGACCCAACGGGATCCGACCGTTTGCTTCCCAGGGGGAAGGCAAGCGAGCCGCCATTTTTTAGTTTAATCCAAGGCACTTAATTCCTCCTCCATAGTCTGTTTCCATTCAGGTATCTGAACAGCCTCCTGCCTTGTCTTAGGAATTACAATAGATGATAGAGAGGAGATTAAAGCTTTATGAGCCTGAGATAGATGAGTATAACAAATGTAGTTGGCAATGGGGTGTTTGGTGCCACCCCTTTTACCTATAAGACGTGCAAGAGGAACATGGAGGTCATCATCTGAATTTGGAGCTGAGACAGTCACTGACACTAGCAGAACATTCTCAGTCAGTACTTGCTCAACCGTGCTGGGACGACGTGAGTACGTGTATAATATAGGTGGAGCGGAGGTGGAAGGAAGAGGAGTGGCAACAATTGGAAGAGGAGATTCAATGTTAATAATTGGAAGAGGAGATTCGATGTTCTCGTCATCATCACTTCTCGTCTCCCCCTAACGAGGACTAAAGTACGACTCCCCCTCACGAAATGTTATATCCACAGTGCAATAGTAGCGCCGAGTCAGAGGATGATAACAACGATACCCTTTGGTGGTAGGGGAGTACCCAATGAAAATACACCACAGGGAACACACATCAAGTTTATCACGATGCGGGGTATGAACATGGACAAAATAGACGGAGCCAAAGATACGAGGAGCAAGATGAGAGGTGTGGACGATGTGTTGTTTGGCATGGCGCGATAGGCGCGTATCAAAAGAAAGGGCACGAGACGGAAGACGATTAATGAGATGAGCAGCTGTGAGAACTGCATCACCCTAGTAGGATTTGGGAAGGTGCTTATCAAGGAGTAAACACCGAGCCACCTTCAGCAAGTGTCTATTCTTCCATTCGGCCACCCCATTTTGGGTGGAAGTGTGGACGCACGTGGTTTGATGGATGATGCCATAATTAGATAGATAGGCCCCAAAAGCACCCTGGTCATCTTATTTTCCATCATTATCACTACGCAACACCCGAATTGTGCCACCAAATTGTTGGTTCACCATCTTATGAAACGTCTGAAAACAGGAAAGGACATCACTTTTCTTTTTAAGCAGATAAACCCACGTAACGCGGGAGTGACAATCAATAAAAGTAAGAAACCATTTATAACCAGATAAAGATAACACTAGAGACGAGCCCCAAACATCAGAGTGAATAACATCAAATGGACAAAAACTAGGGACAGACAAATGACTAGTACTCTGACGGACAAGTTTAGAGCGTTCGCATGCATCACAAGAAAAAGATTGAATTAAAGAGTTAAAAATAAGAAACAATTTAGTAAGATAAAGAGGCGAAGGGTGGCCAAAATGCTGGTGCCAGCGTTGAATGTCATGTAGAATCGGAGATCTAGTGGATGAAAACGCACTGGAAGAAGACTGGTCCAGCAAGTATAGTCTACCAACATTCCTACCACTATCAAGCGTCCGCCTTGTATCCAGATCCTGAAATACACAAACATCAGGAAAGAAGGTCACATAACAGTTTAAAGAAGTAGCTAAGTGACTAATGGAAAGCAAATTGCGAGAAAAAGACGAGACATGCAAAACAGAGGACATTGATAGGTCGGGAGAACAGGTGACAGTCCCTTTACCAGCGATGGCAGAGAGAGAGCCATTAGCATCAATAACCTTATCATGACCAGAAAGAGGAGTATAGGAGGTAAAAAATAAGGCAGAACTAGTCATGTGATCGGTCGCACCCGAGTCAATAATCTACTCGGAAGGTGAGGAGGACACAACATGAGCACTGGAGATACCCGAAGTAGCAACAACATAATGAGAACCAATAGTAGGAGATTCAGTGTTGGAGCGCAGCATGCGACGAAGAGCATCTAACTCGACAGCAGACATGCCTCCGGAGGTTTCCTGAACCTTAGTAGAGTGCGCAGAAAACTGAGGACGATCGCTAGACTGAAGGCCACCACCACGGTGCCCACCGCGACCCCGAGTACTAGAACCCCGACCAGCGGGGGCAAGGTGAGGATGTAAACGAAAACATGAGTCCCTGGTATGGCCCTTCTTCCCACAGTGGCTATAAAGAGGGGGTCTGCATGAAGCTCCTGCAAGCGCAGAATGATCAGTAGCAGGAGCGGCACCAAGAGCACGACGACGATTCTCATCATTGAGGAGTGTGCAGAAGGCCTCCCGAAGAGAGGGAAGTGGCTCACGATGGAGAACATGCAAGCGAACAACATCAAACTTCATGTTGAGCCCCATAAGGAAGACGTGGACACGAAAACGATCTTTGTCTTTCTGAAGGGCCAGCGCATCAGCAGTACATGCAGCCGTAAAAGTATTGAAGGAGTCCAGTTCCTGATAGAGGCGCTCAAACTCGGAATAGTAGGTAGAAACAAACATAGTTCCCTGCTTCAACTCCAGAACACGACGAGTGAGCTCATAAACTTGCATCGAACTACCTGCCTGAGAGTAGGTATCACGGGCCCGAGTCCAAATATCATATGCGGAGTCTAACAATATATAAGTGCGATACACCTGAGGGGACATCGAGTGAAGTAACCACGAGACAACCAGAGAATTTTCCGAATCCCATTTTTTCCATGTGAGATCGGTACGTGGTGGCTCAACGGTGGTACCATCAATAAGTCCATACAACTGGTGGCTGCGAATAGCATGCTGGGCCGCCCGGGACCACTCCAGATAATTCGTGTCATCCAAGGCAACAATAATGATCTTATACGAGCTAGACTGGCCATGGCTCCGAGGAGGGTCGGTAGACGAACCGGTTGGAACACCGGATTGAGGAGCTATGGAGATAGTGGAATGATCATCCATTGAGAAGAGAGACTGAAGAGCTCCAAATCAGAGAAGACGGCCTCCAACGGGTCCCCCGTAGATCATGACTCCGGAAGGAACACCGGAGGAGGTGAGCAAGATGTCTCCGGCTGCCCCATGGAGGACAAAACGGCCGGAGACGCGCGGGGGGGGGGGGGGGGGGAAGAGAAACGCCTTAAGAAGGAGGCGAGCAGGTGAGTGAGAGTGAATGGGCGAGCGGACTGGCGAAGGGCTGGCGACGGGGAGCGGGCAGACTGGCGACGGCGGGCGAACGAGCGGGCGGGCGAACGAGCGGGCGGGCGAGCGAGCGGGCGAGCGAACGAGCGAGCGGGCGAGCGGGAGGAGGCGAGCGAACGGGCGAGCGGGAGCGACGGGATCGTCGATCGGGCTGGAGCGGCGAAAAACCTAATCCCTCCGATACCAAGTAGAAATTGGAAATAACTTTGCTAATACCCTAAACCGGGCAACACACTCATATATATATAGGTACACTAGCATGTGACATATCACGTGGAATACATAACTTGATATTGAAAAATAAACGCGAAAATTCAACTGTTTTACGACTTGTACAACAAGGACTCCTACATGTCCTTGGATGAAATTTTGCCTTAACATTCAGTGTTCGAAACACGATGAAGTGCATTTTGATAATCGTTTCCTCATCATCTTCCACACTCCCGTCCAGCCAATGAAGGCACTCGGTGCCACCATCGCCATTTTTGGGACCTACCTCTACTCATAGGTGACTATTTAAAATTTTTATTAAAATCGAGTATGTTACATTTTCCAGACTAATCTCTCATATTGGTTTATTATTGTAATTCCTGTGCAGGTGAAGCAGTAGAAGGAATCAAATTTCAGACAACTTCGATGTTCATTTCTCTGATGAGGTGAATAAAAAAATGGCACCGAGCAAAAATAAAATACCAAACAGAACCTAAGTTTTCGGTTGAAGACACATGCTTTTACTGCTTTATCTCCAGCAAATTCAGCATTGCTTCTGTGTCATTGCAAGTGTAAAAAATTGGTCATGTATGCACTAATTGATCGTTTGATTGTTACTTAATGATTGATAAGATTTGAGAAAGAGCTTGAGAGTTTTCATTTATATAATATTTTGACCTGCTTAGGGATATTCTGGTATTAGACTGAAGAATGCCATCTATCATTTTCAAGGGAACAGGGGGTTTTACCGGCTAAGAGCTGGTTGGTATCAATTTTGATTTCTATGTTATTTAAAATTTTTTGATTGAATTTGCTTATGATCACTTGATAAACCTGTTCTAGGAATCTGAAGGACACCATGGCAAATGGACCCCAATGCCTTCCTGTTGCAGAAGTTCAATAAAACTGCTCAAGAGAGGGTTAGCACAACATAAGCTGCACTTTTTATTGATTTTTTTTGAATTTTCTTAATATCTTTCTGTGATGCAAAACTTTGGACATCTATATGCATATAATTTTCTTTTAGGACTTTAAGATCTGTATATTTTATAAATTAAGATGTTGTACTATTAAAAACTAGCATTAAGAGAGTGGGAGGGCGCCCCTGGAATACCTCTTTAAAATTTTGTTACTGATATGCAGGAGGGTGATGGCACAAAGTGTGTTTTACAACTTATACATCCAGGTCTCCTACATGGCCTTGGATGAAATTTCACTTTTGACATTCAGTCGATGAAGCACATTTCGGTAATCGTTTCCTCATCATCTTTCACACACCCGTTTCCTCATCATCATCTTCCACACACCCGTTTCTAGGGCTGATATCGAGTCGAGTTCGAGCGATTTTGGCTCAGCTCAGAAATCGAAATTTTCGACTCGAACTCGGCTCGAAATCGACTCGAAATCGAAATTGATTTCGAGTCGAGTCGGCTCGACTCGAAATGGCTCGATTCCGAGTCGGCTCGAAATCGAATCGAGTCGGCTCAAAATCGAATCGAGTCGGCTCAAAATCGAATCGAGTCTCAAAATCGAATCAAGTCGGCTCAAAATATAGCAATTTTTCGTTTTTTTTCTAGTTTGCTCAAAATAAAATTGGGCAACCTATAAATTTAGCAAATGAAACACTTAAAACCTTCATTCTTTTTATTTATGTTTAAATTTTGTTATTTTTAATTTTAAAATAAGAATATATTAATAAATACATAATTTTTTTAATTAATTCGAGTTGATTCGAATCATATTTCGAGCGATTCAGGGCTGGCTCGAAATCGACTCGAAATCAGATTCGAGTCAAATTGAGTCGAATCAATTTTAACCGATTCCGCCTCGGCTCAATTTTCGAACGATTTTCGAGCAGTTTTCGAGTTTCGAATAATATGCTCAGCCCTACCCGTTTCCTCATCATCATCTTCCACACACTCGTAGTGCCAATCAATGCACTCGGCGCCGCCATCGCCATTTTTGGGACCTTCCTCTACTCATGGTAACTAGTTAAACTTTTTATTAAATTCGAATATGTTACTGTAGATATTTAGCATCACTCTAATTTGGTTGGGATAGGAAAATTCATGTGTGTTATATATGAACTACAAGGTATTGATGAAAATATCTATGAAAATCAAAACTAGTTGGATCAGCTACCTTGGCCACTGTGGGGAGAGAAAGACGAGGTGAAGGATGCAACCATTCTGGGTTAGGCTGCAGTTGCATTCAAAAGGAAGTTTTTCATGGGGAAACTAGACTACCACATAGAAAGAGACCCCTTATTATTAGTGTTGTGGTTCAGACAGTGTTTTAAACAATATGGGAGTGAGAGGGAGAAAGTAAGTGAAACTTGGAGGTCTAATTTTGTGTTGTACCATAATACATTAGATTAATTTATTGATATAATATTAATTCAAAATTTCTATCTTCTTCAAATTGAATATTTGATTTCATTGATTGTAATTTTTTTTTAAATTGCAAGACACACTATTAATGGTATGAGTGGTTGCAAGACATTTTTGTGTGTGTTGAGATTTGTGTCTTGTCCCTGCTAATTTATATTGTGATTTGCCTTAAAATCAACATTTACTTTTTACTAGCTCATATGTTTTTTCTTGGAGACAAGCAAAAGCTTAAGTATGGGAGCTTAATAAGTAGTTTTTTATGTATATTTTTAATATAATGTTTAATATTTATTTAATATAAAAATTTGTTTATTTGTTTATTCGAGCCCATAAGTAATTTCTTTTTATAATTTTGATCCAACTTAGTTTTATTTTATGTTATACAAGTTTTCTAGAAAATTTTGCAAAATTTTTCATTACATGTGTCCAGTGACCTAGGGCGTGTCCGACTATTTCTGCATCTGGTGATGCAGACGTGCTCCTAAGCTTAAATCCCAACTAAATCCAAAGTCACGTCCCAGGTCACGGGCGTGACCTGGGCCGCGCTCCATCCTGTCGCTTGTTCAGTCACCCCAAGCCCTTCAAGTCAAACCAGTCAAGTGACGGCCGTGACTTTCATATGTTATGCCCGCGTCCATCAAAATCCGTTCCCCATCTCAAATCCATGCCTAAGCGTTGCCACCTTCAATCGTACAAATCATGCCCCAGGTCACGGGCGTTATCTGGGGCGTGTTCCTCAATAACCTTGATCTTGCCACATTCATGACTGTTGTCCCGCCAGAATTGTCTCCCACCGTGGTCAACTATATGTACACGCCATAGGTCACTGGCGTGACCTAGGAGGGTGCAACATGAAATTTTTCCTATAAATTCCCAGCTTCTTCAGCAACCAAGGGTTGAAATTTTGGAGAGGATTTGAGAGTTCTAGCTACTGTTCTTAGTGTTTTTGTACTTCTCTCTCTAGTTTCATGTTTTTCTCTCTCTAGTTTTCATGCGATTCTCTAGTATACTTGTAATCTTCTTTGTAGTTTGCTTATAATTTTCTTTTTAGCCTTATTGTAATCTCTCTTAATTTCCTACTTGTAGTCTTTTTTAATTATTAACAAAAAATTTCTCTCTCTTAATCTCTTTCTCTTCTTTTGTTACTATAAATTTTCTTTATATATCTTTCATTTCCTCTGTTACTATGATTAACTAATCTCTCCTTAGTATTCGATCGAGATGATTCGAGGATGAGATAATCATGTTATGATTATTTTCTTCTTTTTCTCTTTGGTTAAAAACTTTTAATTTACCCCTGATTTTATTTAATGAAATCATACCTTCGATGTATGGTTTTTATTTTTGTTTTCGTATTATAGTTAGCTGAGAGGCTCGTGTATAAATTGATCGTTCAAGGGTAAAAAAAGTTGAATGCAACCCTTGAGAGAGGATGATGTAAATCACATGGATGAGAATCAAATCTAAAACCGGGGTTCATAATATAAAGCAAGTTTTATGTATTCAATTTGAGAATGAAGGTTCAGTCGATTAAGCTAAACTCAGTTGGACAATTCTTGAGAGAAGAGCGTTCATATTTCGGAACCTTGCGGTCAAGGTAGTTTGATAGAGAAAATTAGAGTTTTATTTTCATTTGATTATTCTCATGCCGAGGTGATTCGAGATCGAGTACTAGCCTTTTAATCGTAGTCTAAATCTTCTTTTTAATTGCAATCTACTTTTCCCTTAGTTAAAAAAAAAATCGAAAAATCATTTGATAATATAATAGTAATTTTCTTAAAGTAAAAGTAATTGATGCGCCCCGAGAAATACGACCTTGGTATTTCTAGTATCATATACTATAATCGATAAGATGCACTTGCCTTCATCGGATATAGAATCGGAAAACATCTTTCTTTAAGACCATAAATTCTTTATCACTATCCATTAATACTAAAGTGATGGCAGTAACTTCCTAAATCATTATCTTGACTTGAAAGTTTTGGATAGCTTTTGAAAGAGAAAGGAAGAAGAAGGGGGAGAAGGGTTTACGCCATTGTTGGAGCTCCAAAGCTCCAATTTGAGAACCAATTTGAGATCCACAAAGACTAGCCCGGTGCGATTCTTTCCATTTGATTAGATTTTTGATTCATGGTGCCAAAAAAATTGTCAAGGGCAACAATCCTTCCCTCCGTTCTTAGGACGTGATTGTCCTAAATTATGTTGCTATATTTGCATATGTGAGTGTATCCTTGGCTAATTAGCAGAAGGTATGATTTCCTTTGGCTCGATTGTGTACGTCCCCGACATATATTGCAAGTAGAAATCTGATGACGTGTAGATTTAAGCATTTGTGTGAAGTCTATCCATGGTCAGTTTCTCATATAAGCGATGCTTGTTTTGACATTTGCAATTATGTGAATCCTATTGTGCATGCTGGAGAACTACACCATAAAATACATCATTTTGTTGCGGGGCTTGCTAATAAAGTAGCTCGTAGAGTGCTTGGCAAAAGCCCAACAATTATGATGTGGTTGAACACAAACCTTCACTATGAATTAATAGTGGAGGTTGTCTTGGACCCCCTACTTTGATAGTGTGTGCGTAGCCTAGGTCCTCACAAGCAGGATAAGTGCATAGTATGAAACACTATAGTGTTATGGTAAGTTAAATGCTTAACACAAAAAGGCCTTGAGTTCCAAACATTATGGTAGATACATGATTTATCATATTCACAGGCTGAGATGAAGCTGTACCTGTACTGTGGTGATTGATTCCCTTGACTTGAGCACGAGAAAAGATGATCCTAACTCATTCCATGCATTTTGGTGAGAGGTCGCCCCTCGAGAAGTCGATTGAACATGGGGAAGTCCAGGAGGAGTAATAGCTTGATGAGCGACAATTGCTCAATTATCTAAGTTTACATAACCTTGGATAGAGGTGGGAATTAGGAGAGAACATTAAAGCATGCCTTGAGAACATTAAACATGTGGTTGTGCATACCAACATTTGTGATGTGATGTTTGTGTAACGACTCCATTCGTCACATGGAATATAACAAAGGGTCCGGCCAGGGCCCCACGCCGTATTTCATAGACAAACGACGGAATCACGTATGAATATCAAAATTACTTTCTACTCACATCTTAACTCAGAGCATTCTAGCGGAAGATTTTAACTTGCAAGAACTCATCATATTGAATGTCCACTAAATATATAAACAACACATTTATTTATATCACCAGGAATGTATACAACCACAAACGCTCAAGGCCTTAAGGCTTTACATGTTTCGCTTAATAAGTGTGGTTTCATACATCGGCACGCATGCCGGCCACACATGAAAATATACTTCTTCGCACGGCCTTCTAGGTCCTAAAAGCAGCAAGGCTTCAGCCCGCTCAATCCAATTCAGTCCGTCAACACCTGCATATGGACATCCACCCCATGGGTGATAAACAAAGCAACGGTCAGCATTCAGCTGACCAATTATAACGACCATACCCCTTACCCGGGGCAGTGGTTCCTTCCCTGCATGCATCACAATCACAACATATATATATTTATATATCACAATAAGTGCTCTCACACACAACATCATCACAAACGCCGGCCTTCGTGCCAGAAGCTCTGTGCACTCTGGGCACACTTACGGTGTACCGAATTATCCTTGGTATCACCACCGATTAGAGGTTCTTAACTTGTTTGCTATGGGGTATTAGTCTACTACAACACGCATGCTAGAGACCCCCTTGCCCATCCCAATAAGAGGTGTTAACCTCACAGAAATAATTGAGCATTCTAGATCGACCCACCACAGTAGTGTAACAACCCGGGATTTGGCCCGCAACCCCCCATTGCATTGCCACCAATCGATCTCTTACAATGCAGGTACAGGTCAGTACTTTCCCGTTGCTCAACTCGTAAATAGAGCACATCTTAACGCGGGTCGGATTTACCTTTCCTGTTCAGCACACAGTTCACGCAGAGCTGCTTTCCTTCAGTACACAACTCACTCAGAGCATACAACTCACACAGAGCACACGACACAAGGAGCTCACACAGAGCTTCCTGGGTATTTGGAAGTACTCACAATATAATTCACAAGCACCCTCATAAACTCCGTAAACTACTCGTTTCATACACGGAGTCTTCTCCGGTTCGCAATATAAACATCACCAATCCAGACCAATCGTCCGGATGGGCTTCACACAACATGCCTATTCCGTACTACACATTTCTGGATCTAGATGCAGACTCAACCGGGGATATCAACTATCAACCCACTGAAATCACTTACGCTTTCCACCTCTTGGTGGAGGATTCCATGCTCATGCATAAAGGAGGACTTCACTTGTCCAAGAAGGAGATCGTTACACTTGACGATCGCTTTGGATCCATGGAATCTAGCCGGATGAAAGGCACTGCAACGGCCTAGCCTCCACAAATTTGAACTTGGCTCTCGATTCGGAACGCTGAAGCTCCTCCGGCAGCCTGATTCCTTCTCATCCTTCCTTCCTTGCTCTCCCCTCTCTCTATCTCTTTAGAAAGAGAATGGCCAAAGATGAATGAGAGTTGTCTCTCAATTCCTTGCCTTAATATAGCAGGGAAAGTCCTGGACCATTGGATCCAATTTGAAGGAAATGAACGGTCATAAATCGCCAAGAAAAGCACTTTCTTGGGATGACACGGCCTGTGACACGCCCGTGTCACATGTCGTGTGCCTTAAGCGGCAAAGAAACAAACTCTGCCAGACTAGGACACGGCCCTGTGACATACCTGTGTCACAGGCCGTGTGCCAGACACGGCTTCGGCCACGCCCGTGTCCAGCCAATGTTTAACAGCCCTCACAGACTTGACCATAACCAGAGAAGGACACAGCCATTGACACGCCCATGTCATAAGCCGTGTGCCCAACACGACTTGCCTCTCGAGGATCGTCGAGTGCATTTCATCGAGTGCATTTCATCGAACTCATGGGAGGTGACCCTAGACACGCCAGTATCACAGGCCGTGTGACCCACTCGAGGCCCACTCGAGACCCACTCGAGACCCACTCGAGACCCACTCGAGACCCACTCGAGACCCACTCGAGTACATAGAGAAGGAAACGGCCTTGGACATACCCGTGTCCCTGGCTGTATTGCCTCAGCAGAGCAGGACACGGCCTTGGACACGCCCGTATCCCAGGCCGTGTTGCTCAGCCTATACAGTCCACTCATAAATGAGATTTTGGGGTGTTACAATCCTCCCCCACTTAAAGAAATTTCGTCCCAAAATTTAGCTCAACAGTAGACATCAACACAACCACACCTTTGTTGCACGTTTTACAGAATGACCCAGGTTTAGAGCTCAGAGGCCGCAACTTGTCTCGCCCCATGACATCGCACAAAGACTAGTCTTTAACAAACATATTGTCAGACATACATACCACATGTACTTTATTACGTTACGAAAAAAGTAAAGTGCACTCTTTATTTTATTTCCTCTCATCCGCATCCCTCATACTCTGCTTTTTGGCCTCCTGTAATTCCAGATGATACACGTGAGGCTGCTGTTCTTCAAGATTTGAGATTTGGGGCTCTGGTAATTCGAGATTATACACTTGAGGTTGCGCCCAGGATGCAGATGAATCTGTCACTGCCTTGCCCTTTTCCTCATAAGACGCACCTGTCTTTTTCTCACCCTTTGGAAGGCCACTCCAATAAGCATGGGATAAATGTCTCTACTTCCCATAACTAAAACATGTACGTGTCTTAACACGTCCTTGCCCATATGTTGCTCCCGAAGCAACATTCGAAGAAGCTTGTTCAGCAGGCCTGAACCTCTTCTTGTCTCGTTTTCTAAACTCCGATTGTTCCGACTGCGGCCCTTTGAACTCCGGCTTTTCCACCGCCAAGTTCTTCTTGTCCTGCACCCACTTCAAATCCTTCTCCAGCACACGGGCTGTATCTACTAATGCTTGGAAGCCTTGGTTCACCGAAATCAGGAGCGCCAACCTCAGCTCATCATGAAGTCCCTCATAGAACCTATTCGTTTTCCGCTCCTCCTCAGCGAAAGTAGACCCCGCATAGCGCCCCAGCCTGGTAAACTCATGCAGAAATGTATCAATACTACTCTCACCCTGCACCAGACGTTGGAACTCATTTTCCATTGCAATTCGCTTCGACACTAGCAAATACTTTGCCCAAAATAATCGTGAGAATTCCTCTATCGATAGCTCCCCTAGTCCTCTGCCTGCCAAGTAATGCAATTCCAGTTCATCCCACCAAAGCCTCGCCTCTCCTTCAGTAGAAAAGTGGCTAAGATAACTTTCTGCCCCTCCTCAGTCCTGATTGCTGTCAGGATCCTCTTCACTCTTGTGAGCTAGTCCTCGACCTGCATTGGGGAACCCGCCCCTACAAACTTAGGTGGATGAAAATCCATAAATCGTTTCAGTTGCTCGTCAGCTGCTTGCTCGTCAATCAGAGTCTCAACACGCTCTTGCCTCGCTATTGGCACCACAGCAGGCCTTTCCTGCCCAATAGGTTGTGTATTTAGTGCTGCAAGGACTGCCTCAGTAACTAAACGTATGGTCTCCGCCGAAGGAGGAGGTGTGGGCGCCTCAGCTGGTGCCGTACTCTCTGCAGATTGTTGGGGCTCCGACCACCAAGCACCACTTCTCGTCACCTATAAGTGTACAAAACACTATTAATGTCCATTTTATAATGGCAAACATACCTAGTATACACGCTTACGCTCATCAAATACATGTATTGCATTCCTAGTGGATATTCTTGAGTTAAATTATGTTATCCCAACTAAACCCTATCCTCTGATACCAATTTGTAACACCTCCATCCGTCACATGGAATATAATAGAGGGTCCGGCCGGGTTCCCATGCCATATTTCACAGACAAACGATGGAATCACGTATGAATATCAAAATTACTTTCTTCTCGCATCTTAACTCAGAGCATTCTCGCGGAAGATTTTAACTTGCAAGAACTCATCATATTGAATGTCCACTAAATATATAAATAACACATTTATATATATCACCAGAAATGTATACAACCACAAACGCTCAAGGACTTAAGACTTTACATGTTTCTCTTAATAAGTGTGGTTTTGAAAGTTTATCTAGTGTCAACTAACTTCACCTACGGGGGGGATATGTGATTTGCAGTCTTTTGCGGAATTAAAAATTAACCTGCACAAACAACAAACACAACACAGAAAAGCACACCAGAAATTATAGTGGTTCCCCGATTTGGGTACGTCCACTCTCCCCCTTCGACCTATCTCCCAACAAGGGACGACTCAGTCACTTCACCAACAGGATTGAAATCCAATCCTCTCACTATGGAAGAAACCCTTCCACTCGAAGGAGTCACTACTCCTCCACCACGGGTTGCACCCAACCCTTACAACGAGGAAACAAAGTTCCTTTACAACAAAGTTAAAATAGAATGTACAAGAAATACAAACTACATTTGGAGAACCCGATGTCCCTCTTCGTTCAATGAAGCTTTCCTGATGAAGACGAAGAGTCCACGATCAGCGCACTCTCTTGGAGAGGATCTTCCCGAGATCGGCGGTGGAAAGTGAATGCGGCGGCGATGCTTTGTAGATCCAAACTTCTTGACGAAGCTAGCAAGGTCTACAAATGATCTTACTTGGATCGATCGTCTCAATCGATTTAGAGGGGAGAAATATTCCCTCTCAACAAATCAAGAGACAAAGGATCTCAAGATAGAAACGTGAGACGCTAAGCTTAGCCTCGGTTTTGTCACCAGACGATCAAAGATGACATCTAAGATCAGCAGCGGCGACTGACTTGCGAGCGGCGACGGCGACGGAACGAGCTTCGCGATCGGCTAGGTTACGCTCGGCGGCTTTGATTTCTCGTGATTGATTACCGTTGGAGTTTGAGAAACGCGAGTATTTATACTGTAGACCAACCCTAAATGACCGTTGTGGGCCCCACAAAGAGAAGCCCTAAGCCCGGTCCAAACAGCGCCTGAAATCTTGGTTCGGTCCAGCGAGCAGGAAGAAATCGCCTAAGGCAAATTCGGCGGGAATCATTGGTGATTCTCGACGAATCGACGAGAATCACTTATGATTCCTGTCGAATTATCCTTGGTAGAATTTTAGCTGAAAAGCTTGCCATCCGGAGTGAATCGGCGAGAATCAAAACCATTCTCGACGAATCGGCGAGAATGCAGAGTCATTCTCGATGATTCGGCAAGAATCACTTATTGATTCTCGACGATTCTGACTTAGCAGAATTCTTGAAGGCGTTGAGTCAGTCGGATGCAGTCGGCGGGAATCGGCGAGTGATTCTCGACGATTCGGCGAGAATCACTAGTGATTCCCGTCGAATCGGCGAGTATCACTTAGTGATTCCCGTCGAATTTAACTTTCACTACTAGAAAAATGAGTATTAGCTACACTTTTTTTTGCCAGGGTTCAAAAATCGTGGCTAATACAATAGTATTAGCCATGATCGCAAAACTGTGGCTAATATTTAGGTTTTAGCCACGGCTATAAAAAAGCGTGGCTAATACCTTTGTATTAGCTATGAAAAACAAAAAAACGTGGCTAATACCTTTATAAATTTATAGTTTGTGACTTATTCAATTTACCTTAATTTTCTTCCTTATATTCGCTCTTTAATCCCCCCAACCCTAGCCACCCGACCATTTCAACTCCCCCGCTCAGGCTCTCCTCCGCCTACGCTCTGCACGCCAGACCATTTCATCTCCTCCGCCGGTAACTATTGCAACCGGAAAATAACACAGTTGTCCTTACCCTAAACCGCCGATGCCGTCGTCGTCCATCATCTGATCCATATCCTTCATCCCCGTCCTCGTCATCGCGGTCGACTGTCGGCTTCCTCATATACTGGCGTCTTCTCTCTTTGTTGGTCTGGCCCCATAAATCTTATTGACTCCTGAAGATTCAGCCGATGACTATGCTCATGGAAGCAAGGGAAGATGCCATCCATGATGATTAGTTGAAGGTCTCTGTGGATTTTCGTGCCCTAAATCTCCTGCAAGGTCAATTTATTTCCTCTGTCCCTCTTGATTTAGGCATATCGGCCTCTTCGACGGATAAAATTTTGTTGCTACTCTGATTTTCATTCGTTGTTGGTTGTGGTTGGGTTTGTTTATCTTGAACCTATTCATTAGTTCTTATCGGTTGTCCAACGTAGTTGTTGGTTATGGTTGGGTTGTGATTGTCCCTGATGGCATTTTGCTTAGTGTTTCCTATGCATATTTTTATCCTATGCGTTCGTGAATATATTCAGCCTCTACTTTGTAATTTTCCTAGGTGTTGTATTTTGTCCAAAGTAATTATCCTATGCAATTCCATATTTTTCTACTTTATAATTTTCTTAGGTGTTGTAATTTTCTTAGGTAAGCTCTCCAAATAGCCATTGATTTTTTTTTTTGTATTTGAATAATTTTTGCAGAAAATGATAATAAACTGATCTTGATTGCTGTAAATCTTATTTTTTTGCCTGTCTAACTACTTTTCAGGATTTTAGTAGCTGTATTGACAGTGTTTGAGCGAGTTGCAGACACATTTATCTCATGGTGCGGTATGCATTTTGTAAGTTGTTTGATCCATTTCTTTATTTTCTGCTTTGCTGATTTTTAAAATTTGTTTTTTAAAAGGATGCCAATGTATAGTGAAGCAAAGGTGGTATTCTTTTTGTACTTGTGGTATCCTAAAACTCGGGTAAAACTTCTTCCTCACTTGAATTGCTCACTTGAATCCCATTGATGTTTAACATATTGACAAACTCTTGATTATGGAAGGGAACAACATATATCTATGAAACTTTCTTTCGGCCATATGTGGCTAGTCATGAGACAGAAATTGATCGCAACTTACTAGAGATGAAGGTAAGAGCCGGTGATATGATTTTTCTATATTGTCATAAGGCTGCCATGTGTTGACTAATTTGGCCATATGTTTGGTCAAATGATCTTCAACTTTCATGTAGGCTTCACTATCAAGAATATTGTTTGATTGAAAATAGATTTGTTCTAAATGACCATGTCTATATAAATTCCTTGATCTATATATTGATCTATCTATGTATTAGTTGTTAATAAACATCCGAACCTATAAGTATCCTTTTACTTATTGAGTTGCTATTACACAAGCTTCTCCTTGTTGTTCACATATTCCTAGCATTGGGTTGTTCAAGTAGAAGGAAATGATCTTTTTGAGTATTGACAGTTATGGACAATGATTATACTGGACAACTTATATTCTCCGGAGATGCACAGGTCTGTCTTGTTATCAACTTAGGACTCTTGCATGAATTAATAATCATCAAGAGTGTTGCAAAAAACTTTTGTATGAAAATTACAGGGTTGCATATATACTGTTAGCATCAACTCTCATATAGGATCCATATCTAGATCACAAAAAAATAGGAGCATGAGGAGCAAATCTTTAATTACGACTGTACAGTATCGTACATTTTCTTTAGTAGCTCGGTGACCTGTGCTTCTTGTGTGTGCTCAAGATGGAAATATTTGTTTCTTTCGGTTATTAATTTTGGTGCATATGATGTGTTATTCTTATTGTTCTATAGTACTACTTACTAAATTGAATATTGGTTCATGCAGTGTAGCCTTGAAAATTAAAGAATATCTGACTCTTTTATGCTCACTCAAGCTTGCTCCAAGGCTGCATAGCATCCACGCTTCTTTCTGTCCCCTTCTTTCTCTTGAAAAGGGGGAATTCATAGGTACATGAATCATGATTCATATGATACTAACTATTTAATGATGTCTTAACTAGCCCTTTTATTAATTACATGTTCTATAGTTTTCTTTATGTTTAGACTGAACAGTAAATAACTATTATCCAGTACTGTCAAGTAACTATCGTTTGCCATCCCGACTCCAGATCTGATCGCAATCAAGCTCCCGATCGGGACAAGGTAACACCTACCTCTTCTATCTTCAAAGGTTATGGTAATATGTTGCCTCCTATGGTATCTTCAAAATTGTATGGAAGTGCTTCAGTATTCTAAATTTGGATAGAATTGTACGAAAGTGCTTCAGAATAATAAAATACTATGTCATATTGACATTCTATATAACACGAACACTAATTAAAAGATTGCATATACCACTGCATATGTTGAGTATGGTGTTGTAATATCATATAGTGGGCATATTCATCAAGTCCCTCAAACATTATAAATACTACATCCTTCCCATTAGATTCTCTCTGAATCTAATGGTAAGCTCTTTAGAATCTTTATATTCTCCCCATTACTTTGAAGTTTCTTGTTAGTACAAAGCTATTAAATCCTAATTATATCAGGATTACAAAGACCCTAGCATAAGGACATAGTTGGTTGTCTTTGTTTTGTACAACATGATGAAATGTTTGTCTCTAGTACCTTTTTGCATCAAAAAAGGCAGAGTTTTATGTGTTGCCCTTAGAAGAAACTATCAATTAAGTTTGACAGTGTAAAATGCTTTTTTTTGCTCGAGTTGTGTAGGTTGTGGTCAGAATATTATGTATGGTCAGTATATTGAATCATAGTAAGATCTCTATCAGTGAGGAAGTTGCAAAATGATTGAAATATGAAAGGGGTTCTGGATGGTGAGATATGGTGCTGTGCCTGTGGACAGTGAAGCCCAGGTTGCATAATGTTTCATCCCTGAAGACTTGGGAGGTACATTATGTATATAAACTGATTTTATAATGCCATTACCTGTGTTGGAACTTAAAGATTTATATGACATTTTGTGGGATGTGTGTATTTGTACTTGTTATGTGTTATATTTCTACATCTAATTTCTATCTTTATTCATTTGTGGGTATGAAAATTGTTCCTTTACATTTTAAATTCTTAAGATAGAGTAGGGCTAGAATTTGTTGCTTGTAGATTATCATAGAACATGTGCGATCATTGATCTAATGAGTTGGTTGACAAATGTTGGGGATTGAAGTTTGATTGAAAATTACAAAGCTTCCTTAAAAATTAATGGTGTCCATATTTAAATGTAATCGATTAGTATTTTTACAAAGCTTCCTTAACGATTAGTATTTGATATATTTTTTACAAAGCTTGTGAAGATCGTATGAGTGTGTCAAAGGATCAAATGCGCGGTTGGCAGGGTGCTGTGAAGAGGTAGATTTCTACGGTTTGTGAAATTTAGGCATTTAAATTAGTGGAGGGATGTAGTGGGAGGTGTAGGTGTTGAGTGTTGGTTGGAATGGGTGTGTGGGTTTGTTGGTGCAGGATGCTCTCACTGACAAAGGCCCTTCTGTGTGGACCTTATTGGGCGGGTTTAACCACTGATGTATCAAATCCAGGCATTGCTGGAAAGTCTTCATTTTGAATGCTAAATTCCTGGTTCTGCTGAACAATAGAGCTGATTCCTTGCTTCCTTAAAGAACCTGCACCATAGAGAATTAGTAAAGTGATGAGCAAACTATTAAGGTGAGAGGTGGTTGCTGAACAATAGAGCTGATTCCTTGCTTGGAATTTCTTTGAGCTGGGGGTTTATAAGGAGATCCCCGACGATAATGATTATGGGTGAGAGGTGGTTGTTGTGGTGCAATATTAGGAGGGTGCATGAGGTGGGGGAATGGTTGCATGAAGGTGGCAGGAGGGGCTGCTAGTGTGATTGAGGGTAAAGTAAAAGAGGGCGTGGGTTTATAGTTACTTTACTCTAGTTTCTTATTATAGAGAGGGTAGAGGTAGAAATAATGCCCGGTAAAGTAGAAGAGGACATGGGTTTACAATTACTTTACTATAATTTCTTATTATCGAGAAGGTAGAGGTGGAAATAAAGCCCTGACCCTTAAAGCCTGGGCCTGGAAAGCAAATATATTGAATAAACTTCATCTGAAGTCCTATTTTTTTATTACTAGTGCTTATATTTATGGTCTGCACACGTTCTCTCTCATTCTCCCATTTTTTTGCTCTATCTTTACCATTAAAAAGATATAAATATGTGGTAAAATAAAATGTCTCATTGTGCTTTTACAATATGAAACTGAGCAGAAATTGGTTCATTTGTTTTTGGTGGTTTTTTGTTTGTTTTGTATATAATTCTGGTTGAAAGAAGGCAATGTTGGGCTACGTATCCCACTGTGCTGCCAATGGGTGTGAGCTATCTTTCATGACACAAAGAAATGCTTGTTTTCCTGGGCCACTTTAAAGTTTATCCCAGTGTTCAAGCGTAGGACTCTAATAGTAATGTTTTGATAAGTTTACGGATTGGGGAAGCAAAACTTAATGTTAATGTTAATATATCTTCGGTTGTCATGTCAATTTGGTCATTCTCTAGTAGTAATATACTTACGTATGTTAACTATCCACTCCATGACAACCTTGATAATATGTGAGTTATTTCAGTTGAACAGGTATGGTATTCTACCTTTATTGTTCATTTAGATACCCACCTTGATTGTTCATTTTTTTTAATTCCATGACAACCTTGATACTATATTACAATGAGGGGAGCACATGCTAGCATTACAATGTGTTTTTAAAAAAAAAACATAAATTAGTATTTGCCACGACTTGTAACTGTGGTAAATAGTTTTTTTTAAAAATGATGAGTTCACTTTTAGCCAGGGTTTCATACCGTGGCTAATAGTTGGCTTATTTGCCACGGCAGTTTTTTCCATGGCTAATACTATTTGCTACGGCCAATTCGTGGCTTAAAAGTTTTAGCCACGCCGACTTTAGCCACAGATTTTTCCCGTGGCTAGGCCGTGGCTAATACTTTTTAGCCACGGTTTTGGACTTTTTGCCAGGGCAATTTGCCCTGGCCAAAAGTCTGTTTTCTAGTAGTGTTTAGACGAATCTTCGTCTTTCTTCCCATGAGATGGTCTTTGACCCATCCTTGCTCCTCTTTAGCTTTCGATCAATATCAACCCTGTACTTGAAAATAAGTACACTCCAATAGAGAGAGTACACGTGAGCCAACACGTTGATCTGCTCAACGAGGGATTACGTTGCGCAGACCCGTGTATATTGACCCACTGCACCCTGACATTGGAGTGTACTTAGCGTGGCATAACTGCAAGCACATCTTGAAGAAAATCATCAAATACATTATCTATTCAACTTAGCTTGTTCAGGGGCTTCTTCAAATCAGGTACATTGTGGATACAATACCCAACATGTTTCATACATTAGTACGCAGACCGTCCACACATGAAAATATACTTCTTCGCACGACCTTAAAGGGCCTACAAGCAGCAAGGGCTTCAGCCCGCTCAATCAAATTCAGTCTGTCAGCACCTTCATATGGACATCCACCCCAATGGTGATAAACAAAGCAACGATCAGCATTCAAATGACCAATTATAATGACCCTACCCCTTACCCGGGGCAGTGGTTCCTTTCCTGCATGCATCGCAATCAAAACATATATATATATATATATTTATTTATATATCACAATAAGTGCTCTCACACACAACATCATCAGAAACGCCGGCCTTCATGCCAGACGCTCTGTGCACTCATGGCACGCTTACGGTGTACCGAATTATCCTTGGTATCACCACCGATTAGAGGTTCTTAACTTGTTGGCTATGTGGTATTAGTCTACTACAACATGCATGTTGGAGACCCCCTTACAATCAGAGGTGTTAACCTGACCGCAATAATTGAGCATTCTAGATCGACCCACCACAGTAGTGTAACAACCCGGGATTTGGCCCACAGCCCCCCATTGCATTGCCACCAATCGATCTCTCATAATGCAGGTACAGGTCAGTACTTTCCCGTTGCTCAACTCGTCAATAGCACACATCTTGACGCGGGTCAGCTTTCCCTTTACTTTTCAGCACACAGCTAAGGCAGAGCCGCTTTCCTTCAGTACATAAGCTCACTCAGAGCATACAACTCACACAGAGCACACGACACAAGGAGCTCACACAGAGCTTCCTGGGTATTTGGAAGTACTCACAATACAATTCACAAGCACCCTCATAAACTCCGTAAACTACTCGTTTCATACACGGAGTATTCACCGGTTCGCAGTATAAACATCACCAATCAAGACCAACCGTCCGGATGGGCTTCACAAATCATGCCTATTTCGTACTACACATTTCCGGATCTAGATGCAGACTCAACCAGGGATATCAACTATCAACCCACTGGAATCACTTACGCTTTCCACCTCTTGGTGGAGGATTCCATGCTCATGCATAAAGGAGGACTGCACTTGTCCAATAAGGAGATCATTACCCTTGACGATCGCTTTGGAGCCATGGAAATCTAGCCGGATGAAAAGAGCTGCAACGGCCTTGCCTCCAAAGATTTGAACTCGGCTCTCGATTTGGAATGCTGAAGCTCCTCCGGCTGCTGGATTCCTTCTCCTCCTTCCTTCCTTACTCTCCCCTCTCTCTATCTCTTTAAAAAGAGAATGGCCAAAGATGAATCAGATTTATCTCTCAATTCCTGGTCATAATACAACAGGGAAAGTCCTGGACCATTGGATCCAATTTGAAGGAAATGAACAGTCACAAATCGCCTAGAAAAGCACTTTCTTGGGATGACACGGCTTGTGACACGCTCGTGTCACATGCTGTGTGCCTTAAGCGGCAAAGAAACCGACTCTGCCAGACTAGGACATGGCCCTATGACCTTCCTATGTCATAGGCCGTGTGCCAGAAACGTCTTCGGCCACGCCCGTGTCTAGCCCGTGTTTAACAGCCCTCACAGACCTGGCCACAACCAGAGAAGGACACGGCCATTGACACACCCGTGTCTAGGGCCGTGTGCCCAACACGACTTGCCTCTCGAGGATCGTCGAGTGAATTTCATCGAACTCCTGGGATACGGCCCTGGACACGCCCGTATCATAGGCCGTGTGCCCCACTCGAGGCCCACTCGAGACCCACTCGAGACCCACTCGAGTACACAGAGCAGGACACGGCCTTGGACACACCCGTGTCCCTGGCCGTGTTGCCTCAACAGAGTAGGACATGGCCTTGGACACGCCCGTGTCCCAGGCCATATTTCTCAGCCTACATAACCCACTCATAAATGAGATTTTGAGGTGTTACAGTTTGTTAGTCTTATTCTTAGGTGGTTGAAGAAACCATCAGATAGACCAACAAACTTCATATACAGATCTATGTTTTCTGACTTTGATGCTTAACCTAGACGAATTGATTGTGCTTGAAACTTCACTCAGTGTAGAGTAGTTGCACTTTCATTATATATATATATTGCATGTACGTGTTGCTTGCTGGAGAGTGGTACCACCGCCCAATAGTCGGCTAGAATGGTCGGGGGTGAGGTCGTTAAAGCATTTGTGGTTAGCTTAAGGCTAACCTATACTTACCGTTTATTTATGGATGGTACATGTATTGGTGAGTTGGGCAAGAAGTAGCGGTCAAGGGGCCCTCGAATGCCGAAATATGCTATAACATTCATGTATTATAACTCGCGTCTCGATGTATGTAAATGATGTAGCATATAAGTCCATAAGGCCAATACACCATTTATATGTGCATTGTTATAGTGTTTGTAGGCATCCTAGGTTAGTTATTAATAAAATGCTTCCCCTAGTTTTGTACTCTGTTATGAGTAAATATATGTTGTTGTTTATCATCATGTAACACTAGCTTGTGCGCTCAATATGTCGTAGGGTTCCGGCCGGACCTATTGTTATATTGTTTGTTACACAGAGGGCTATATATTTTGGTATCAGCTTCCGGGTCAGTCCCTAGTCTTTTGAATTTATGGTAAAATTTTTTCAAGGGGTGGACAGGACATGTAATGTGTAACCTTAAAATGTCTAACAACTAGTGAATTTCCACTTAGGAATGAAACTACAACAAGCAAAACATGTTGTTTGTTGATTGTGGAATGTGAGCATTCCTTGTTTATTGTTTTGTTATGATTAGAGTCACTAAATTGTGTGTGCCATGATTATAGGTGACTAGAAGTGGTGCAGGGTTGTCTTAACCCTGTCACTCTTTGGAGAGTAGTGCATTTGCTTAGGTTCCTACAACCCCCATTCTGTTAAAATAATGTGGTTGGTTGCCGAAGGTTTGTTTTCTATGATCATTGCACAACCTAGAAGGGATATACAACCTCCTACCCTTAAGGTGGCCCTAGTGCCAGTTATTATAGTTGAGCTGATTGCTATGAGATGAGAGTTTGAAGAGCCAGTAATGACAAAATGTGTAGCAGACCAAAGTTAAAGGAACTATTAAGCTTCATACTTTCTGCCAAAAACCTTGCACAATAGACGCAATTCCTATGTCTAGAATATGGAGAACACACAGTAGATGAATACATACATGAATTCATCAAACTGGGTAGTTATGTCGGGACTCTATTGGTAGATGAGGAGACTAAGATCAGCAGATTCTACGAGATGAATTACTACTATTACTTATGGGGTCGTTGTTACTTGGCTTCCAGGATTTAGAAAAGTCAGCTAGATCTTTCGAGATGGACTTGAAAAGAGTTTAGCAAAAGAAATACTTAGAGGCAAAAAAGCTCGGGTACAAAAGGTATAAGAAAAAATTCAGTATTTCGACATCAACTACCTCTATTATGTCAGGAACCATGATTGGGTAGTATTTTCTAACATGCTACACATGCAACAAGATGGGACACTTTGCCCAAGACTGTCAAAGTGGACAACCCTGAAGATAGAGAGTCGTTTAATGGAGCAAACTCGTGTTGTAGGTCTAACCTATAAGGAGAAACTGAAGGCATCATAATCTCTAGTTTCCCCAAATTAGCTGAGAGTTTACTCCCTTGGCCAACTTGAGGTTTTGCAGTATGTCGTTATAGGTATGAGTTTCTATATCACTTTTTTGGTTGCTACTTTATACCTTCTAATCTATTGCATGTTGTACATGTGTATAGTTAGTCTTCATCCTAATACGTAACTATCTGGTGAGAGCTTTCTTTGACACTAGACTAAAACATCTCACTCCTTTGTGTCTAAGGAATTTGTACTACGGATCAAAGTGCCTTATTTTGTATCGAAGGATTGATTAGATGTAGTGCTGCCATATGGGTACAAGATGTATGCAGATAGAAGTTGTTATGCGAATATACGTATATGAAGTCATGAGTTTGACTTAGATTTATCAATGCTGCCGATATCTGAGTTTGATGTGATATTTAGAATGACATGATTCTCAAAGCAGCATGCAAGCATTGATTGAAATTTAAAGGAAGTCACACTTGGGTAAAACACTGAACATGAGACTATGTTTTTTGGCATTCAAGGATCGATCAAGATACTGATGTCTTTTCTCCAAGTATCTAAGGCTCTTCGGAAAGGTGTAGAGTGTTCTTCATGTTGTTTGAGGATTCAGAGCTCAAGCCTATTTTGAGTGATGTTAGTATCAAAGTATGCTGATGTGTTTTCTAAAGATCTCTCTGAAGCACCACCTTAGCGAGAGATCAACTTATCTACACTAGTGTCTGGTGCCAAACCTATGTCCCGCTAACTGTACCAAAAAGCGCCAAGGGAGATCGAGGAATTGAAAGTTCATTTGCAAGAGTTACTAGAGAAAGGCTATGTACATCCGAGTTCACCCCTTGAATTGTATTGGTACATTTTGTAAACAAGAGGGACATAAACTTGTGTTTATGTATCGTCTATCACGAACTAAATAAGCTGAAAGTGAAGAACAAATACCCGATTCCGAGAATCGATGACTTGTTTGATCACCTTTTTTGATCAACTGTGTATTTGAAGTTGGATATGAAGTTTGGTTACTACTAGTTGTGAATCAGGGAATGTGTTATTCTCACGACGATGTTTAGTACCCGTTATAAGCACTACGAGTTCACGGTGATGTTGTTCGGCCTGAAAAATACGCCATCGGTATTCATGGACTTCATGAACAGAATTTTCAGAGAGTATTTGGAGTCGTTTGTGATTCTCTTCATCCATGATATACTAGTGTACTCTATATTAGAAGAAGAATAATCAGATCATCTACAAGTAATGTTGAGTAACCCGAAGAAGAGTCAGTTGTATGCCATGTTCTCTAAATGTTAGTTTTTAGCTACCATCATTGGAATTCCTAGGTCATTTGGTAAGTGGATAGGGCATCACAGTAGATCCGACAAAGATAGTTATTATATAAGAGTGGCATGTGTTAATAATGTGATGGAATTTTGATGTTTCCTAGAACTTGTTGGCTACTATAGGCATTTCGTAGAGCACTTTTCGAGGATAACGCTACCTCTAACAACTTTGTCTAAGAAGGATTAGACATTCGTTTGGTTGTCGGCGTGTGCGGAAGCTTTTGAGGAGCTGATGAGTTGTTTGACCACAATGTTAATTTTGTGTTTATAATATGGCACGATAGGCTATGAATTCTACAGTGATGCCTCAAGGAGTGGCTTAGGTTGCGTTCTTCTTAAGTTTGGAAAGGTACTTGCTTATGGCTCTCACAAATTGAAAGTGTATGAGAGGAATTATCTGGTCCATGACTTGAGTTGTAGGTCGTGATATTTGCTCTTAAGCTATGCCAATATTATTTATATGATGTGTGATAGTTTTACTTTCAAGACTACCTAAACACCTAGAGGGGGGGTGAATAGGTTCTAATGCTTGTTCTCACTTTTAGGCAGAATATAATAATTGAATTAAATCACATAGCACAACAATCACAGAAATTCATACAACACAGATTGCACACAGTTTTATAGTGGTTCCCCAAGGTCTGAGTACATCCACTTTCCCCCTTCACCTATCTAGCAGTGTGCTAGATTCGGCTAAACTTCCTCTTTAACTCAGATCAGCAGATCCTACAGCTCAGAACCTGGAAAGTTTCCTACAACTCAGGCTAATCAGCCCTACCTCAGCCTTGCCACAAGGCCTACAACTTAGAGAAAAACTTTCTCCTACACTCAGACAACACAACCCTACCACTCAGAAATCAACTCTCCTACACTCAGCCTTTATAATTTAGGCTAACAACTCAGATCTACCTTAATAGATCCTACAGAAATTAGAAAAGAGTTTTACAGAATTTTGTCCTAGATGAGAGAGTAAGGACAGGACAATACTTGATTAGCTGATGGATGAAATCAACTGAATCTTAGATTTCTTCAAAGCTTCTTGAATCTGAACTAGCTGAGTTGATTTCCAAACAGCTTCTTGAGAAACTTGTAACAACTTCCTTCTTGATCTTCAAATGGCTGGACCCCTCTCTATCCAATCCCTTTGATACTTCTTCAGAATTCTTGAACGAATTCTCCTTAGACAGATCCTGATAGGTTGAACCCTTCAGAATGTCTTCTTAGATCTTCTGATGAAGATCTTCTTCCGTGCCTTGCACTTTCTTGATCAGTTTGTATGTGTGTTTCTTCTTAAATCAATCTTCTCTTATTTGCCTTCTGAATCTATCTATTTATAGACCTTCTTCATGGAAATCGGCTGATCCGATTTCTAACTGTCTTCTGACAAGTCTGACAGCTTCAGATAAACTGTTGCAACCCACAACTGTCAAGTCTTCAAATAGATCCTTAGCCTTTGTCTTGATCAGCAAAGTGTCGAGACTGACTGTCAGAAAGTGTCGAGACCATCTGTCTATATGTGTCGACACAAGTTACTTTGGTGTCGACACAGCTTCTTCAGACATTCATCTTGAGGATGAGTCGACACTGAGAATTTGTGTCGACTCAAGCACTTCATCATTCTTCAGAAAATGACTTGGTCTAGACTTGCAGTGTGTCGACACAAGTCCTGTGTGTCGACACAGTTGTTATAGATTCAGAACATAGTATATGTCGACACTTCGTTCAGGTGTCGACACAGCTTTTGTCGACTCTGCCAATATGTGTCGACTCTGTATTCTGGTGTCGACACAACTATCGTCAACCCTGCCAATATGTGTCGACTCTGCCTCAATGTGTTGACACTGCCTTCTGGTGTCGACTCTGCCTCAATGCTTCGACACAGCTTCCCAGTGTTGATATAGCTGTTGTCGACTCTACTTCTGTAAGTCGACACTGCTTCCCAGTGTCGACACAAATGGTCGACTATTTTTCTCTGTGTAGACACAGTCTTCTTCAAGTGTCGACACAATTCTTCTGAAGTGTCGACATAACTTTTTCTGGTGTCGACACATGGACTTAGAATAATTTCCTGTACTTTTAGTACTTTCTTAATCTACACATGTCAACTCAAAATAACATCAAATACACCTTGATGTATATCATAAAGCTAAGTTAGGCTTCTTCAAATCAGGTACACATTTTCCAATGTACCCAACAATCTCCCCCTATTTGGAGAAGTCATAACTCTTTTAGCTAATAATGTACACCATTTAAAAAATATAATATGATGATGTATATAAGCATGACATTACAGGAATACTTTAATAAACAAAACATACAACAAATTCATCACAGAATAAAGATGAACATTAATAAATGATTACAGAACAATGTTTTGTTTATAACTTGGAAATGTTTGTTACAGATGTTTACATTGAATGACTTAACAAAACATTACAAAACAATTGAAAGAACTGGTAAGTTTAAGCTAAGACTGATCAGGCTCTCTTATGACAATTCCTTTTCCAGATTGAATTTGAGCCTTCACAGCTGGTTCAGCAACCTCAGCAGGCTTCTTGCCTTTCAGATCAGCTTTCTTCTGAGCTTCTTCCTTGAGCCTTTGCCTTTCAAAGTAGTGAAAGAGCTTTGGAAATTTTTTGCTTGGCTCCTGAGCATCTGGTGGTAGCCTCCCCATCTTGCCTTTTCTTCTATATTGAACTATAGACTCCTGCCTAGCTTCATACTTTTGCCATTCAATCTCATTATACCACTTTCCTCTTTCATGGACTTGATCCTTTACAGCCTTCCATGCTGTCAGTATAATGTTTCTTGAAGTGGACTCCATTGCTCAAAGTCAGGCCTAAGTTCAGCTTGCTCTCTAAATCTTTTCTTGGACAGTAGAGCATCTTGTTGTTCTTTCAAACTTGCATCAGGCTTTTCAACTTTCTCAATAACAACATTTGTAACCTCCTGTGGAGGACTATACATAGCCTGTACTTGCTGATTAATCATATCAAAATCTGCAGGGGGGTAAATGACTTGGGCAACCTCAGGTTGATTGCCTTCAAGTAAACCTTGTTGAATTCCTGACTCAGCCACCATATCATCATCACATAAAGGTGGATATCCCAATGTGGCTTGAATACTATTAGTCACCCATCTGGTGTGTTCTGAGCCAGCATGAACTAATAATCTCTCCCCCTTTAGGACTTCTCTTTCAATATGGTCTCTGAGATCATCCTTCTGAAATCTGATCTGGCCATCAAGATAATTCACACCCTCTTTAAAATATGGTTTCAACTTTTGAAGCTTAGTAGATATCTCTGTCTGAGAGGTTGTGATAGCAGTTTGAACTGAATCTAAGGCATCCTTGAGTTTCTTATCAAAATCTACCATCTCTTGTGCTCTTACTTCAGTCATCCCTGTAGCACTCTTTTTCAACTTATCAAGAATTTCATGGTGAGATTCAGCCAGATTCTCATTCATTCTCAGCTGATTTTCTAGAACATAACCTTGCTTTAGTACAATATCATCTACCTTGGTAAGAATTGACTGCTGTTGTTTAGCCAAAAATACTACAGCATTACCTCCCTTATGGAAGCAATCTGTCATTTCCTTTTTGTTCAAGTTAACTTCAAATCTGATTGATTTAATATCCTGAGCTAAGTCAAACTGAAGTGACTTATTATTCTCATCAACATATTTTTCCACAGCCAATCTGTGTTCATCCAACTTAACTTGCAAGTCCACCATGAACTTATTATAATCAAAAACAGTAGGAGTTTGGTGACTTGCAGTTTGGAGAGCTTGCTTATAGGTTTGGCTTCTTCTCTTGAAGACTATAAGCTTCCTTTTCTTTGCCTCTCTGGCTTCTTCAGTCTCAGATTCTGAAGGGCTGTCAATCTGAACTTGTTCATGAGAAGGAGCAGGAATTTCTGCCTCAGTGACATGTTGTTCAACCTCAACATTCACAGGCTCACCCTCAACAACTTGCTCCTCAGCAACAACTAGCTCTTTCTCAACCTCTTGTTCTTTCTCAACCTCTTGCTCTACCTCTATTTCATCAACAATTCCATCACCAGCAATTCCATCATTAACAATTCCATCATTAGCAATTCCATCATTAGGAAACAACTCATCTAGAGTGAATTCCTGCTGAGCTGGAGCAGAAGATGAGACATTTAGATCAGCTATATTCAGATCTTATGGTAGGTTTTCCCTTTCTACCTCTTAGACTTATTCAGAAATTTTCTCCCCCTGCACCTGTTCAGTATTGGGAATGTCCTGGGCAGGAGAATAACCTTGCTCCCCCTGCACCTGAGTTGGATCAGTAATATCCTGAGTAAGAGAATGAACTTGCTCCCCCTGCTCCTGTGTAGGTAATGTTTCTTTCTGGACTAGAGTTGATCCAGACTGATCTTCACCCTGTTCTCTCACTTGATCTCCTTGATGTTGTTCAGTACTTTGCTCATGTCCAGGTGTAACATCCCATTTTCTAATTAGACCCCCCCGTAGGAGTGACTTGAGCATAACTAGGTCCTATGAATTAACCTAGGTGAGCCCAGGAGACCAAGTGACCTAAAAACCTAGTTGAGACCCACTTGGTCTGCAAATAGTAATTTTCAAAACTCTGATTTTGGGTGGCCTAGTAGGTTCAATGTGACTCTAAAAATTCCCTTAGACCTAATGTGGGCCCAATGAGTCACCAAGGACCCATTAGGGTCAACCCTAGTAGCCAAAATGACCAAGTCAACCCCAAGCCCAAATCAAGTCAAACCTAATCTATATGGGTTAACCCAACCTCAAGCCACCCTTCCCCTTAAGCTAACCTCACTTGCATGAATAATATGGACTAATTTGGCTGCCCATATCTTAGAGGGTTGATCAGTCAACTAGGCGACTAGGGGAGAGGAATGAAAAGCTTTATTTTGAAGAATAATGGAGGAGAGAGAAAGCGACAAAGAGGGCCATTCATGGTGGGGAAGGTGAATCACCCCTCTATTCTTCATCATTTAATTAATAATATCTTTTTGAGGGTTGCATTTAGGCTGGTGCCATGAATAATTTCGGCCATAGGGTGGCAGGAGAGAGAAAGCTTCAATTTCTCCTTAATGGAGGAGAGAGAAAGAGGAAAAGAGAGAGGGGAGTTATGGAGGGACACCATGAGCCACCCCATTCATCTCCCTAAGCCTCCATTCATTCCTCCTGACCTTTGGGAAGAGATTCCCATCGTTTTCCCATCAGCCACCATCAATGGAGAAGCCCAACCACCATGGCCAAACACCCCTTCATCTCCCCTCCCATGAAAAAAATTATAAAACCCCCTATGCAGCCCCCCATTCTGATTTTTGACTACTCCATCTCCGTCAAAACGTTCCAAGCAGTCGAAATCGAGGGTTGGATCAAGCTAACCGCTGGAGAATCGAGGAATCGGGAAGTTCGCCGGAGAGGAAAAATGCCATGGCGCACCACCACCGCACTCGCCGACAAGCTCGGTTAAAGGTCCTCCTCCTCTCCTTCTCTCATGCTTAGATCCTAGGAATGCTTAGAAACCATTTCCATGCTCATCTAACCCGAGTTTAGATTTTAGGTTTTTGGAAAAATGCCATTTTTTTGGAGAGTTTGAGCTCTCGGCTAGGGCGGCGCCGCCACCTCCGGCCGCCCTAGCTCTGGCTAGTGATAGCCCCCACCACCGGGAACAATTTGGGGATGTTTCCCGGTGGTGGCGCCGCCTCAGGCCGCCGGTAGATAGCCCGCAAAAACCACCTGCGCAGCCCTATTTCCGGCTCCATCGGGGAAGATGAACAGGAGCCACCCGATCCTGCTTTAAGATTCGTGCAGGATCAATAATCCTATTTTCTATTTTTCTGTTTTTTTTAATATATAGTTTACTGTTTTTGGATTTTAGGCCCCTTATGGGCACCTGATGAAACAGTTTTTAGCATAAAAGTTGTAGGCCCTTTCAATACCTACAATTTGATATGCTGTGGTGAAAATTTGGTAGAGTAACTAGACCTGTAGGTCCATTTGATTATGGGTATGTCCTAGGATTAGGGCAGATTTCTTATAAAAATTATTTAGGACCTTTAGAGGCTTGTCCATCAAATTTGATCAACATGAATGTTGTAGGCTTTATAATTATCTACAGTTTGATATGTTATGGAAAATTTTAGGACAAGTATTCTGACCTGTAGGGTCATTTTTCTAGGGTAGGTCCTACAAATAGGGCAAATCTTTGAAAAATTCCCCACACCTAACCCTTGGTCCAAATGCTTTGAATTTTGTACAGGGGCTTAATATCACCTGGATCTAGCTCCTGGAAAAATTGGAACCCATTTAACGAAGTTTAACCTAGGGTTTTGCCCTAAACCTAGAAAATCTAGGGTAAGGTAGTTGAAGGATCAAATGACCTCCAAACCCTCCCAAATTTTGGTGAGGTGTCCCTGGTATAGGTATCTAGATCTGGTTCAAATTTCAACTCATTTGGTTGAGTTTTGATTAGGAATCCTCTAAACCCTAGTTTTGACCTAGTAGAAGGAAGCTTAGTGAGAAGGTTCCTTGCACTCTGGTATGATCATCTCACCTCAACAGAGGTTGAGATTTTGACCACTGGTTTATTTTGGTCCTAATATTATCCTTAGGGAAGATGGGATGATTTAGGGTAAGTTTACCCTAGGGCCCAGGTTAAAACCCTAAAGGTGGACTTTGGGGGTTTGTGAAGGACATAGGGGAAAATGCCTTTGTATGGCCTTGAGATTTAGTGGAGAGATTTTTAATGAGCTTGTAACTCTCTGGTTGTAATGTTAGAGAATTTTTATGTAGGTAGCTACCTCAAAACTTAAACCCTAGTTTTAGGGTAGAAGGGATTTTCAGTCAAAACAGTATCTTAAACTCTTTTAAAAGCCATGAAATTAGGGTAGTGTGTTTCTAGTGTAGTTAGGACCCTTGGATAATTTTACTAGAATTTTTGGATAGGTATTTCTAGTACTTCATTCATGAATGTGGGTATAGTCCTTTTTGATGTTTTATTTATTAAAGATTTTTAATTCAAATAAGGCCCCCTTGAAACTCTGGAATTAGATGTTTTTAGCCAGTAGGAATGCCCTTGAATTTTGGTTCAATTTTATGTTGATTAAATAGAATAGTTCCTTCACAAGTATTATTAAAGGGCTCTATGTTTTAAAATTATTTTATGGCATAAATAGTCTCTGAAAAATTATGAAAGTTGCTAAATAGTGTTTTTAAATCATTATGAATCAGTGGGATTTTTCTCTGGATTTTTGGAGTTATGGATTTAGTACTTGATTCACAAGCATGCTAGATTAGGATTTTAGAAAATGATTTATTATAAATTAATTTCCAGCAGGAAAATTATGAAACTTTTATAGTACTGTTTTTCATGATATTTCTAGTATCCTGTAATTAATTCAAATTATTTGGAAGAGAATTTGATGTAGTTTATTCATTAGATATGAAGGAAATTGATTATTGCAAAAATAAGTTTAGGCCCCTTAGACCATAGGAAAAATTGCCAAACCTTGGATATATCATTTTTAGACATAGTAGTATTTGTCTTAAATTTATTATGATTTATACATGACTGAAAAGTATACTCCTTGTTCAAGTTTGGAAGACCTTGGATTTTAGTAAAATTAATTAATTAATAGATTAATTGAGAAAATTTTTATAACCGGGAATTGATTCAATTATGTTGTGATAGGACCCCAGTAATTAACATAGGCTGTTCGGATGAAAACAGAAAGGACATCCTATCATAGACATCACTTAGTATAAGGTGGTCTATAATTAGTAACTTGGGGAAATGATTAATAGGATAAGGTTTGGGTTAGCATAAGAACAGCTTATGTTTGTTGGATTTAAAGAAAGAGGATGGATCACCATAGGAGGTCTCAAGTGTGGTGAGGAATGAGTTGATGCGCTCTAGAAGGTGCGCGGGACTGACGAAAGATCGCCGTCCCCGTAGGAGTGAAGAGTCAAATCCACCCTAGGTTTAGTTTGATGCAATTTATAGAGGGAACGGGTAAGGGAAAAACAACCAATAACAATAAGTGCCTTGCGAAAGGGAACTTCGGGCCGTAATGCCGCCGTCTTGGTTCCTAGTGCCCCTTGAGAGCCCTTCACGGGGTATGCCGGGGGCAGTCCTGGGCTAACGTAAAACTTAAAACAAATGAAAGAGTAATTAGCCTAATAGGGATTCACATTGCACACACTCATTCGTTAGGGTTGGTAATGGTTAAGTCGTCCCGAGGTGTTCAAGGGGGCGTCGTCCCGTGGTGTTCTAAGGGATGAAGTCTGGAGATGAGCCGGACGGTTTAGTCCGGGAAATTTGGTCTCGGATGTGGTTTATACGGACGGTTTAGTCCGGGAGTTTGACACTTTAAAATTGTTGTATATTAAACTGCTGCATGTGCATAAAAATAGGAAAGATTAAGGTGGTGGGTTTTCAATATCGGGGAGTTCGATTGCACCGACACCGATATCGTTGACTCGGCAAGGTGACTAGCACTTAGGCAAGGTTAAGTCCGGCGGACCAGTCGGCAAGAGTACGCAGGAGTCTGCCTCGTGCACCAGGCGTTGAGGGCGTACGATAGGTCAGATCAGTGGTGCTTTTACTGGTTTTGAGGTGGGCGAGGCCCAACCCACCGCTTCCGTCTGCCACTACGGGAGTATCCTGGGAGTTATCTCCAGAAAGGGGGAACTAAAGGTTTGTGTACACAAAGTTGGGTGTGTGAGTTGCACTGCTTGATCATCATACCCACCATATAGCTGCATGTCATAATCATTCATAACAACCTTGACACCTAAAGTATAAGTGGAATGGGACGCTTATACTTTAGGACTTGCAAAACGACCCCTTGGTCTATAAGCTTGTGTGGGCAAGTTTATAAATTAAGGTCAATTTGAAATATGTAAATCTGCTGCTTGATAACCGACACACCAACGTATAAGCGGTATGGGACGCGTTATACGATGGGAGCCTTGCAAAAGATCCCTTGGCTTATGTGTACTCACATAAGCGAAGGTTTAACTTCTTACTTACTTCCTTTCTGTTATACCTATTACAACACTTATATTGCTCCCCTGTTATAACTTGCTAGTTAGGTCCACCGTCATCTGCTTTGGAATTTATCTCCACCTTCATGTCCTCCCCTTTCTTCCTCTCCGCCCGGTGCCTTAGAGCGTGGGGGAAGGGGTGGGGGATGATAGGGCTTAGTCTTTTAGACTAACGGTTTTCGAACCATATCATATTAGGGGATCGCGGAGCCCAGCATGGAGGAGCAGCCCAGGAGGCCGGTACGCTTGGAGATGGGTCAGTCTAGCACTGGAGTCCAGACTGCAGGGACCGTGAGTCCTGGCCCTTTGTAGAGTTTTGGTTTTGTTTCCTCTTTTGAGTGATCTTGTAGTGAGGATTTGATGTACCGGGCATGAGCCCTTTTATTTCCAGACTATTTATACTCTGATGATTTTCTGTGGACACTCCCTTCGTGGAGTTTTATTTTATGTGATATTCTCTTTTGGTGGACTTGCTTCTCTCTTGCTTGCTACTCATTGTGATCGAAAAGGCCGGCAGAATCGGCGCGTTGTAGTGACGAACTTCCCGGGTGCAAAGGTGTCACCGCAAAGCGGTGGTTCTGGGCATAAGACCCCGGGTTTTAAAAAAAAAATGGGGTCTTACACCAGGTGACATCTCAGTTATGTCTTGCCTGACCTCTTCAGGCATCTCTTTGGATAGTACTCTATCCCACCTTGAGAATAATCTCATATCCATCTTTCTCATGTGATTGATCTTAGTCCCTGATATCTGTTGCAGGACTTCTGGAATCACTCCAACCAAGTATAAACTCAAAATCCTAGCCAGATTTGGCTTCTTAAGTCCTTCCTTGATCTTATCAAATATAACTGCTGACCAGTCAGTTGGAATTTTAAAAACAATTCTTGTCATAAGGCAGAACATATAGGCTGAGACCCTATCATGTCCTCCAGGTTTGCACAAAACCACCTTTCCAACTATCTTAGACAGAAATTTGCCCTGGTGATTCATTCTTTTTCTATTGATGGCTGCTCCAATCTTTATGGTTGGATCCAATCCACACCATTGGAGAGCCTCCCTTGTCTTAGAGGCTGGAACCTCTTCTTCATTCTCAATGCTTGGCAATTGAAGAATTTGTCTTAAACTCCGTAGAGTAAGTTTGACCTTGGTGCCATGAACTGTGGATTTGATCTTGAGTCCAGAAAAATCAACTGATGCAGAAGTGTAAAATTCAATTACCTCCTTCTTCCAGATCTTCGTTGGTTCAGAAACCAGAAATTCCAATGCATTTTCAGCAATAAGGGAAATCACTTGTTTGAATTCTGGTGCGGCGGTGTCGAACGCAGCCCTAACCAGCTCATATCCTTCATTCACGTTATCTTTAACCTTAGGCGCCATTGAATCAGTCGAGAAAGCTTGAGAGAAGGAGAGAGAATGTTGACACAGGGTTTTAGTCTCGAAAACCTTGTGAGCGTGTCGACAGAATACGTTCTTGACCTATTTATACCCTCTAAAGAAAGAAGATCAAAAGTCAGGCAAAAACAATCTAAATGGGTCGACACAGATGGAATGTGTCGACACAAACTTCTATTGTCTCGACAAACAATTCTGTCTACTATGTGTTGACACCAATTGAGGATATGTCGACACCTGAGATACATAGTAGAGCATCAAAAATTCTGTGTCGACTCTTTGTTCAAGTGTCGACACAAAATCTGTAAGTGTCGACACCAATGTTCTGGTGAAGTCGACACGATATTTCTGGATGAGTCGACTATTTGAACCTTAAGTGTCGACACATATTCTCTGTGTCGACACAATTTCTCTGACTAGTCAACCAGACTTCACTAAGTCGACACTTTATCACTATAAGTGTCGACACCATTTTACTTAGCCAATATTTGTTTGTTGATACCACTTGAAAGTTTATTGATATACTAGTCAATGGTCAGCATTCCTAATTCAATTTTAAATTTATTGAATTTTGTTTCATCCAGTGGCTTAGTAAATACATCTGCTATTTGATAATCTGTTTTAACAAATTCCAATGAGATGTCTTCTCTTTCTACATGCTCTCTAAGAAAATGATATTTGATTTCTATATGCTTAGTTCTACTATGAGAAACAGGATTGTTAGCAATAGAAATAGCACTCTTAGAATCACACAATAAAGGTGTTCTACTTACTTGAATACCATAATCCTTCAATTGATGCTGTATCCACAACAGCTGTGCACAGCAGCTTCTAGCAGCAACATATTCTGACTCAGCTGTGGATATTGCCACACTGGTCTGCTTCTTACTGCTCCATGATATCAGTCTTCCTCCCAAGAATTGACAAGTACCTGTAGTACTCTTTCTATCCTCTCTACAGCCTGCAAAATCTGCATCTGAATAACCTGTTAGTAGAAAATCTCTATTCCTAGGGTACCAAAGGCCTAGATTAGGTGTGCCCTTAAGATATCTCAGAATCCTTTTGACAGCGGTATAATGAGATTCTTTAGGGCAGGCTTGGTACCTAGCACAAACACATGTAGCATACATAATATCTGGTCTACTAGCAGTGAGATATAGTAGAGAGCCAACTATTCCTCTATACAAAGATTCATCAACAGGTTTACCTGCATCATCTTTTCATATAGGCATACTTGTTCCCATAGGAGTTATCATGGTGGAGGATGACTCCATACCATACTTCTTAATTAATTCCTTGGTGAACTTAGACTGGGATATGGACAAGTCATCTTCAGTCTATCTTACTTGGAGTCCCAAGAAGAACATAAGTTCCCCCATACTGCTCATCTCAAACTTCCCTTGCATAAGTTTGGCAAACTTTTTGCAAAGATTGTTCTCAGTAGATCCAAAGATTATGTCATCTACATAGATCTGTACTAAGATGATCTTACCTTTAGATTCCCTAAGGAATAGAGTTTTATCTATTTTCCCTCTTGAGAATTTGTTCTCAATAAGGAAAGTAGACAGGGTTTCATACCAAGCCCTTGGGGCTTGCTTTAACCCATACAAAGCTTTCCTAAGCCTATAGACATAATCAGGTTTAAGAGGATCTACAAAACCTGATGGCTGCTCTACATAGACTTCCTCTTTTAGATCACCATTCAGGAATGCTGATTTCACATCCTTCTGGTACACTTTGAAGTCTTGATATGCTGCATAGGCAAGGAACATTCTGATTGTCTCCAGCCTTGCTACTGGGGCAAATGTTTGATCAAAGTCAATCCCTTCTTCCTGCCTGTATCCTTTAGCAACCAACCTAGCTTTGTTCTTCACAATTATTCCACTCTCATCCAACTTGTTCCTATAGATCCATTTTGTGCCAATTATATTGTGGCCTTTTGGTTTAGGAACAAGCTCCCAGACATTGCACCTTCTGAATTGATTCAGCTCCTCTTGCATAGCATCAATCCAGTGTTGGTCTTTGATGGCTTCTTCAAACTTCTTAGGCTCCATTTGAGACAGGAAACTTGAATGCAGAACTGTTGTCACAACCCGCATTTTCTCCGAATTAAGAATTATCAGAGTAAGAGAAAACACGCGTCATGATGCCACGTCAAGCAGGGGATAACTGCTGACGCTCAGGCAAATCCAACTACAATCTTTATGCAAGAAAATTCATGTGCTTAATGAAATAGAAAATTAGTTATGTTTAGAGTCCGTATCCCTCGGCTCAGTGGATCATCTAGTCCACAAAAGAAAACTATATTTAAACGCTGCGGAAAAATACTTTGATTAGGTTTTACACCCTAAAGAGCGCATAAGGGTCCCAAGAGAACCACTCATACTATGCAAGACACTACACTCAGTTTATATAATATATATAAGAAAACGGTTTTCGTACGTGATTTGGAAAGTAGTGATTAAGTTTATAAAAACATGCTGATCATGAGTTTCATTTATAATAGTATTTATAGTTTAAAAATAACTAGCAACCTAGCATAAAGCCTTCTCAAAGCAAGTAGACTATCTCCAGAAAAATAAATGGTAGCAGCAATAGTGTATATCTAGTACAAGGTAAAAACTACTAGTGGGCGCCAACAACCTGACACGAACCCACCAGCACACATATATGTCTGTAAGAAAGTACTGAAAACAACCTCACAAACAAGGTAAACAAAACTCTACAGTCCGGAAGTCCACCAACAACACCACCTCCAACTAGCCTCCAGACTGGCTACAGCTCAGAACCTGGGGTATTCCAAAAGAAAACAGAATACCTCAGCAAGCTAAAATCAAGGTAAAACTGCATGAAAGAGTCAACCAAAAGGACGAAAATAACAGGAAACATGCAGTAGAAAGAGTCACAAATGTCCAAAACAGGACCACCAGAAATGCACAACGTGCAAAGAAACAGCAACGACCCAGCCCAGGAACCACATCCTGCAGGGCCTACTAGGCTGCCAAGAGCCAAAATGCTGCAAAACTACCACGGAAGAAACTTCTAACACCCTAAACTGTGGGAAGTGATAGTAGCAAAAACAACAACGAGGAACCGGATCGAAGGCAAACGCAGTCCCCCAATCCACCATGTCCAAGTCAAAAGCTCGAGGGTCAATACGTGAACACACAAGGGACCTTCCACCCGACATGCCCAGCCCGTACCTGGAGCAAGAAATCCATGGGTGGCCTTGGCTATATCACACAACTCCACCCCCATAAAGAGCTACAACCACCACTACTAACCACGACCCACGATTCGGCCATTCGGAAAGAAGGACACGGCCGACAAGGAAAACTCAAGACATAACAAGGAATTCACTCAAGCACGGAATTCATGGTAAGGAACGAGTGTTGAAATAAACCAACACGACTAGGCGTTGAGTGAAACCCACTCAGTGCCTACCCAACCTTTGGCATTGAGTGAGCTAGCCTCACTCGCCGCCAAAATAAAGTTACTACCCACAATACCGCTAAAGAATACGAACCTCGACGATAGCCGAACGACCAAGGCAGAAGATCCAGAACTCGGGTAGTTGCCTGCCACTTGAGTATCTGAATCCCCGCACTCGAAACCCGCTAAATGCGTCTAGCAAACGAGAAAATACAAGGCGCACGATCAGTGGCGCACGGTCAGTGGTCGTGCGCACCCAAGGCTGATGGTCGTGCGAGTTGAACCTGGGAACCAGACAAAAAGCTAAGCATCAGCGCACGATCAGTGGCGCACGGTCAGTGGTCGTGCGCACTCAAGGCTGATGGTCGTGCGTAATGGGCCCGGAAAACCTGAGAAAAAAACCTAATGGCTGCGCACGATCAGTAACGCACGACCAGTGGTCGTGCGCACTGTCGCCAGCGCTCGTGCGATTGCCGAGACAGAACTTTGGAAACTGAAAGATAGCCGCGCACGAGCAGAGGCACACGACCAGTGGTCGTGCGCCCTAACGGTTGATGACCGTGCGCGACTAACCTGTACCGTTTGGAATTTTCCGAACGATACCGGAACGCGCACACGACTCACGCCACTGCAGTAGCAGTAGACAACTATCAACGTCTCACGCTACTACCATTCAAACTATGCCTAACCACTCGAATAATATCTTAACGAGGGAAATTGGCAACCACACCCCCCTCCTAACTCTCCCCCTCGGCTACGCCCGAACCGGAGCAACAATCAAAATTGAAGGAAGACAACGGCTTCACGCCGACAATTTGGATTCCAGTCATCACAACATAGGGGGGGTTTCAGTAGGAAGAACTAAGCCCTATAGTTAGCAAGAAAACGAGAACAACAAGGCCTCTAACCTGGGCTAACCGGGATTTTAATTTCAGCAAATAAAATCAAAGAAAAACACTTGGCAAGGGCAAGAATACCACTTGCCTCAATCTCCGGCGAAACTTGGGCTGCTTTCCTCTTCTTCGCACGGATCAGAACGGCCGCAACCCTAAAACAAGCACCCGGCCATTAATGGCGGAAAAACCTCCAAAAACCGAAATCTCCAACTCAAGAAAACTCCACGAAAAACGAATATCTTACCGCCGAAATGAAGATCTAAGGGAGAGCAAGACAACGCCGCCTTCGGAATCGAAATCCGTCCACGAACGAGCCCGGAATCGCCGGCGGAAGGGGAGGCGGTTTCTCCGTGCGATAGGGCGGCGGTTTTGCGATGAGGAAGAAGATCGGGCTTTTCTCCTATATATATATATATATATATATAATTATATAATTATATAATTATTTATAAAATTACATTAAGCACCCAAAACTACGCGAAAACCAAATCACCTCGGAATTCGACGAAATTCGCACCGTAGCTAAATACCCATGCAACGAACACAACGGCGAAGTCGAAATTACCTTTCGACGAACAGAACTCGAGTTACACCCAAACAAAGCCAAACACAAACATCCCCCGAGAGGCCACACCGGGTCACCAAAACGACTCGGTTAGCTAGGGAGATCTTGCCAACAGGCTACCAAACAGGGCACTCAGTTCTAAGGAGCTAAACCATACTCCACACATGGCACAAGCCACGGAAACGCGTCATCGTAACGCCCAAATGAGAATAAAAATAATCGCCGAAAAGGCGGGGCGTTACAGTCACTCCCCCTAAAAGAAAGTTTCGTCCCGAAACTTTACGCACAGCCCTCCTACTAAAGAAGGAAAAGGTAACAAACAGAAGTTACAAAGGGAAACATACCGATCCAATCAGCGAAACAGGTGAGGGTATGCCCTCCTCATGGCCGACTCTAGCTCCCAAGTCGCGCTCTCCAAATCCTGATTCTTCCATAGAACTTTCACCATCGGTATGGACTTCTTTCGCAGCACACGCTCCTGAGTATCCAAAATACGAACTGGCACCTCAACAAAAGAGAGGTTGGGCTCCAACTGGGGCACAACGTCCAAGAGTTGCCCACTGCTGCGCACACACTTCCGCAATTGGCTAACATGAAAAACATTATGAACACCAGGGAAGTTCGCTGGCAAATCCAATCTATAAGCAGACACACCAATCCGCTCCAAAATCTCGAACGGGCCCACAAACCTTGGGTCCAATTTCCGATTTTTACCAAATCTCTTCACACCAACCATTGGAGAAACCTTGAGGTACACATGATCCCCAACTAAAAACTCCAAAGCAGACCTACGTCGATTGGCGTTCTTTTCATACCTCTCCTGGGCTAAACGAAGCTTCTCCCGAATAAGCTTCACGGCGACTTCCATCTCTTCCAGAGCATCAGGACCCAACAAAGGCTTCTCACCAGCCTCAGCCCAAAACAACGGAGTCCTACAGCGCCTCCCATACAAGGCTTCGAACGGAGCCATCTGCAAGCTTTCCTGATAACTGTTATTGTAAGCAAATTCCATGAGTCGCAGACGCTCATCCCACGCTCCACCGTGGTCTAAAATATAGCACCTGATCATATCCTCAACAATCTGATTGACCCGCTCCGTCTGCCCATTGGTCTGAGGGTGGTACGCAGTAGAATACCTCAGATCCGTACCCAAACCCTCCTGCAGACTCTGCCAAAAACGAGACGTAAACCGGGAGTCTCGATCTGAAATGATGCTAACCGGCACACCGTGGAGTCGGATGACTTCGTTCAAGTACAACTCCGCTATCTTCTTCATCGAGTAATCAATCTTATAAGGCACGAAGTGAGCACACTTCGTCAATCTATCCACTATAACCCAAACAGAATCAAATCCTCTCGGGGATTTTGGCAAACCCGTAATGAAGTCCATAGATATACTCTCCCACTTCCAAGTCGGGATATCTAGCGGAGTCAACTTACCACCAGGCCTTCCATGATCGGCCTTCACACGCTTGCAAGTGTGACACTCAGCAACATATCGGGCTATATCTCCTTTCATACCATACCACCAAGCAATTTGCCTTAAGTCACGGTACATCTTCGTAGATCCTGGATGGTAGGCAACGCTGGAACCATGAGCCTCACTGCAAATCCTACTCCTAATGTTCCCAACAGCGGGAACGCAAAACCTGCCGCGGTACTTCAAGGTACCCGTATCATCAATAGAAAAATCTGGCAACTCTCCCTTCTCTGTCCTGGTAAAAAGGTGCAACAGATCCGGATCGTCCTTCTGATGCAGTCTAGTCAAAGAAATCCAGGACGGCTCTTCCACTGATAAGCTATTCTGCAAACTACAGCATCCCACTGAAATATCCATAAGGAGGAACTCCTCAACTAAACGATCGGCGGAGAGGTTAAAGATCTTTCCCGTCTTTCGGCTCAGGGCGTCGGCCACCACATTGGCCTTGCCCGGATGATACTGGATTTCCACATCATAATCCGCCACATACTCGAGCCACCGCCGCTGACGCAGATTCAACTCCTTCTGCGTGAACACGTACTTCAGGCTCTTATGGTCCGTAAAAATCTTGCACTGAGCCCCATAAAGTAAGTGCCTCCACAACTTCAACGCATAGATAACCGCTGCAAACTCAAGGTCATGCGTAGGATAATTCCGCTCATGAGTTTTCAACTGCCTTGACCCATAAGCAATTACTTTTCCATCCTGCATTAATACGCATCCCAGACCTATATGCGAAGCATCTACATACACATCATAATCCATGCCCTCAGTAGGAAGGGTCAGAACGGGAGCAGTACACAATCTCCTCTTTAACTCCTGAAAAGCTTCTTCGCACTTCTCACTCCAAACAAAAGCCACATTCTTCTGAGTTAGCTTGGTCAAAGGTGCGGCTAGAGAAGAGAAACCCTCCACGAATCTCCTGTAATAGCCAGCCAACCCTAAGAAACTTCTGATCTCCTTAGGAGTATTCGGCCTACTCCAATCCGTCACTGCTGCAATCTTTTCTGGGTCAACCGAAATCCCATCCTTGTTCACCACGTGGCCTAGAAAAGAAACCTGAGGCAACCAAAATTCGCACTTGCTCAACTTGGCGAATAACTTGTGGTTCCTCAACTCTGATAGGACCAAACGCAAATGCTGCTCATGCTCCTCAGCACTGCGAGAATAAACCAACACGTCATCAATGAAGACCACCACGAACTTGTCTAGGAAATCCTTGAACACCCGGTTCATCATATCCATGAAGGCTGATGGTGCGTTGGTCAGGCCAAACGACATCACCAGAAACTCAAAGTGTCCATGCCTCGACCTAAACGCAGTCCGTGGAATATCTGCCTCACGGATCCTGAGCTGATGATAGCCCGAACGAAGATCGATCTTGGAGAACACCGTGCTACCACGCAACTGGTCAAATAAATCATCGATCCTCGGCAGAGGGTACCTGTTCTTGATAGTGACCTTGTTCAACTCTCTATAGTCAATGCAAAGCCGCATCGACCCATCTTTCTTCTTTACGAACACAACAGGAGCACCCCAAGGCGACGAACTCTGCCTGATAAAACCTTTAGCCAACAACTCATCTAACTGAATTCGCAACTCCTCTAACTCGCGAGGGGCCATCCGGTACGGCGCCTTAGCAATAGGACGCGTACCCGGCTCCAAATCAATAACAAACTCCACATCCCGCTCAGGAGGGATGCCAGGAAGATCATCAGGGAAAACATCGGCGAAACCACGAACAATAGGAATCTCCTCCAAGCGTGGCCCGCTAACAACGGTTCCAACCGCCGATACTAAACAAACACAACTATCAGAAAGAAACAATCTCTGAACACATACCGCAGAGAGAACAGGAGAATCCTGACACGGATCAGCATACACGCTGCCGGGCTGACCGTCGTCCCTGATGAAGTCCAAGCGCTTTCCTTTGCACTGAATGACCGCATCATACCGAGAGAGCCAGTCCATGCCCAAAATGACATCGAAGTCCTCTAGATCAATCATCTTCAGGTCCGCCTTCGCAAGAAAATCCCCCAACAAAACCGGGCAATCCAAAATACCCAAATCTGACAACACAGATTCACCAGAGGGAAACTTGACACGGAAGGAATCCCGAACACGATCTAGAGACAACCGATGACGCCCCACAAAGGCTCTAGCCACGAACGAGTGGGTAGCGCCGGAGTCAAACAGAACACGCGCCCAACGGTTCTTCACCTTAAATTTCCCTATAGGAACGCACAAAAACTAAGGAACTAGCACAACAGTACCGCAAACAATCTAGCAACTAAACTACCAGGCTAGAAAGAAAAACGACAAACTACTAACCTGAGATCACCTGGGTCGAAGTCTGAGCCTCCTCGGAAGAAATCACGTTCAGCTTCCCTTTTCCCTTGTCCACACGCTGAGGTGGAGGTAAAGCCTGTAACGGAACTGCAGGAAGAGCTGACTGGACCTGAGGACACCTCGACTTAATGTGTCCCTTCTGCCCACACTGAAAGCAGACTCTATCTCTGGACCAACACTGGGCTGCATCATGCCCGGATCGCTTGCAAACTGAACAGGAGACATCTCTCCTAGGAGCACCCTGAATCGCATGAACCTGCTCCTTCTTCTGAGCTGCCGCCTTCTTGAAACACCTCTCAACAGGATGGCCTGACCGGCCACAGAAACTGCACACCACCCTGCTCCTCTTTCCGGAACAGCATCGGGTACCAGGGGTTTCTTCTCCTCTACCAACTTCCTCTTATCCTTCTTCAACTGCTGGCCTCTGCTCTTCGCCGCCTCAATGGCCTCAACCTTAAGAGCAGCCTCTACAACTCCAGCATAAGTCACTGACCCATAAGCACTGGCCAACTGCTGCACCTCACTCCTCAAACCTCCGAGGAATCGCTTAACTCGATCAGCCTCAACGCTGACCAATCCAGGGGCAAAACGGCTCAACTTACTAAACTCTATCTCATACTCACCCACCGTGAGCTGCCTTTGCTTCAGATAGAGGAAATCATTCATGAGGCGGTCACGCTCGACCGAGGGTAAGAACTTCCTCAACAACATCTCCTTGAACACTTCCCAAGAGCATCCGGCTACCAGGCTCTCCTTCTCTCTCAGCCACCAACTCTTAGCCAAACCTTTAAGCTGATAGGCGGCTATCATCACCCTCTGATCATCTGAAATCCCAGAGTACGAGAACATCTCCTCCATGGAGATCAGCCAGTCGTCTATCACCATGAAATCTGCCTTCCCATCATAAGTGGGAGGGCTCAGCCTCTGAAACTGCGAGATGAAGGCCATCTCCGCTGGCACCACCACTGGAGGTCTCAAGGGTGCAGGAGGAGGAGGAACAGCTAACCCCCCAGCAGGAACTTGCGCACCCTGAGCCTGGCCTGCCACAACTGCCACCAAAGACTGAATCTGGGCTTGCACTTCCTCCAACTGCCTCCCCATAGCTTCGCTACTCTGACGCAGACCCTCGATCACCACATCGTTCTGAGCTCCAGAAGATTCACCCTCAGACAGGGGAGTCGATCGAGTCGCAGGACGCCTAGCCATCCTAAAAAAAATCAATACAACGCAAATCAGATCCAAATCCCACGACTAAAACCGACTACCAGTACAGACAATACATATGTAGATATAGACTTAAAGCTGCTAAACTTGCTCTGAGAGTTTATCTTCTTCACAAAAAATTAGATGATATGCCCTATCCTAGGATGGTTAACCACCACCTCACTAACTCTTGTGCCTAGATCGGATGCATGAACTTATGTTAGTTTGAAAACTTATGTGTGTACATATGTCATCCTGCAAATCTTTAGCTTGGCGCGTTGTGCTTATGCAATGTTATGATATGCATGATTGTGCTATGCATTCTAAAAACAAAGGCCCTAATGCATGATATGAGCGGCGTACACATGAAAATGTTATGCATCCCATACTACATAACATTTCCATGCAACGAAAAAAGAAACGTGCTAGTCGCAGTCATGTGGTGAGGTTATGCATCCCATACTACATAACCCTCACATGTAGCCCCTATGGTGGATCCATATACGAACACATATTATGCATCCCATACTACATAATATGCCCCGTATACTTCATGTTATGCTATGAGTGTAGTGTTCGTGCTTTTGCCAAGACGTGCTGATGACATATCGGTGTGTGAATGACATGATGCTGAACTACTAACAGCATCCAAGGAAGGTTGCCCAACTAACTTGTCAAGCAACCTCCCTCTGATACCAACTGTCACAACCCGCATTTTCTCCGAATTAAGAATTATCAGAGTAAGAGAAAACACGCGTCATGATGCCACGTCAAGCAGGGGATAACTGCTGACGCTCAGGCAAATCCAACTACAATCTTTATGCAAGAAAATTCATGTGCTTAATGAAATAGAAAATTAGTTATGTTTAGAGTCCGTATCCCTCGGCTCAGTGGATCATCTAGTCCACAAAAGAAAACTATATTTAAACGCTGCGGAAAAATACTTTGATTAGGTTTTACACCCTAAAGAGCGCATAAGGGTCCCAAGAGAACCACTCATACTATGCAAGACACTACACTCAGTTTATATAATATATATAAGAAAACGGTTTTCGTACGTGATTTGGAAAGTAGTGATTAAGTTTATAAAAACATGCTGATCATGAGTTTCATTTATAATAGTATTTATAGTTTAAAAATAACTAGCAACCTAGCATAAAGCCTTCTCAAAGCAAGTAGACTATCTCCAGAAAAATAAATGGTAGCAGCAATAGTGTATATCTAGTACAAGGTAAAAACTACTAGTGGGCGCCAACAACCTGACACGAACCCACCAGCACACATATATGTCTGTAAGAAAGTACTGAAAACAACCTCACAAACAAGGTAAACAAAACTCTACAGTCCGGAAGTCCACCAACAACACCACCTCCAACTAGCCTCCAGACTGGCTACAGCTCAGAACCTGGGGTATTCCAAAAGAAAACAGAATACCTCAGCAAGCTAAAATCAAGGTAAAACTGCATGAAAGAGTCAACCAAAAGGACGAAAATAACAGGAAACATGCAGTAGAAAGAGTCACAAATGTCCAAAACAGGACCACCAGAAATGCACAACGTGCAAAGAAACAGCAACGACCCAGCCCAGGAACCACATCCTGCAGGGCCTACTAGGCTGCCAAGAGCCAAAATGCTGCAAAACTACCACGGAAGAAACTTCTAACACCCTAAACTGTGGGAAGTGATAGTAGCAAAAACAACAACGAGGAACCGGATCGAAGGCAAACGCAGTCCCCCAATCCACCATGTCCAAGTCAAAAGCTCGAGGGTCAATACGTGAACACACAAGGGACCTTCCACCCGACATGCCCAGCCCGTACCTGGAGCAAGAAATCCATGGGTGGCCTTGGCTATATCACACAACTCCACCCCCATAAAGAGCTACAACCACCACTACTAACCACGACCCACGATTCGGCCATTCGGAAAGAAGGACACGGCCGACAAGGAAAACTCAAGACATAACAAGGAATTCACTCAAGCACGGAATTCATGGTAAGGAACGAGTGTTGAAATAAACCAACACGACTAGGCGTTGAGTGAAACCCACTCAGTGCCTACCCAACCTTTGGCATTGAGTGAGCTAGCCTCACTCGCCGCCAAAATAAAGTTACTACCCACAATACCGCTAAAGAATACGAACCTCGACGATAGCCGAACGACCAAGGCAGAAGATCCAGAACTCGGGTAGTTGCCTGCCACTTGAGTATCTGAATCCCCGCACTCGAAACCCGCTAAATGCGTCTAGCAAACGAGAAAATACAAGGCGCACGATCAGTGGCGCACGGTCAGTGGTCGTGCGCACCCAAGGCTGATGGTCGTGCGAGTTGAACCTGGGAACCAGACAAAAAGCTAAGCATCAGCGCACGATCAGTGGCGCACGGTCAGTGGTCGTGCGCACTCAAGGCTGATGGTCGTGCGTAATGGGCCCGGAAAACCTGAGAAAAAAACCTAATGGCTGCGCACGATCAGTAACGCACGACCAGTGGTCGTGCGCACTGTCGCCAGCGCTCGTGCGATTGCCGAGACAGAACTTTGGAAACTGAAAGATAGCCGCGCACGAGCAGAGGCACACGACCAGTGGTCGTGCGCCCTAACGGTTGATGACCGTGCGCGACTAACCTGTACCGTTTGGAATTTTCCGAACGATACCGGAACGCGCACACGACTCACGCCACTGCAGTAGCAGTAGACAACTATCAACGTCTCACGCTACTACCATTCAAACTATGCCTAACCACTCGAATAATATCTTAACGAGGGAAATTGGCAACCACACCCCCCTCCTAACTCTCCCCCTCGGCTACGCCCGAACCGGAGCAACAATCAAAATTGAAGGAAGACAACGGCTTCACGCCGACAATTTGGATTCCAGTCATCACAACATAGGGGGGGTTTCAGTAGGAAGAACTAAGCCCTATAGTTAGCAAGAAAACGAGAACAACAAGGCCTCTAACCTGGGCTAACCGGGATTTTAATTTCAGCAAATAAAATCAAAGAAAAACACTTGGCAAGGGCAAGAATACCACTTGCCTCAATCTCCGGCGAAACTTGGGCTGCTTTCCTCTTCTTCGCACGGATCAGAACGGCCGCAACCCTAAAACAAGCACCCGGCCATTAATGGCGGAAAAACCTCCAAAAACCGAAATCTCCAACTCAAGAAAACTCCACGAAAAACGAATATCTTACCGCCGAAATGAAGATCTAAGGGAGAGCAAGACAACGCCGCCTTCGGAATCGAAATCCGTCCACGAACGAGCCCGGAATCGCCGGCGGAAGGGGAGGCGGTTTCTCCGTGCGATAGGGCGGCGGTTTTGCGATGAGGAAGAAGATCGGGCTTTTCTCCTATATATATATATATATATATATAATTATATAATTATATAATTATTTATAAAATTACATTAAGCACCCAAAACTACGCGAAAACCAAATCACCTCGGAATTCGACGAAATTCGCACCGTAGCTAAATACCCATGCAACGAACACAACGGCGAAGTCGAAATTACCTTTCGACGAACAGAACTCGAGTTACACCCAAACAAAGCCAAACACAAACATCCCCCCGAGAGGCCACACCGGGTCACCAAAACGACTCGGTTAGCTAGGGAGATCTTGCCAACAGGCTACCAAACAGGGCACTCAGTTCTAAGGAGCTAAACCATACTCCACACATGGCACAAGCCACGGAAACGCGTCATCGTAACGCCCAAATGAGAATAAAAATAATCGCCGAAAAGGCGGGGCGTTACAACTGTGCTCAGCTTTTTGCTTCTTGCCTGAACTCCCTATCTTGGATCACCTATAATCTGATTAGCTGGATGATCTCTTAAATGTCTTGTAGCTGGAGGTAGATTTCCTTCTGGTTGAACATCTCCAGCTCCTTCATCATGCTGTACCTCTTGGATTTCATCAGCTTTTATTGAGTCTTGTACTCCCCCTGGACAGTAGCCTTCATTTTCTAATGCTTCATCTGCATTTGATGCTTCTGCAATGGAAAGCTTGTCCATCCTTTTGCTTATACCTGTTGAATCATTTGATCTACAAGACAACTCACAGTTGATTAATCTTGTTTCATCAAATACAACATGTACAGACTCCTCTACAACTTGAGTAGTCTAGTTGAAGACCCTATAGGCCTTACTATTTATACTGTACCCAACAAATATCCCATCTTTGGATTTGGCAGCAAACTTAGTCAGATATGACTTGCCATTGTTAAGTATATAGCACTTGCAACCAAAGATCCTGAAGTAGGATAGATTTGGTTTTTTACCTTTCATAATCTCATAGGAAGTCATTTTGTGGATCTTGGTGATAGAAGCCCTATTGATCACATGACATGCAATGTTTACTGCCTCAGCCCAGAAATATTCTGGAAGAGAGGTGTCATTCAATAGAGTTCTACCAGCTTCAATTAATGTTCTATTCTTTCTTTCAGCAATGCCATTTTGCTGTGGTGTTCTAGGTGAGGAGAACTCTTGGAAAATCCCAAAGTCTTCACATAATTTTGTCATGCTTTCAGATTGAAACTCAGTACCATGGTCACTTCTGATTTTGACCACTGTACAATTCAGTTCATTCTGAATTTGCTTCACAAAACTAAGTAAGACACTTGGGGTTTCTGATTTCTATCTCAGAAAGAACACCCATGTAAATCTAGAATAGTCATCTACAACCACAAAAGTGTAGACCTTCCTACCTAGACTATGAACTGGCATATGACCAAAAAGATCCATATGTAAGAGGTATAGGCACCTCACGGAATCCTTGTTTTCAAGGCTATGAAAGGAGGATTTTGTTTGCTTGCCCTTTTGACAAGCAGAACATATCCCATCCTTTATACACTTAACTTGAGGACCATTCCTTACTAACTCTTTACTAAAGAGTTGGTCAATTGTCTTGTAGTTAAGATGAGTCAATCTCTTGTGCCACTTGACACAATGAGATGCATTATCATCAGCTACAAGACAGATGGGAGAAACCTTGTTCTCACATACAAAATTAAGACAATATACATTTCTCTTCCTATACCCAGTCAAAATGATCTCTTGATCACTTGACCTTTTGATATGACATCCATCCTTAACAAATGAAATGTCATATCCTAAATCACTTAGTTGGCTTATGCTTATCAGATTGTGTTTCAAACCTTTTACATAAGCCACTTGGGTAATAGTAATTAGGTTAGAAGAAATGTTACCAAACCTGTCACAACCCGCATTTTCTCCGAATTTAAATATTTATCAGAGTACGAGAAAACGCGTGTCGCGATGCCACGTCGAGCAGGGGATAACTGCCGACGCTCAGACGAAACACTAACTACCCTCTTTATGAAAATTCATGAGTTTATTAATTGGAAAAATCAGTTATATTTTAAGGCCGTATCCCTCGGCTCTGTGGATCATCTAGTCCACAGTTCAAACTATACTTATACGTAGCGGAAAATACTTTGTTTAATTGGCTTTTTGACATCCTAAGAGAGTGCATAAGTGTCCCCAGGGGATATCTTATACTATGCAAGACCCTAGATTTAATTTATATATATATATATATATAAGAAAATGATCTTTTTACGTTGCCTTGAAAGTAGTGTATGGGTTTTGAAAAACATGCAGATCATGAGCTATATATACTTAGTAGTGTTTTTAGGGTTTAAAAGTAACTAGCATCCTAACATAAATCATCCCAAGAGCAAGTTTAATATATCCAAAAGCAGTAAAACTAACAGTGTAAGCAAGTGCAAAGTATCTAAAAGAGAAATCACCAGTGGGCGTCAACATCTGACACGAACCCACTGGTGAGTAGGTATGTCTATACTACAAGTCTAAAGAAAACTACCTCCCAAACAAGAGGAACTGAGAACCACAGTAGCAGCTGAAATGCTAGAAAATCTCCAGGAACAAACTAGCCGCACAGTCGGCTAAATACCTGTACCTGAGGTATTCAGAAAAAAGAACACCTCAGCAAAGCAACAATCAAAAGGAAAAGCAAAGATGCAATAGATTCAAACAAGAATTAAGATCAGGTAAGGACAAGTAGAAATGAAGTAAACAAGTGCAGGAAAAGTGAGGTAAGAAAAACAGGTAAGAAAAATACTCATCAAAAGTGAGTAAAAAGGGGTGCATCAGGTGCACGAATGAAGCCAAGCTCCAAGAATCTCTGCAAGAAGGATTAGCACAATAACAATAACATCCTAACATAGGGCTAGAGCGGAAAGAATCACCTAGTACTGGAGGTGGACAAATTCAGTAACAAGAGCCTAGGCTGGTGGCAACATGTCCAACCAAGTCTATCAGGCCTAAATATCTCCAAGGTGCTGTGGTGGTGGCATCAGTCCAACTCAACCAAACAACCCAGAATGTCTTAACAAGACAAGAAGTAAAACCAGGGTGGCGGTACCGGTCCGACCCACCTCAAAACCACATCCTAATCCAGTACTAAGTGACTCGGGAAAACCCTGGCTGGTGGTTCCATGTACCACCAAGAAGTCACATTGAACCCTAAACAATCTAGAGCAACCCACCTAAGAGTCTTATATGCCAGCGAAGTAAACATCGAGTTTGTCCAAGCAAGCAGTTTGACACAAATAAATTGAAAGTGATACGATACTAAATTTATATAGGTAGTTTGATACTAAACGATTACCAATAACGCGATATTAAATATAACAAAGTAGCTTGATCTCCAACTAAACCTATAGAGCTAGCTTGGTACAAAACCCTAATAATTAACTTGATACAAAACATAAACATTTAGCTTGATACAACCCATAAACAATTAACTTGGGTGGTTTGATACCAAACATAAGCAAGGGACTTGACACTAATTGCAAACAAGAGGCTTGACAAAAAAAAATGACACACAAAAAAAAAAAGAAAATGACAAGGGGGTTTGGGTGGTTTTGATACAATCCGAATTCCGGGCAATTACGGAGCAAGCTATATCATGTTCTTGAAATTAATAATAACCACCATAGCAAAGATTTGCACCCAAGAAAAAAAAACGCATCCAATGAAAAAAAAATCTCAAGAACTAAACAAGCTTAACACAAAGGGCTCTCGAGTTAAACCCGATCGGGGCAATATTTATAACAAACGGAACACTTGCCTAAAAGAACCTCTGGTTTGAAGCAACGACAATAACAATCGGGGCAAAATAACGAATTAATTGATATGCAGTAATAAACAAGGGGGGGGGGTAACATAATAATGACAATATAAAAGAGAAGATGAAAGGCTTTGCACCAATTTTAAGATCATAATCAAGTCCAAGAACCACCAACCAAATCTTCAGGAATCAAACAACCAAGACTATTCATGGAAAAAGAAATTTACTTTGGCAAGTGGATACTTGCCTTGGCTTTTGAAGGAATTTGGCCAACAATGCTCTTCCTAACAGAAGATAGGAAGAGATCACAGCACAACCTATAAAAAGGAAAAAAACCTGGGAAGAAATACTCGATCAAAGCACGAAGATAACAAGAACTCTCAACACTCGATCGGAAAAGAAGATGGTGAAATCCCAAAATGGTTACCTCGGAACGAAGGTCTTGCCTAGAGGAATTCAGATCCGGCCTCACACAAAAATTTCGACCCCTACTGGACAGGGAAACCGGCGTCGGAGTGCTCCCAGGTCCCGCCCCTTTCTCTTCCTTCGCTCGATCCGCTGGAGCAGCCGCCGGGTTGGGGAAAGGAAATGAAAGGTAACCTAACTTAATACCTAATCGCATATATATATATTTGCCCTTTTAACTATATCCTAATCTAATTAATAACTAAGGCAGCCTCTAATTAAGCATATTTTTTATATATATGTATGTATATACTTTACATATACTAACACACCCGCACGAAATTATGATTAGCACCTCACTAGGCATCCTTATATTAATACATACATACACAATTATATAGGCTTATACATAAACTGCACTTACCCATATAAACACGCACCAATAAATTATTATAAAGCCTTGCACGCATGCACGTGCGCATTTATACACCGGCACGCCTAAATCACTACTCATGCTAAAATGCGTGAATATATAAATACGCTTATAAAAAGAAATGACGACCCGCTAACTAGCAACCGTCGAAACGACGCGAAAAATTAACGTTCTCGGATTTCGATCAAACTCGCACCGTAGCCAAATAATCGGGCTACGAAAACAACGGCAAAGTCAGAAACAACTTCCTACGATCACACACTCGAGCTAACCTCGCTCGAAGTCAAAGCACAAGGATTCCTTAAGAGGCTCAGTCGGGCCTCCAAAACAGATGCCGGCTAGCTGGGGAAACCATACAACAGGCTATAACCTCTAAGAACACCTAACGAGGTACTCTAACAACGGCACGAGCTGGAAATGCGCCAACATAACGCCAAACGAGAATTTAAATAATTGCCGAAAAAAAATTGGGGGCGTTACAGTCACTCCCCCTAAAAGAAAGTTTCGTCCCGAAACTTTACGCTCACAACTTCTATCATAGAAGGAAAAGAATAGAACTAACCAAGAGTTAGTAAAAAGAATACCAAACATACCGAGCACAATCAGGGAAACAGATGAGGGTGAGCCTCCCTCATAGCCTACTCTCATTCCCAAGTCGCGCTTCCACGCCCTGATTCCTCCGCAAAACTTTGACCATCACGATTGACTTTCTCCGCAACTCCTGATCTTGAGTATCCAAAAACGCGGACAGGCTTCTCAACATAAGAAAGATTCGGCTCTAACTGAGACACAAAATCCCAAACTTGCCTATCGTTTAGCACACGCTTCCGTAGCTGGCTTACATGAAACACATTGTGCACACCTGGAAAGTTCGCGGGCAAATCCAGCCTATAAGCTGCCACACCAATTCGCTCAACGATTATAAATGGCCCCACATACCTTGGGTCCCACTTCCGATTCTTACCAAACCTCTTGATTTCAATCATCGGGGAAACTTTAATAAATACCAAGTCTCCCACAGCAAATACCAATTCAGATCTACACCGATTGGCGTTCTTCTCATATCGCTCCTGGGCTATCCGAAGCTTCTCTCGAATAAGTCTCACAGCAATATCCATTTCTTCAAGGGCATCCGGGCCCAACAATGATCTCTCACCAACCTCAGTCCAAAACAGGGGATTCCTGCAGCGCCTCCCATACAGAGCTCAAAAAGGGCCATTTGCAGGCTTTCTTGATAATTGTTATAGCACGCATATACCATCAGCCTCAAACGCTCATTCCCCGCTCCTCCGTGGTTTAAAATACAACATCTGATTGTATCCTCCACGATCGGGTTAACTCGCTCCGCCTGACCATTTTTCTGCGGATGATATGTGGTAGAATATCTCAAACCAGTACCCAAACCTTCTTGCAAACTCTTCCAGAAGCGAGACGTAAACCTGGAGTCTCGGTCTGATATGTTGCTTAAAGAAACTCCAAGCAACCGGATGACTTTATTCAAATACAGCTCAACTATCTTCTTCAAGGGGTAATCCATCTCATTAAGGTACGAAGTGAACACACTTCGCTAATCTGACAACCATAGCCAAGACTGAATCAAATTCTCTCGGAGATCGTGGCAAGCCTGAAATAAAATCCATCGAGATGCTCTCCCACTTTCAAGTCGGGATTTCCAATGGAGTCAACTTGCCACCAGGCCTTCCATGATCAGCCTTAACATGCTAGCAGGTGGAACACTCAGAAACAAACACAAAACAATCTACTTCAAGTCCTAATACATCTTAGTTAGGACACGAGTGGTAGGCAACACTGACACCATGCGCCTCACTACACAATTCAACTCGTAAGAGCAGTGCATACTCAAATCTTTAATTCTTGAAAAGCTTCCTCGCGCTTATTGCTCCAAACAAAACTGCATTCTCATGCTTCGATTGAAATCCTAGCCCACAGCTATTTTTCTCTGGATCGGCTGAAATCTCATCTTATAATATCAGCAATCTATTCTGGGTTGACATACATCCTGTACTTGCTAACAACATGACCCAGAAAGAAACCCGAGGTAACCAAAACTTGCACTTACTAAATTTGGTGAATAGCTTATGGTCCTTCAAAGCAGATAAACCAAATGCAGATGCCGGTCACCCTCCACAGCATCACGGGAATAAATCAAAACATCGACGATGAACGCGACCACGAACTTATCCAGGAAGTCCTTGTACACGCGGTTCGTCAAATCCATAAAGGCCGAGAGTACACTTGCCAAACCATACGACATAACCAAAAACGCAAACCTGCTCAAACTAGCACACATCCTGAGGTTCATCAAGGCAGGAAACACTAAGGAAAAGGATGGGCATGTTTTACGACATTAAGAGAATACCCAAAAACGTCACCTAAAAACACAATCATAAAAGGTCCAGATTTAGGACGGACTCTACGCCTCACACAGGAGGAAAATTAACTAGGAAGACATCTGAACACTCGCGCACCAAGGGAATCTCCTCTAAACGCGACAACAAACACCGGTTTCTAAAAAAAACTGAACCCAAACAAACAAACATCCCGAATCTAACGGCTTCTAAGCACAAACCGTAGAAGATAACTGGAGAAGCCTAACACGGATCACCATAAACACCCTTGGGTCGACCGTCATCCATCTTGAGGTCCAAGCGCTAAATTTTTGCACCGGATAACAGCGTCATGCCCAGACGACCCATACATGCCCAAAATCACATCAAAAACTTCCCGGTCTATCACCTTTAAATCAAAAGCCACTAGAAAATCACCTAATTGATTCGGACATAACTGAACAACTTGGTCTGATACCACTGAATCATCTGAAGGAAAACTTGACACAAAACATGTCACCAATCCGACAGAGGGTCAAACCGTGACACCTCTACCAAGGCCCTAGACCCGAACGGGTGGGTAGCAACAAAACCAAAAGAACACGCGCCTAGCTGTTCTTTACCTTAAACTTCCCTATACAAATCGCGTACACAACTAAACGAACAAACGACAAACCAGGAAGAAGATAAAACAAGTTATAACCTAACCTGAAATCACTTAGGTCGAAGACTGAATTTCTTCCTCGATCGACGCGATCAGCTTACCCTTTCTTTTGTCCAAGTACTACACCTGAGGTAAAACTTGAGGTGGAGCAGGCTGAAACGTAGGCTGAAATTGCGGGCACCTTGCCTTAACATGCCCATTTTGCCCACACTGAAAGCAGACCTTACCCTTATCCCAACAATGGGTCACCTCATGCCCCTTCTTCTTGCATGAGGTACACACCAGATCTCCTTTGGGGGTCTTCTGAACCTCCTGAACTTGGTCCTTCTTTTGGGCCTTCATTTGCTTAAAACATCTTTCAAAGGGGTGGCCTGATCGGCCATAGAAGCTACACATTTCCTTTCTCCTTTTCCTTAAAACATCACCGGATATCTGGATGGTCTTACCCTCATCGGTCTTCCTTTTATCCTTCCTTAGCATCATGTCTCTATCCTTAGCATGGCCCATAGTATCAACTTTAAGAGCAATTTCCACTGACCTTACATCAGTCTCGAATTGGTAAGTATTAGAGTACTGCTGAATGTCACTTGGGAGGCCACCCAAGAAGCCTTTTACTCTGCACTCTTCAGCAGCAAACAATCCAGAAGCAATCTTATTAAATTTGTTGATTTCGCTCTCATTTTCCACCACAGCGGGGGCTGGCTCACCAGGCTGTCGTCCTAAGGCTGCAGCCAACAATTCCTGCAACTGCACTTGCATCACCACTACCTGACCTGCCATGGTCTCCATGCACTGGCGCAGTTCTACAATCATCGTCTCTCTCTGCGCGCCTAACGACTCGCCCTCAGATTGGGGAGTCGACCTCGACACTCTACGCTTAGGCGCCATGCTATACGAGCAAACAACACAATAATCGAAACCTAGTTCAACTACTAGGACAAAACAAACAGGTATAGACAAACATACATAAGTACTTGCTTTAACTGCCAACTTGCTCTGGGGTTTTATTTTTATTTATTTTTTTAAGGAAAATGATATCATGCTTAACCTAAGATGGTTCACCACCATCGTACTAACTCAGGTGCCTAGACCATGAATGCATGTATTTATATTCTTTTTGACTCAAAACCATGTGTGTACATATGTCATCCTGCAAATCTTTAGCTTGGCACGTTGTGCTTATGCAATGTTATGCTATGCATGATTGTGCTATGCATTCTAAAAAGGCCCTAATGCATGTTATGAGCGGCGTACACATGAAAATGTTATGCATCCCATACTACATAACATTTCCATACAACGAAAAAGAAAACGTGCTAGCCGCATTCATGTGGTGAGGTTATGCATCTCATACTACATAACCCTCACATGTTGCCTCCTATGGTGGATCCATATACAAACACATATTATGCATCCCATACTACATAATATGCCTCGTATACTTCATGTCATGCTATAAGTGTAGTGTTCGTGCTTCAGCCAAGACGTGCTGATGACATATCGGTGTGTGTATGATATGACTCTAAACACCTAATACTTACAGGGAAAGGTTGCCCGACAATTTGTCAAGCAACCTCCCTCTGATACCAACTGTCACAACCCGCATTTTCTCCGAATTTAAATATTTATCAGAGTACGAGAAAACGCGTGTCGCGATGCCACGTCGAGCAGGGGATAACTGCCGACGCTCAGGCGAAACACTAACTACCCTCTTTATGAAAATTCATGAGTTTATTAATTGGAAAAATCAGTTATATTTTAAGGCCGTATCCCTCGGCTCTGTGGATCATCTAGTCCACAGTTCAAACTATACTTATACGTAGCGGAAAATACTTTGTTTAATTGGCTTTTTGACATCCTAAGAGAGTGCATAAGTGTCCCCAGGGGATATCTTATACTATGCAAGACCCTAGATTTAATTTATATATATATATATATAAGAAAATGATCTTTTTACGTTGCCTTGAAAGTAGTGTATGGGTTTTGAAAAACATGCAGATCATGAGCTATATATACTTAGTAGTGTTTTTAGGGTTTAAAAGTAACTAGCATCCTAACATAAATCATCCCAAGAGCAAGTTTAATATATCCAAAAGCAGTAAAACTAACAGTGTAAGCAAGTGCAAAGTATCTAAAAGAGAAATCACCAGTGGGCGTCAACATCTGACACGAACCCACTGGTGAGTAGGTATGTCTATACTACAAGTCTAAAGAAAACTACCTCCCAAACAAGAGGAACTGAGAACCACAGTAGCAGCTGAAATGCTAGAAAATCTCCAGGAACAAACTAGCCGCACAGTCGGCTAAATACCTGTACCTGAGGTATTCAGAAAAAAGAACACCTCAGCAAAGCAACAATCAAAAGGAAAAGCAAAGATGCAATAGATTCAAACAAGAATTAAGATCAGGTAAGGACAAGTAGAAATGAAGTAAACAAGTGCAGGAAAAGTGAGGTAAGAAAAACAGGTAAGAAAAATACTCATCAAAAGTGAGTAAAAAGGGGTGCATCAGGTGCACGAATGAAGCCAAGCTCCAAGAATCTCTGCAAGAAGGATTAGCACAATAACAATAACATCCTAACATAGGGCTAGAGCGGAAAGAATCACCTAGTACTGGAGGTGGACAAATTCAGTAACAAGAGCCTAGGCTGGTGGCAACATGTCCAACCAAGTCTATCAGGCCTAAATATCTCCAAGGTGCTGTGGTGGTGGCATCAGTCCAACTCAACCAAACAACCCAGAATGTCTTAACAAGACAAGAAGTAAAACCAGGGTGGCGGTACCGGTCCGACCCACCTCAAAACCACATCCTAATCCAGTACTAAGTGACTCGGGAAAACCCTGGCTGGTGGTTCCATGTACCACCAAGAAGTCACACTGAACCCTAAACAATCTAGAGCAACCCACCTAAGAGTCTTATATGCCAGCGAAGTAAACATCGAGTTTGTCCAAGCAAGCAGTTTGACACAAATAAATTGAAAGTGATACGATACTAAATTTATATAGGTAGTTTGATACTAAACGATTACCAATAACGCGATATTAAATATAACAAAGTAGCTTGATCTCCAACTAAACCTATAGAGCTAGCTTGGTACAAAACCCTAATAATTAACTTGATACAAAACATAAACATTTAGCTTGATACAACCCATAAACAATTAACTTGGGTGGTTTGATACCAAACATAAGCAAGGGACTTGACACTAATTGCAAACAAGAGGCTTGACAAAAAAAAATGACACACAAAAAAAAAAAGAAAATGACAAGGGGGGTTTGGGTGGTTTTGATACAATCCGAATTCCGGGCAATTACGGAGCAAGCTATATCATGTTCTTGAAATTAATAATAACCACCATAGCAAAGATTTGCACCCAAGAAAAAAAAACGCATCCAATGAAAAAAAAATCTCAAGAACTAAACAAGCTTAACACAAAGGGCTCTCGAGTTAAACCCGATCGGGGCAATATTCATAACAAACGGAACACTTGCCTAAAAGAACCTCTGGTTTGAAGCAACGACAATAACAATCGGGGCAAAATAACGAATTAATTGATATGCAGTAATAAACAAGGGGGGGGGGGTAACATAATAATGACAATATAAAAGAGAAGATGAAAGGCTTTGCACCAATTTTAAGATCATAATCAAGTCCAAGAACCACCAACCAAATCTTCAGGAATCAAACAACCAAGACTATTCATGGAAAAAGAAATTTACTTTGGCAAGTGGATACTTGCCTTGGCTTTTGAAGGAATTTGGCCAACAATGCTCTTCCTAACAGAAGATAGGAAGAGATCACAGCACAACCTATAAAAAGGAAAAAAACCTGGGAAGAAATACTCGATCAAAGCACGAAGATAACAAGAACTCTCAACACTCGATCGGAAAAGAAGATGGTGAAATCCCAAAATGGTTACCTCGGAACGAAGGTCTTGCCTAGAGGAGTTCATATCCGGCCTCACACAAAAATTTCGACCCCTACTGGACAGGGAAACCGGCGTCGGAGTGCTCCCAGGTCCCGCCCCTTTCTCTTCCTTCGCTCGATCCGCTGGAGCAGCCGCCGGGTTGGGGAAAGGAAATGAAAGGTAACCTAACTTAATACCTAATCGCATATATATATATTTGCCCTTTTAACTATATCCTAATCTAATTAATAACTAAGGCAGCCTCTAATTAAGCATATTTTTTATATATATGTATGTATATACTTTACATATACTAACACACCCGCACGAAATTATGATTAGCACCTCACTAGGCATCCTTATATTAATACATACATACACAATTATATAGGCTTATACATAAACTGCACTTACCCATATAAACACGCACCAATAAATTATTATAAAGCCTTGCACGCATGCACGTGCGCATTTATACACCGGCACGCCTAAATCACTACTCATGCTAAAATGCGTTAATATATAAATACGCTTATAAAAAGAAATGACGACCCGCTAACTAGCAACCGTCGAAACGACGCGAAAAATTAACGTTCTCGGATTTCGATCAAACTCGCACCGTAGCCAAATAATCGGGCTACGAAAACAACGGCAAAGTCAGAAACAACTTCCTACGATCACACACTCGAGCTAACCTCGCTCGAAGTCAAAGCACAAGGATTCCTTAAGAGGCTCAGTCGGGCCTCCAAAACAGATGCCGGCTAGCTGGGGAAACCATACAACAGGCTATAACCTCTAAGAACACCTAACGAGGTACTCTAACAACGGCACGAGCTGGAAATGCGCCAACATAACGCCAAACGAGAATTTAAATAATTGCCGAAAAAAAATTGGGGGCGTTACAAAACCCTTTGATGACTCCTCTTTCAGATCCACCAAAGATTACTTTAGGTCCATCTTTGACAGATGTGTACTCCTTCAGCAGCCCCTTTGTTCCAGTCACGTGCCTGGAACATCCACTGTCCAAGTACCATATAGGGGCATGACCACTTGGACTTTCCTGCAATACATATTTACCTTCCCTTAGAACCCAAGTAAGTCTTGGGTCCTTGGTTCAGGTTAGCACCAACAAAACTACCAGCTGCTCTTCTAACTGGTAGACTATTGTTCTTCCTAACACTTGTGTTGTGCCAGCAGTCTAAGGCAAAATGGTCTCTCTTGCCACAACACCAACATTCAAACTTGTTGTATCTAGATCTAGATACACCCTTGACAGAAGAATTTCAGTCCAGTGCTGGTGCTGCAGCAGCTTCACCCATAGGTTTCTTATAACCATGGGATTTATGAACATGGGTAGACCTGTTGGCATTTACACCTTTGTTTATCAGAACATTAGTCTTAATATGACCATGAATATTCTCAAGATCATATTTGTTAGAAGGCACTTGCACCTTTCTAAACTTAACAGGGACTGAAAGGTTTAGTGGCTGGACAGGAGCTTTGCCTTTTCCCTTGAATTGGGCAGCCCTGGGGTTACCTTTGAAGCCTAATCCTGCCTTACCCTTTTGAGCCACAAACTCATCTATCAAGGGTAAGACAGATTTTGGCTTTGAGTAACTAGCCACTAAATCTTTTTCTATTCTTAGTCTGGCCTCCAGACTCTTAACTTGATCATTAGTATATCTGATTATACCCATCTGAATAATAGTTATATTTTTCAGTTTGGCAATCTCATTCAACTTTTGATCTATTACTTTTTCCAACTCAGTTGCAGCAACCTTAAGATCAGCAATTTCCTGAGCCTGAGATTTGACTAGGTTCTTGCTTTTCTTAAGGGCCTGCAACACGTCCCCATACTTATCTATCAACTGATAGACATCTCCTTCAGATTCAGATCCATCTACATCACTTGATGCATATGAACCTGATTCTGCACTAATACTACAAACTGAATTTATAGAAGGACAATGTACCTTACTAGGACCAGACTGATTCTGGCACATGTCTTCTTCTGATCCAGCCATCAGTCCCATGCACTGATGGTCCTCTTGTTCATAGATGGAGTCCAGCAATTGCATAAACTCCTCTTCTTCAGTAGAAGCATACAGTCCAATATATGCTTCAGCTTCAGATTCTGACTCTGAAGTTGATTGATCTGTAAGGCTCTTTTCCTTCTTTGCAACAAAGGATTTCTCCTTCTTGCCTTTCTGATGAGTCTTCTTCTTGTCTGATGACTCCTTTCTCTTATCAGGACAATCAGCCACTACATGTCCAGGCCTATTGCAACAATAGCAGACAATCTTTGATGTAGTGGCTTTGCTGGGCTTAGTTCTGTTCCTTTCCTTCCTTGATGACTTATTCTTCTGATAATAGTCATCAACTTGCTGTGATGTGGAGGGCCTAGACTTCCACTGCTTCTTCTTCAAGAACCTCTGGAATTGCCTTGTGAATGCAGCAAAGTCTGTATCTGAATCACTCCTCTCTGAACTCTGACTGTCTGAATTTTCAGAATTAACTTCTGCAACTTCCTTAGGAGGAGATGAAGATATCCTCCTATTCTTTCTATTGGCTTCAGCCTTGAAGGCCACAGATTTTTATCTATGCTCACCTTTTGAATTCTTTTCTTCCTCCTTCCTCACCATTAGTTGCATTTCATAAGATAGCAACTTTCCAAACAAGGTTGGAGGAGAAATTTCTGCCAATTTAGCCACTTCTCTTATGGCACAGATCTTGGTGTCCCAATCCTTTGTCAAGGATCTTAAGAATTTTTCATTCAGTTCATAGGTACTGAAAACTCTTCCATAGGACATTAATTCATTCACTATTCTGTAGAATTTCTTATAGCTTTCAGTTATGCTATCAGATTTTCCTTGTCTGAAACTTTCATACTCTTGGTTGAGCATAGACTTCCTATCCTGTCTTACTTCTTCAGAACCCTCCATGTAGACAATCAAGGTGTCCCACATTTCTTTGGAGGTTTTGCAGTGAATCAAATTTTGGAATGTAGAATCATCTATGGCACTTACAATAATGTTCTGTGCTCTTTTATCCATGATTGCCAAAATGATTTCATCCTTTGTCATTTCTGAATAACTCTTTGGAGTTTGGATATTTGCATCAAGAACTGATACCTTCATTGGAATGAAGGGGCCTTCCTGTACTGTAATATATATCCTTTGATCAGAAGTCTCCATGAACAATCTCACCCTTTCTTTCCAAATTCCAAAGATTTCTTTTCTACAGATTGGTAATTTCATTGACCCTAACTCCTTGTGATTCTCTCCAGAACCCATTTTCTTGAATCTTGATTCTACCTTAGGGATCTTACTCAGACTGTTAAGTCCTTATTTGAGTAACCTCCCTCTGATACCACTTGATAGTTTTACTTTCAAGACTACCTAAACACCTAGAGGGGGGGGGGGGTGAATAGGTTCTAATGCTTGTTCTCACTTTTAGGCAGAATATAATAACTGAATTAAATCACACAGTACAGCAATCACAGAAATTCATACAACACAGATTGCACACAGTTTTATAGTGGTTCCCCAAGGTATGGGTACATCCACTTTCCCCCTTCACCTATCTAGCAGTGTGCTAGATTCAGCCAAACTTCCTCTTTAACTCAGATCAGCAGATCCTACAGCTCAGAACCTGGAAAGGTTCCTACAACTCAGGCTAATCAGCCCTACCTCAGCCTTACCACAAGGCCTACAACTCAGAGAAAAACTTTCTCCTACACTCAGGCAACACAGTCCTACCACTCAGAGATCAACTCTCATACACTCAGCCTTTATAATTTAGGCTTACAACTCAGATCTACCTTAATAGATCCTACAGAAATTAGAAAAGAGTTTTACAGAATTTTGTCCTAGATGAGAGAGTAAGGACAGGACAATACTTGATTAGCTGATGGATGAAATCAACTGAATCTTAGCTTTCTTCAAAGCTTCTTGAATCTGAACTAGCTGAGTTGATTTCCAAACAGCTTCTTGAGAAACTTGTAACAGCTTCCTTCTTGATCTTCAAATGGCTGGATCCCTCTCTATCCAATCCCTTTGATACTTCTTCAGAATTCTTGAACGAATTCTCCTTAGACAGATCCTGATAGGTTGAACCCTTCAGAATGTCTTCTTAGATCTTCTAATGAAGATCTTCTTTCGTGCCTTGCACTTTCTTGATCAGTTTGTATGTGTGTTTCTTCTTAAATCAATCTTCTCTTATTTGCCTTCTGAATCTATCTATTTATAGACCTTCTTCATGGTAACCGGCTGATCCGGTTTCTAACTGTCTTCTGACAAGTCTGACAGCTTCAGATAAACTGTTGCAACCCACAACTGTCAAGTCTTCAAACAGATCCTTAGCTTTTGTCTTGATCAGCAAAGTGTCGAGACTGACTGTCAGAAAGTGTTGAGACCATCTGTCTATATGTGTCGACACAAGTTACTTTGGTGTCGACACAACTTCTTCAGACCTTCATCTTGAGGATGAGTCGACACTGAGAATTTGTGTCGATTCAAGCACTTTATCATTCTTCAGGAAATGACTTGGTCTAGACTTGCAGTGTGTCGACACAAGTCCTGTGTGTCGACACAGTTGTTATAGATTCAGAACATAGTATGTGTCGACACTGCCTTCAGGTGTCGACACAGCTTTTGTCGACTCTACCAATATGTGTCGACTCTGTCTTCTGGTGTCGACACAACTATCGTTGACCCTGCCAATATGTGTCGACTCTGCCTCAATGTGTTGATACTGCCTTCTGGTGTCGACTCTGCCTCAATGTGTCGACACAACTTCCCAGTGTTGATACAGTAGTTGTCGACTCTACTTCTGTAAGTCGACACTGCTTCCCAGTGTCGACATAAATGGTCGACTATTTTTCTCTGTGTCGACACAGTCTTCTTCAAGTGTCGACACAATTCTTCTGAAGTGTCGACATAGCATTTTCTGGTGTCGACACATGGACTTAGAATAATTTCCTGTACTTTTAGTACTTTCTTAATCTGCACATGTCAACTCAAAATAACATCAAATACACCTTGATGTATATCATAAAGCTAAGTTAGACTTCTTCAAATCAGGTACACATTTTCCAATGTACCCAACAATGTGAAGGTTGACATCTTTACGGACCATAAGAGCCTAAAGTATCGATTAAATCAGAAGGACTTGAATATGTGATTAAGGAGGTGAATTGGGTTCCTTAGTTATTATACCTTTGATGTTCACTATACTCCTTGTAAGGGAAATGCTATCACATATGCATTAATTTAAAGGGTTACTGCACAAGCAAACTAGATTCATATGCATGATGAGCATCTAATCAAAGACTTGGAGTCTCTTTGCATTACCTGTGTTGATATGTCAACTACCAATGCATGCTTGGACTAGAACAAGGTATAATGTGACTTTGTTTATCAGATCTATCAGTCCTTGGAGCTTGATGAAATCATGAAGCGTTATGTGACAGAGACCGTAAATGGGTCAATTGCTGATTTCTACTTCGACGATAGTCTTCTTTGAAAAGACAGTCGGTTGTGCATCCCAAATTTTAGGAAATTAAGGGATGAGTTGATATACGAGTCATATTTTACTAAGTAGTCCATTCATCAAGGGAGAACAAAAATATACAAGAACAAGAAGAAACTTTTCTAATGGACTGGTTTGAAGAAATACACAGCCCTCTATGTAGCGAAGTATCATACTTGCACACTTGTGAACGAATGTCAAAGACTTGGTGGTTTTCTGAAGTCTTTGCAGATTCCGAAATGAAAGTTCGATGATATCTTCATGGATTTTGTGTGTGGCTTGCCGAGATTACAACATAGGAATGACGCTATCTAAGTGATCATAGAACTTTTGACAAAAGTATCTCACAAAATTCATAACTTGAGAGACGATTCAGTAGAAAACTGTTGGTGTTACCATGGTGATCTATAAGTAGTCAAACATGTAGTCTCACTACCAACACAATATGAGCATATGGGGTCACACATAAGAGTATTAGAGAAGTTGGAAAGGTTTGTGTTGGCCTTGATCATATGTGATATGAGTGAAGGACCAAACCTATGGCGTTCTGGATCTGAAGGTATTTCATTCCAGGACCTATATTGTGAATATGGGTCATTAGGTAAGTGGTCGGAATCCCGAATGAGCAATTCGTCGAGTATAGTCTTGAGGTTTCAACGAATAGGTCTGAATTTGTTGAGTATCGCCATGACATCTGTTGGGAATATTGCCCTCAATATTCCCTGGACTTGATTTTAAGAGGCATCACCATCAACACTAAGGGCATAGTTGTATTTGATGTTAGTTAAGCTCATCATGTGTAGGATGTTCCTTGGAACACGTTTAGACAGGTTGTCTATGTGGTTGTCATAGGTGGTCACAAGGTAGAGAAGTAGAGAGACAGAAATCTGTCTAAGTCCACAAGCGTTTAGTGAAGTCAGTTCACTCAACTCCAGAAGTCAAATAAGGATGCTGGAAAGGCTGAAAATTGCCTCAGTCTACAGGCGTTGAGTTAAGACAGTTCACTCAATGCCAAATGCCAAAAAGCGCTGAGTAAGGAGTGTACAGTCAAAGCCCAGCAGTCTGCAAAGAAATTCTTCGGCTAAGTATACAGGCATTGAGTGAAGATAGTTCACTCAACGTCATATATCAAAAGGTGTCAGGTATAGCTGAGTCTGTCAAAGCCTCAGTATTCGCAAGCTGAAAAAACAGCTAAGTCCACAAGCATTAAGTGAATCCTATTCACTCAATGCCAGATAGCAAAAGCGCTGAGTAAAGATAGGACAGTCAAAGCCTAACAGGTTGCAGAGACAAAATTACGGCTAAGTCCATAGGCATTAAGTGAAGTCAGTTCACTCAATGTCAGTTAAGCAGAAGCGTTGAGTCATGCTACTGCAGTCAAAGCCTAAGAAGAAACACGAAAGAAAGCGGCTAAGTACAAAAGCATTGAGTGTTGAAGCTTCACTCAACGCTCTCAACTCCTAGCAGACAAAGACAGTTGTAGCTAAGTCTAGGGGCATTGAGTGATAAAGATTCTGAAAGACTTATTTCAAGAGCCTAAACACCTAGAGGGGGGGGGGGTGTGAATAAGTTCTAATTTTCTTTTATAATTCAGGCAAATCAACTAATATTAACACAACACAGAACATACAATTCTTAGAACATAAATCACAGCACAACAAACACCAGATTTATAGTGGTTCCCCAAGGTATGGGTACATCCACTTTCCCCCTTCGCCTATCCAGTAGAGAATTGGATTCAGCCCAACTCCCTTCCACTTTCTCAGATCCAAGATCTTACAACTCAGAACCAGATTGGTTCCTACAGCTCAGACTTATACAAGTCTTACCTCAGATTCTTCTCAAGAATCCTACCTCAGGCCTCAGCCTTACCTCAACCTTTATCACCAGGCTTATAACTCAGACTACCACAAGTCCTACACCTCAGGCACTCAGCCCTACCTCAGCCTTTATAATTATAGGCTTACAACTCAGATCTAACAAAAAATCCTACAAGTAATTGAGTATTTAAAAGATACAAAAATATCACCAGATAGATCTCTCTATAGGTGAGAGCTTCTTGATCAGTTCTTGAATAAACTTAATCTTCAGATCCAACTTGACTTAGTTATTTCAAATCTTCTTGATAGAACAAAATAAGGTTAAACTTTACTTGATGTAGAAGTTGATCTCCTGTCAGCTCCTTCCTTGAATTCAGAATAAGATCTAAATCTTCTCTGCAGACTGTTCAGAATCTGCCTTCTTAAGGGTCTCCCCTTTTCTTGTTGTTGAATTCTTTCTTTGTATGATTCACTTTTTTGTCTCTGTATCAGTTGTTTTTAAGTTGTCACGGATCAGTTATTTATATAGAGTTTTATCATGATTACCGGCTGATCAGGTTTGTAACAACCTTCTGTCAGTTCTGACAAAGATCTCAGACCTGTTGGTAATGATAGCTGTCGAGTGACCAGTCATGACAGTTGATTCCTCAAAGACTTTACAACTCAGCATGAACCACTCAGCAAACTGCTTCATATGTGTCGACAAAAATAGACTAAGTGTCGATATAAGTCTTGGTGATGTCGACACAACACTCCAAGTGTTGACATAGTCATTCTTCTGCTACTCGACACATCTTGTATGTCGACACAACTGCTTCTGGTCTCGACATAACTGCTGCAGATAGATGGCGTTGAGTATATGTCCATCTATCGTTTAATATGTGTTGACATAAGTCCTGTGTATCGACACAACTGCTTCTGGTCTTGACTTAGCTGATGCAGACAAATGGCGTTGAGTGTATGTTTAGCTGTCGTTGAGTGTGTGTTGACCCAAGCCTTCAGACTCAGAATAGATGTTGCTATAAGATGGCATTGAGTGTGTGTCGACACAAGTCCTGTGTGTCAACACAAACCTTCTTCAGGTGTCGACACAATTCCTGAGTGTCGACACATTCCTTTCTTCTGGTGTCGACATAACTCCTGGGTGTCGACACAGCTTCTGCTTTAGGTGTTGACACAATTCCTGCCTTAGGTATTGACACAATTCTGAGTGTCGACACAACCTCTTCTTCAAGTGTCGATATAATGCCTGGGTGTCGACACAGCTTTGCTTCTAGTGTCGACACAACTTCTGGGTATCGACACAACTTTGCTTCTAGTGTCGACACAACTTCTGGGTGTCGACATAATTCTTCACAAGTGTCGACACTTGTACTTAGAGAATTTCTTTGCAAACCTTACACCTGCACAATGAAACTCAAAAATCCATCAAATACAAATTGATGTATATCATTGAGTAAGATGAGGCTTCTCCAAATCTGGTACTTATTTTTCAGTGTACCCAATAATCTCCCCCTATTTGGAGAAGTCATAACCCTCAGTCAAAGATATACATCACTTATAATAAAGCACATAAAAATAGATGTACATACATTTCAGTGCAAGATAACATATAAACAATGTAAATAACTAAAATCAATAGTGAAGCTGATTTTATTTATTAATCAGAAAATTCTGGGTTTACATGTTTTTTCCTTAGAATAAAAGCAAAAAGTTACATTGTTCTATACATAAGCTTATCTATCCTATGATTGACTAGGTTCCTTAATTACAATGCCTTTTCCAGATTGAATCTTTGTCTGCACAGTAGGATCTATATCATCAGCAGGTTTCTTCCCTTTGAGATCCTTTTTCTTCTATTCTTCAGCCTTTATCCTTTGCCTTTCAAAATAGTGAAAGGTCTTGGGGAAGTACCTGCTAGGCTCCAAAGCATTAACAGTTAACTTCCCAGCTTTTGCACTCCTTCTGAACTGAAGAATGGCTTCTTGCCTTGCTTGATATTTGTTCCATTCTTGCTCAGAATACCATTTACCCCTGTCATGGGTTTTATCCTTTACATCCTTCCAGGCAGTCAAAATGATATTCCTAGAAGTAGCGCTCCATTGCTCAAAATATGGCTTCAACTCAGCCTATTCTCTGAATCTTTTCTTGGATAATTGTGCCTCCTTTTGAGCTTGCTTGGTAACCTCTGACATTTCTACTTTTTCAATAATCACCTTTGATGCCTCCTGTGAAGGACTGTACATTGTCTTCACTTCTTGTTGAACCATATCAAAGTCAGCAGGAGGGTAAATAACCTGTGTAACTTCAGGTTGATCTCCTTCAATATTAGCAGGTTGCACTCCAGACTATGCAACATTGTGATCATCACACAAAGGAGAAAATCCAAGTGTAGCTCTGATGGAATTAGAGACCCATTTTGCATGGTCAGAGCTAGCTTTGACTAACAATCTCTCCCCCTTTATGACTTCTCTACTTATATGATCCCTCAGATCAGTTTTTTGAAATCTTATCTGATCAGCTAGATATTCTGTACCTTCTTTGTAATAGTCTTTGAACTTAATCAGGGTATCAGAAATTGTCTTTTGAGAGGCTCTAATAGCTGTTTGAACAACAATTAGATCTTCTTGTATTTGCTTTGATATTTCAGATTTCAAATTAGTTGAAATACTTCCCAGCTTTTTGAGAATTTCATCATGGGAGTCTTTGAGATTTTCATTGGACCTGAATTGATTTTCTAAAACATATCCTTACTTGGTGGCAATGTCCTCAATCTCAGTCTTTATAAGATTTTGTTGCTCAACCAAATATACTACAGCGTTGCCTCCCTTATGGAAGCAATCTGCCAGCTCTTTCTTATGCAGATTGACTTCAAATTTGATTGACTTAATGTCCTGAGCCATCTGAAATTGCAGTTCTTTATTTGACTCATCCACATTTTTTTTTCTAAAGACTGCCTTTGCTCATACAATTTAACTTGCAGTTGAACAAGTAATGAATTGAAATCCATGCTTGGAGCAGATGGTTGAGTGACTGATTGCAAGGCTTTCTTGTAGCCTGAGCTCCTTTTCTTAATTGTAACTATCTTCCTCTTCTTAGCCATAGTGGCTTCCTCATCATCATAGGGTTGTGAGGGGCTTTCTATATCAACAGTTTTCTTATTAGATGGGGCATTTAGTAGCTCCTCCCCCTTAGTCCCTGACAGTTCCTTTTCCATCTGTGATTGCTCCCCCTCAGTCCTTATAGTTGGGAAATAAGAGAATAGCTCTTCCATGGTGAACTCTTGCTGCATTTGTACAGGAGGAACAAGATTAGTTTGGAAAACAAAAGGTTCACCCTGGACATCCAGATCTTTGTCTAGGGACTTCTCTAGAAAGGAGATACTTACTTGCTCATCCTGAGCAGTATCTTTCAACTGCACATCTTGTGCTTCTTCCTCCATATTTAGTAGTGTTTCTTTATTGATATCTGATGCAATATCCATTACTGTATTAGCTACAAACTCACTCTCTAGAGTAACTACATCAATTGCTCCCCCTTGAGCAGGCAGCTAAAAAAGTATAGTATCTTGTGCTGCTAGTTCAAGATTTTCTCCCCCTGGAGTAGTGACTATCTATTGCTCTGGGAGCACACTGCTCTCAACTTGATCTTGAGCATCTTTTTGTTACCTGTCTTCATCTGAACTGAAGACCAGTTCCTCTTCAGAATCACTAGAGGATTTTGTTTGCTGAACAACTTTCTTCTTCTTCTTCTCTTTCTTGGTATGTTTTTGTGGAGTAGAAACCTCCTTGGTTAATACTCTATCCCACCTAGACAGAATTCTGGTGTCCATTCTTCTCATATGGTTGATTTTTGTTCCTGGAAGTTGGTTCATTATATCTGGTATTATTGAAGATAAACATAGACTCATGATTCTGCCCAGATTTTGTTTCTTGATTCCTTCTTGTATTTTGTCAAATACTATGGATGCCCAATCTATTTTTAGCTTGAAAGTTATTCTTGTCATTAGATGGAACATAGAGGCCGAAATTCTATCATGTCAACCTATTTTGCACAGAATTACCTTGCCTACTATCTCTGACAGGAACTTCCCTTGCGAATTCATCCCTTTCCTGGTGATGGATGATCCAACCTTGGTATTAGGGTTTAGCCCGCACCTGCTTAAGGCATCTTTTGTCATAGATGGAATGACATCCTCATCATCCTTAACCTTAGGAAGTTGGAGTGATTTCCTGATCATCTTCAGTGTAAGTTTTACTCTAGAATACTGTACTGTGGCTTTGATCTTCTTTTCGTCTGTGTCCACAGTTGAAGATGAATAAAATTCCATGACTTCCTTCTTCCAGATCTTAGTCGGTTATGAGACCAAGAATTCCAAACTATTTTCTGAAATTAGGGTAATTACACCCTGGATTTCTGGCGATGCTGTCGTGAAACCACCACGAACCAGCTCATAGCCTTCGTTCACTTTGTCATCCTGATGTGGCGCCATTATCGGGAGAGAGAGAGATGGAAGTGAAAAGAAGAGAGGGTCTTTGTTGACACAAGGTGCAGAGCCAAGAATTTGGAGTCGTAGTACACAAGATTTTGGCTTCACCTATTTATAGTCTTGGTCTAAAGGGGAGTTCAAAAGACGCTCCTTAGTAATAATACTAGGTCTTGACAATACTTAGGTTTAGTCGACACGTCTATGTGTCGACATACATATTTCAGTGTCGACATGGACTGGTCATGTCTCGACATAGAGTGTCGACTTTGGTTTTTGTGTGTCAACACAAAAATCAGCTAACTTAAAGTCTCGACAGAGTTGTGTCGACACCTATTCTTCTGTCGACACAGATACTATTTCTGTATCGACACATCCTTTTTCTTTATCGACACAACATACTGAGTGTGTCGACACAAATTTTGCTTATGTCGACACAAACTTGGTACTTAGACAAATTTCTAGAGAAATTTTGTACTGACATATTCTACTTAGGAATGCTTGAGCAGACCTATTCTAGGTTCAACATACCTAATTCAATTTTAAAATAATTGAATTTAGTTTCATCCAGAGGTTTTGTAAAAATATCAGCAATTTGATTATTTGTGTTTACAAATTCTAGACTAATATCTTCCTTTTCCATATGTTCTCTTATAAAATAAAACTTAATTTCTATATGCTTGGTTCTACTGTGTGATACAAGATTCTTAACAATATAAATAGCACTTGTAGAACCACAAAATAGTGGAATTCTACTTACCTTGATGTCATAATCTTAAAGTTGGTGCTTTATCCACAATAATTATGCACAGCAACTGCCTGCAGCTACATATTCAGACTCAGTTGTTGATATAGCTACACCGGTCTACTTCTTGCTGCACCAAGACACCAGCCTTCCACCTAGGAATTGACAAGTTCCTATAGTACTCTTCCTATCTTCTTTGCAGCCTGCAAAGTCTGCATCTGAGAAACCTGTTAGTATAAAATCTCTATTCTTAGGGTACCAAAGACCTAGATTAGGTGTGCCCTTAAGATATCTCAAAATTCTCTTAACTACAGTATAATGAGATTCCTTTGGGCAAGCTTGGTACCTAGCATAGACATATGCAGTATACATGATGTCAGGTCTACTACCAGTCAAGTAGAGTAGGAAGCCAATTATCCCTCTATATAAAGACTCATCAATAGGTTTCCCTGTCTCATCTTTGCCTATAGGCATACTTGTTCCCATTGGAGTTTTCATGGTGGAGGCTGAGTCCATACCATATTTCTTAATCAACTCCTTGGTGAACTTAGACTGGGATATGAACAATCCATCATCAGTCTGCCTTACTTGAAGTCCCAAGAAGAACTTCAACTCACCAATACTGCTCATCTCAAACTTCCCTTGCATAAGTTTGGCAAACTTTCTACAAAGGTTGTTCTCAGTAGATCCAAAGATAATGTCATCAACAATATCTGGACTAGGATTATCTTGCCTTTGGATTCCCCAAAGAATAGAGTTTTGTCTATCTTTTCCCTTGAGAATTTATTCTCAATTAGAAAAGTAGACAAGGTTTCATACCAAGCCCTGGGGGCTTGTTTAAAACCATATAAAGCTTTCTTAAGCCTATATACATAATCAGGATAATGAGAATCTACAAAACCTGAGGGTTGTTCAACATAAACTTCCTCTTTTAAGTCACCATTCAGAAATGCTGACTTTACATCCATCTGATATACCTTGAACCCTTGATAGGAAGCATAGGCCAAGAACATCCTTATAGCCTCCAGCCTTGCTACTGGGGCAAAGGTTTGATCAAAGTCAATCCCTTCCTCTTGCCTGTAACCTTTTGCTACCAACCTTGCCTTTTTCTTGATAATAGTGCCATTTTCATCAAGTTTGTTTCTGTAGATCCACTTGGTTCCTATAATGTTGTGATCCTTTGGTTTAGAAACCAATTCCCAGACTTTGGATCTTCTGAAATGATTCAGTTCTTCTTGCATAGCATCAATCCAGTTTGTGTCTAGCATGGCTTCTTCAAACTTCTTGGGTTCTATTTTTGACAAGAAGCTAGAACATAGAACTATGTTCATGCTTTTGCTCCTTATTAGAACACCTTGACTTGCTTTACCAATTATCTTGTGAGATGGATGATCCTTCAGGTGTCTTCTTGCTGGAGGAAACCTATCTACCTCATGGCCTTCTTCATTTTCCTCCACCTGATGCTCCTCATTGTTTTTATCATCCAGTGAGTTTTGTTCTCCTTCTGGAAAGCATGAATCTTTTCCATCATCCATCCTAGCAAGAGCTTCATCATTGATGGTCCTCTTGTTCAGCCTGTCTGTTAGACCTGTAGAACTAACTGAAGAACTAGACAGTTCATTGTTAATCAATCTAGACTCATCAAAAACAACATGAAGTGACTCTTCTATAACTTGGGTAGTCAAGTTATAGATCCTGTATGCCCTACTATTATTCCTGTACCCAACAAATATCCCTTCTAGGGATTTGGCAGAAAACTTTGTTTGGTAGTGCTTACCATTAACTAGGACATAACACTTGCTTCCAAAGATTCTGAAGTAAGAAATGTTTGGTTTTCTGCCTTTCAAAATCTGATAGGGAGTAACCTTAAGTTTCTTATTTATGGATGCTCTATTGAGAACATGACAAATAGTATTTACTGTCTCAGCCCAGAAATATTCAGGGAGAGTAGTGTCACTCAGTAGAGTTCTACCTGCCTCAATAAAAGTTTTATTCTTTCTTTCAGCAATTCCATTTTGCTGAGGTGTTCTAGGTTAGGAGAACTCCTGATGAATCCCAAATTCTTCACAGAATTTTATCATACATTCAGACTGAAATTCAGTTCTATGGTCACTTCTGATTTTGACCACTGAACTGTTAAATTCATTCTTAATTTGTCTGACAAAAGTCTGGAAAACACTAGGGGTTTCAGATTTCTGCCTCAAGAAGAAAACCCATGTGTATCTAGAATAGTCATCCACAACAACCAGTGTGTATACTTTCCTACCAAGACTATGAACTGGCATAGGACAAAACAAATCCATATGCAAGAGATATAAACATATCAATGAATCTTTGGTATCTAGTGCAGGAAAAGGGGACTTGGTCTGTTTGCCCTTTTGGCAAGCTGAACACACTCCCTCTTTAATGCACTTGACTTGAGGACCATTCCTCACTAAACCCATGCAAAACAGCAGTCCTATAGACTTATAGTTCAGATGAGTTAGCCTCTTGTGCCATTTGAAACATAGTGAGGCTTTCTCTCCTACAACTAAACAAATGGGTGAGATGTTAAACTCACAATCTAGGTTAAGACAATATACATTCCCTTTCCTAGTGCCAGTCAAAATGATCTCTTGATCACTTGACCTCCTTATTTGGCACTCCCCTTTGAGGAAAGAGATGTCATAACCAAGATCACTAAGTTGACTTATGCTAATCAGGTTATGTTTTAGACCCTTCACCTAAGCCACTTTAGTGATAGTAATTGAATCACTAGAAATGTTACCAAATCCTTTGATGATTCCTTTTTCTGATCCACCAAAGATTACTTTAGAGCCATTCTCTATGGGTGCATAGTCCCTCAACATTCTTCTTGTTCCAGTCATGTGTCTGGAACATCCACTATCCAAGTACCATATAGGGGTATGGCCACTTGGATTCACCTACATCAAATAAAGAATCACTCATCCTTAGAACCAAAAATATTATTGGGTCCTAGGTCCTTGTTAGTTTGAAATACTGCAGCTGTTCTGACAGGTAAATTATACTTGGTTTTAACACTTGTGTTAAACAAGAAATCCATGGCAAAGTGCCCTACCTTGCCACAACACCAACACTCAAATCTGTTGTACCTTCTTTTAGGTACAACCTTTATAACTTTGTTGCCAGCAGTCCTATTAAGTGTAGGTGCTGGAGCAGCAGAACCTAAGAATTCCTTTTGAACCTGATAGGCTTGCCTATAGAGTGACCTATTGGTATTTGCACCCTTGCCCATAAGATTTCCATACTCACAGTGACCATGAGTAATATCATGATCATACCTATTTGTAGGTTGCATCACTTTCCTAAAGAAAATATAGGGCTTAGAGGCTAGTGGCTGAACTGGGGCCTTACCTTTTCCATGAGAATTGGTGGCCCTAGTTCTTTCCTTAAAACCTAGACAAGTCTTTCCTTTCTGAGAAATGAAATTGTCTATTAAGGGCAACCCAGATTTTGGCTTAGAGAATTTAGCCACTAACTCTCTTTCTATCTGGAGTCTTGCCTCAAGATTCTTGATATGATTTTCCTTGAAAGAGATTGTGCCCATCTGAATAACAGTTATGTTCTTCAGTCTGGCAACCTCTTTCAGTTTCAAATCAATCAGTTAGGCTGATTCTGATGCTGCCTGCTTAAGAGATTCAATCTCCTTGGCCTGCTCCTCGACAATAAGCTTTATTCTCTTTAGAGCTTGCAACAACCCACCATACTCATCAATGAGTTGGTGTACATCCCCTTCAGACTTAGAACCATCCACATCTCTTGGTGCAGATGCTTCTGATTCTGATCCAGTGAAATAATCAGAAGCTGAGGGAGAACTGTATACCTTGCTTGGACCAGGCTGATCCTGGCACTGATCATTTTTTGACTGAGCCATCAGCCCTCTACAGCAATAATCTTTCACTCCATTTATGGAGTTTAGCATTTGTAGGAATTCTAGTTCCTTAGAATCTTCTTCTGTTGAGAACAGCCCAACATATGTTTCTATATCATCTTCTTCTCTTGATCCTGAAGATGAAGAGTGTGTCCAACTCTTCTGCTTTTGAGCAACAAAGGATTTCACCTTCTTGCCTTTCACTTGATGCTTCTTCTTGTCCTTAGATTCAGTCCTCTTGTCTGGATAGTCAGCTATGACATGCCCTGGCCTTTTGCAACAATAACAAACAATCTTAGAATTAGTTTGTTTACTGGGTTTTGAGGCATACCTGTCCTCCTTGGGAGTCTTCTTTTTCTTGTAATACTCATCCTTTGAAAAGGATGTTGATGGTCTGGTTCTCCATTTCTTCTTTTTCATGAACCTTTGAAACTTCCTTGTAAAGAAAGCAAAGTCCTCATCAGAGGTGTGGCTATCTGATATGCTGTTGTCAGGAATTCCTTCATCTGCCTCAGCACTCCTTCTGGGTGGAGAAGGAGATTTTCTCCTGCCCTTTCTTATGCCTTCAACCTTGAAGGCAACTGACTTATCCTTGTACTCAGACCTGCTCCTCTTCTCTTCCTCATTTCTGGCAGTGAGCTGCATTTCATATGATAGCAGCTTTCCAAATAGTGTGGGAGGAGGTGTATTAGCAAGCTTGGCCACCTCTCTGATCACACAAATCTTTGTGTCCCAGTCCTTTGTCAGAGACCTGAGAAACTTGTCATTCAGTTCATATGTGTTGGAGACTCTTCCATATGTCATCAGCTCATTAACTATCCTGAAGAACTTTTTGTAACATTCAACTATGTTGTCAGTCTTGGCTTGTCTAAAGCTCTAATATTTTTGATTCAGCATAGACTTCCCATCCTCTCTAACTTCTTCTGTTCCCTCCATGTAGACAATCAGAGTGTCCCACATTTCCTTGGAGGTTTTACAATGCACCAGATTCTGAAATGTGGCATCATCTATAACACTTACAATAATGTTTTGTGCTTCTTTGTCTAGTGTTGCCAAGATTGTCTCATCTTTTATCATTTCAGAATAACTCTTTGGGGTTCTAATATTTGCATCAAGAACTGATACCTTCATTGGAATGAAGGGGCCTTCTTATACTGTGATGTAGATTCTTGGATCAGAAGCTTCCATAAACAACCTGACCCTTTCCTTCCATATGCCAAAACATTCTTTCCTGCAGATAGACAGTTTTATAGATCCAAATTCCTTCTGATTCTCATTTGAACCCATTCTTGAAATCTATTAATTTCCTTGGAGATTCACTCAGACTGTTAGGTCAATCTTTGAGTAATCTCCCTCTGATACCACTTGAAAGACTTATTTTAAGAGCCTATATACCTAGAGGGGGGGGGGGGGGGGTTGGGGGTTGGGGGTTGAGGGGTGAATAGGTTCCAATTTTCTTTATAATTCAGGCAAATTAACTAGTATTAACATAACACAGAACAAATAATTCTCAGAACATAAATCACAACACAGTAAACACCAGATTTATAGTGGTTCCCCAAAGTATGGGTACATTCACTTTCCCCCTTCGCCTATCCAGTAGAGAATTGGATTAAGCCCAACTCCCTTCCACTTTCTCAGATCCAAGATCTTACAACTCAGAACCAGATTGGTTCCTACAGCTCAGACTTATACAAGTCTTACCTCAGATTCTTCTAAAGAATCCTACCTCAGGCCTTAGCCCCACCTCAGCCTTATCACTAGGCTTACAACTCAGACTAACAAGTCCTACACCTCAGGCACTCAGCCCTACCTCAGCCTTTATAATTATAGACTTATAACTCAGATCTAAAAAAAGATCCTATAAGTAATTGAGTATTTAAAAGATACAGAAATATCACCAGATAAATCTCTCTATAGGTGAGAGCTTCTTGATCAGTTCTTAAATAAACTGAATCTTTAGATCCAACCTGACTTAGCTGTTTCAAAGCTTCTTGATAGAACAAAATAAGGTTAGACTTTACTTGATGTAAAAGTTGATCTCCTGTCAGCTCCTTCCTTGAATTCAGAATAAGATCTGAATCTACTCTGCAGATTAATAAAAAACTGCCTTCTTAAGGGTCTTCCCTTTTCTTGTTGTTTAATTCTTTCTTTGCATGATTCACTTTTTTTATCTTTATATCAGTTATTTTTAAGTTGTCACGGATCAGTCCTTTATATAGAGTTTTCTCATGATTACCGGCTGATCCGGTTTGTAACAACCTTCTAACAGTTCTGACAAAGGTGTCAGACCTGTTGGTAATGATAGCTGTCGAGTCACCAGTCATGACAGTTGATTTCTCAAAGACTTTACAACTAAGGATGAACCACTCAGCAAACTGCTTCATATGTGTCGACACAAATAGACTAAGTGTGAACACAAGTCTTGGTGATGTCGACACAACACTCCAAGTATTGACATAGTCATTCTTCTGCTACTCGACACATCTTCTGTTTGTATGTGTCGACACAAGTCCTGTGTGATGACATAACTGCTCCTGGTCTCGACATAACTGCTACAGACAGATTGCGTTGAGTGTATGTCCAGCTGTCGTTGAGTATTTGTCGACACAAGTCCTGTGTGTCGACACAACTGCTTCTGGTCTCGATATAACTACTGCAGGCAGATGGCGTTGAGTGTATGTACAACTGTCATTGGGTATGTGTCTACATAAGTCCTGTGTGTCGACACAACTGCTTTTGGTCTTGACTTAGCTGATGCAGACAAATGGCATTGAGTCTATGTCTAGCTGTCGTTGAGTGTGTGTCGACACAAGTCCTGTGTGTCGATACAAGCCTTCAGACTCAGAATAGCCGTTGCTGTAAGATGGCGTTGAGTGTGTGTCGACACAAGTCCTGTGTTTCGACACAAACCTTCTTCAGGGGTCGACACAATTCCTGAGTTTCAACACATGCCTTCCTTCTGGTGTCGATATAACTCCTGGGTGTCGACACAACTTCTGCTTTAGGTGTCGACACAATTCCTTCCTTAGGTGTCGACACAATTCTGGGTGTCGACACAACCTCTTCTTCTGGTGTCGAAATAATGCCTGGGTGTCGATACAGCTTTGCTTCTAGTATAGAAACAACTTTTGGGTGTCGACACTACTTTGCTTTTAGTGTCGACACAACTTCTGGGCGTCGACACAATTCTTCACAAGTGTCGACACTTGTACTTAGAGAATTTCTTTGCAAACCTTACACCTGCATAATGAAACTCAAACATCCATCAAATACAAATTGATGTATATCATTGAGTAAGATGAGGCTTCTCCAAATCTGGTACTTATTTTTCAGTGTACCCAACATATTCACTCAACGTACTCAATGTTTGGCAGTGTAGAGAATTTGACTAAGTCTAGATTTGTTGAGTGAAGGCCATTCACTCAACGCACTCAACACTTGGTGTTGAATCTAAGAATTTGGTTAAGTCCATAGTTTCTGACATCAACCAAAGTCAACAAAGTTCAAATTAGTTGCGGGAAAGATATAGAATACGCCAAATAGCGCTGGAGGCCTACCGTACGTCTTCTTCTATTAAAGCAAGGTACAGCTGTCAACCACAGGTGGTCCCCACTGCTTATTGGAGCCACTATTCGGCGAAAGATAAAAGGGACAAGATGGACCTAAGTAACTTTAACTTTTAGGGTTTTCTTATTTCAAAAAGTTGTTGTTGAACTTCATCTTCCTCGCCATTATTGCCGAGCTTGAAGCTTGAATTCAAAACAACTGATCTAAAAGTTCTTTCAAGTTACTGTAGCTAATTTCTTTTGCTACAACAAGTTTAGATAAGGATCTTATTAAGAAGGAGCAGAGCTTTCAAGCTTTTGCAAGTCCAGGTTAGCTGATTGAAGAACACAAGAACTGTCAAATATTCAGTCTTCTTCAGCAAGTTCAGAAAAAAGTTTTTGAGGTTCTTCAGCACATGCAGCTTATTTCTAAAGATATATTGTTTGTTGCTGCGAAGAAAGTTAGGGCTATTAACTCAGCTCAGGAGGCAGTCACCGAGAAATTTCTCTAATGTCATATCAACAACACCAACCAACTACTCTTCCATTAGGATTCTTTTGGATCTGAGTTGTAAGCCTGATTTATAAAGGCTGAGGTAGGATCCCTGTGTGGATCTGAGTGTAGGGCTGCTGAGCCTGAGTGTGTAGGATCCTTGTATGGATCTAAGTGTAGGGCCTATGTGCTTGAGGTAGGGCCTTTGGACGGAGGTAGAATCTTAATAGATCTGTGGTAAGAGAGTGTTACTCTCTGAGTTGTAGGGCTAAACTCTATAGCCTGAGCTATAGGACTTGTGCTCAAGTATGAGGTAGGTGGTATTTTGACCACTGAGTTGTAGGAGTAAGCTTGCTCTGACGTAGGACTTTGTGCCTGAGCTGTAGGTCTTGGAGGAGACTGAGAGATCCCGAGGGATCTGTGTTGTAAGCTCTAAGGCACCGATTTTTGGAGAAGAGGCATTGTCTAACAAGCTGTTAGAAAGATGAGGGAAAGTGGACGTACCAATAATCTATGGAACCACTATAAACCTTGTGTGTACTTTGTGTGATTATCTTGAAAGCAATATTTAATTCACCCACAATACACTAAGTAGAGGTAAAATTATAAAAGACCATAAATCTATTCACCTCCCTCTAGGTGATTAACTACCTTGGAATTAAAGACTTTCAAGTGGTATCGGAGGGAGGTTACTCAAGAAGGACTTAACAGTCAGAGTAGATCTCTAAGGGTAGCTGAAACAAGTATACTCTTAGGTATTGTATCAACAATAACCCTGATTTGAAGAAGGGCCCAGTCAAGCTAAAATGAATTGAGTTTTTATTTGATGTTGTATTCTAGTTATGTACTTGCATGTTTACTTTGCTAAGTACACACCAATATCAGGTTACAGTGGGTCAATAAATACGGAACTATACAATATAATTCTTCATTGTGTAGGCCAATGCATTAGACTCACGTGTAATCTCTCTATTGGGGTGTACTTCTATCCCAAGTATAGGAGAAGGATCAAGGAAGGCCAAAGACTAGGACTCAGAGAAGAGGAATTTTACCTAAGTAAAATTTTACGAGTATGGTTAGTCATACACGTCGAATTCGTTGAGTATCCCCTTGAAACTCGCCGAATTCATCATGTATGTTTCCCGATACCCGTCGAATTCGTCGTATATACTTAGGGTAAATTCTCTGGAAATATAATATTCGACCAAGGAAAATTCGCCGAGTATCACTAACGATACTCGCCGAATTCGTCGAGTATCACTGGCGATACTCGCCAAATTCGACGAGTATCCCAGGCGATACTCACCGAATGTGTCGAGCCATAAGTCGACCACTCTGGATTTCTAGCTAAGGCAAATTCGACGAGCATCACTCATAAATTCGGCGAGTATCATAATAAATATTTGATGAGTTCCTCCGAATTTGACTTAGGCCGATTTTTCCGAAATTTCTCTTGTTCGAAACCACCGGCCACGCATAGTAATTTCTAGGGTTCGTTTTTGGAAATCTTTTATAGCCGTTATTTAGAATCTCTCTATAAAAAGGATAGGGTGATTTCAAAAATACTAATCTTAACCTAACTGCTATTCGATTTTAAAAAAGCTTCTATAATCAGAACTCATCGGCTGCACGCACGCCATCGTTCGTGATTTTCTTTTGATCGGCTGCCGACTTCGAACGATCTTCTTCTTCGACGACTTATTTGACTGGATTGTGTCTTCTCTCGAGATCTAATCTACTCCAGTCCTAGTTATTTGAAGATAGAAGGTTCAAGATTCAAGATCCAAAATATTTCAAGTTTCCAAGTTCACCGAGTTTCTAATTCAACCCTTTCAAAGAACGTCGAATCGAAGACTTGCAATCGTGCTTATTGTTGTAATATTGTTTTAAATATTGTAGGAGATTTATATCGGAGTTGGTAGATCCGTTTATGGATCGAGAGAGTAGATCTGGTTGTGGATCGAGTTTATAGATCCGTTTGTGGATCGAGTTGTAGATCCAGTTGTGGATTGAGGTGTAGGAGAGTTTGTTCTTCGAGGTGTAGGAGCGTTGCTCCGAGTTGTAAGATTGTGATAATCTGAGAAAGGTGAAGTAGCTGAATCTATCCCTTCATGGTAGTAGGCGAGGCGGGACAGTTGACATACCCAATACGGGGAACCACTATAGATCCCTGTGTTTGTGTGCTTGTTTATTTTTGAGTAATTTTTAATATGTGAAAAGACACAAACATCACCTATTCACCCCCCTCTAGGTGAGTTAGGTAGACACTGGATACTTTCATATGGTATCAGAGGAGCATTTTATTTGATAAGGCTAACACCTTGAACAAGATCCCTAATCTAGCGTTCAGAGATTCCGTACATTTACCATGGATGGAAGCAAGGACATGTCATCCATTAAGCTGCCCGTATGAACTAAAGAAAATTTTCTCATGTGGAAAGAAAGAGTCAGGTTCTTCATAGAAGTTGCTGATCCAAGAATCTTTAAGATAGTGGAGGAAGGGCCACATATCCCTACTCAAGTTTCAGCTCGATAGTGGAAGAAGGGCCACATAGCCTTGGTCTCCTTGGACAAAAAAGCGAAGAACATCATAACAAGTGCAATGGATGACTCTATGCTCCAAAACTTATTCCGCTGCAAGTTTGCTAAGGAGATGTGGGATTGCTTAGTTGTTCTGATGGAAGGGACTGAGGAAGTTTGAGACGATCGAAGATCTTTATTGAATAGAGAGTACGGAGCATTTAAGTAAGGATCAAGTGACTCTATTGCTAACACCTTCGATAAAATTTTCAAGATCGTCAATGGCCTCAGAAACTATGGTCGTACATTCACTCATGGTGAGCTCAATGCCAAGTTTCTAAGATCCCTGGCTAAGGACTGGGACACCAAAGTTGTTGCCATTAGGGAATTCGGGAAGTTACCGGAAATCGACCCTCAGAACCTGTTTGGCAAATTGCTCTCCTACGAACTCCAAATGAATACTAGGAAGAAGGAGCAAGCAATGAACTTCTAGCAGAGAAAGGTCAGTGGCTCTGAAGGCTGAAGGGTCAGGAAAGTCTAAAGTTGTGTCACCAGTAAGGACACGTGATCCTGATACTCTAGAAGACTCTGAGCCAAGTATGTCTGGCTCCGAGCTATCGGATGGAGAATTTTCTCTTATCTCCAAACAGTTCAAGAGACTTCTGAGTAAGAGGAGACAAATGAAGAATTAGTCGTCTCCTCTGATTATAGGAGATCACATCGTGGCGGTGATCATACTAAGAAAAGCTACAATAAGGAGGATAGGTATAAATCCAAACCTAACAAACAGTTTTCCTATGACATTGTTTGCTACTGCTGTAATAAATCAGGTCACATGATTGTAGAGTGTCCTTACAAGAAGAAGTATAGCTCCAGGACGGACGAGAAGATATCCTTCAAAGGGAAGAAGAAAGAAGAAAAGAGCTTCGTCGCCAAGAAGTCGAAGACTCTTAGTGACAGTGACTCAAGTGAGTCAAGCTCAGAAAATGAGGAAGCCTACTTCGGGCTTATGGCACAATCAGACGAGGAAGTGGGCGACTCCGAGTACCACGATAAGGTAAATTCGCACACAATACTCTCTGATTCTGAAACATCCACCAATGGTCGTGAAGGCTATTCTTCTGATGAGGACGAATCCTAATTGATGGCTCAGCACGAGCACCTGCTAAAGGCTTTCGAAAAATTATGTAAGGTTGTCCGAAAGTAGTTAAAAGAGTTGCCTCCCTTTAGGCAGTGGAGGCTAATCTGAAAGAAGAAATTGCACAATTACTTCCTCTCAAAGTTGAAGTCCACTCCTTGAAAGGAGAACTCAAGGGCTCCGCTGAGACATTAAGTTTGAAGGAAAAATATCTTGATGAGCTGCAAGAAAAGGTCGCGGTAGAGAGAAAACTCGTTGAGAGTTACTCCAAGCCAAAGACTGTTCTCCCTCTCATTGATGAGTTTTTAGGTCAGAAGAAGGGTAGTGGTCTTGGCCACGTCGGTGGAAAGGGTAAGGTTTCCAAAAAGGCTAGCGCTAAGGAAAAGGGGAAGGCACCCATGGGTCAACCCTCGTTTAGGAAGGTAATCTTCCCAATGAATAAGTTTGATCTTGAGTCGTCCTATGGTCATCATGCTAGGCCTACTCATGTAGAGCCCAGGAATATATATCAGGGATGGACACGTCCCCGTGACTTTGTTGCCAGCGTGTTCAAAGCACCTTTTTAAGAGATTCAGATGAAGAGTTACGATCCATATGTCCATGGCCATAACACTAAGAAGGCACCAAAAGCCAAAATTGATGTGCCTAAGGCTAAAGATATGGGGAGCTCCTGTATATGCTATAACCAGGAGGCCACCACCTCAAAGAATGCTGCTGCTGCTAGACCTCAGCTACAAAAGGTAAAACAAGAGTACAAAATGAGGTACACCAGATTTGACTGTTGGTGTTGCAGCAAAATTGGTCATTTTAGCGTAGATTGCTGGTACAATCCTGCCAATTATGTAACCCCACGAGTTAGTAATGCGAGACCGACCACTCACAAGGTTAATGTTACTAGTAGTGTTCAGCTGACCAGGAACCAAGAACCCAAATACGTTTGGGTTCCTTAGGTGAAATGATTTGTTTTTTCATGAATGTCCAAAGGACACCAAAAATACCATCTGGTATTTGGACAGTGGATGATCTCGGCACATGACCGAGACAAGAAGCCTTTTACTTGAGTATACCCTAGTCGAAGACGGACCAAAAGTGTTCTTTGGAGGGTCAGACAGGGGAACAACAAAAAGTTATGGTATGATTTCCAATGACGTAGTCTCTTTTACAGACGTTGCTTATGTTGAAGGATTACACCACAACCTTATAAGCAAAAGTCAACTATGTGACAAAAGCTACATCGTTGAGTTTTGTAATAACAAGTGTTTGATAAAATCATCTGCAAATTTGGAGATGGTCTTAACAGGCACTCGGAGTAGAAATATTTTCTGTTTAAATTTCCTTTGCTTAGACAATTCTACCCTAGTGTGTTTTATGGCCAAAAGTAGTGCGTCTCTCTATGACCAATGACACAAGAGATTAGCACATATTTATTTCAAAAGTATAAATATGATATTTTCTCACAACTTAGTGTGTGATTCCCACAACATTAGGTTCTTTAAAGAGAGTCCATGTTACTCCTGTAAAATAGGTAAGCAGACACCTGCTACCTTCAAGGGTATTATTGAAAAAGGTTCTTCTCGAAGCTTATACTTGCTTCATATATACTTATTCGGTCCCATGCCTATTCACAGCTTAGGAGGTAAGGCCTATACGTTAATAATTGTTGATGACTACTCGCATTTTACTTGGGTGTTATTTCTTAAACACAAGTCAGACACCTTTGATGCTTTCACGAAATTTGTTCGGCAAATTCAAAACGAATTAAACTGTTCAGTGGTCAAAATCAGAAGTGATCACAGAACAAAATTTGAGGCTGGTGCTATGAAAGAATTCTGTTGAATTCAAGGTATCTTTCATGAGTTTTCCTCCCCGCGCACTCTACAATAAAATGATGTTGCTGGGAGAAGGAACAGAACCCTAAGTGAATCATGAACAACTATGTTGAACGACGCTTCAATCATTGAGTACTTCTGGGCTGAAGCAGTCAACACAACTTGTCACGTGCAAAACAGAGCACTCATCAACAAAAGTTATCATAAGACCCCCTATGATTTATTGAAGGGCAGAAAACCGACTGTGTCCTACTTTAGAATCTTTGGAAGTAAATGCTTTATACTTAATAATGGGAAGTATTACTACACTAAGTTTAGTTTAAAGTGTTTTGAAGGTATTTTTGTAGGTTATAGTAGCCATAGTAAGGCATATAAGTTTTTCAATAAGAAAACTCTAGTGGTAGAAGAGTCAATAAATGTTGTATTTGATGAGACTAACATGCTCCATAACAGCTTGTCTAGTGTTATTGGTGCAGATGGAGGTACCAGGTGTTGGAACCTATGTTTCACACTCCCTATATCTGAGAATATCAAATCCCCGATTGTATTTGATCATGCTGTATGTTGATAGAGTGTGCAGGTTGTCAGGTGCAAGCAAAAGAGAAGGCTCATATGGATGCTACCGCCAAGCGCTAGCACTAAGGTGCCGCGCTAGCTCTCGACGAACGTCGAGACTCTGGACTACCGCTAGGCGTTAGTACTACCACAGGCACTAACATGATGATTTATTTATACCTAGCGCTCTGGATGGTTTCGGCGCTAGCTCTACCGCGTCGCGCTAGCTCTCGAAGAGTTTCGAAGGCAGAATGTCGAGACTTTGGGCTACCGTCAAGCGTTAGTACTACCGCAGGCGCTAATGCGACAATTTATTTGGACCTAGCGCTCTGGATGGTTTCAACGCTAGCTTTACCACGCCGCGCTAGGTCTTCGACGAGTTTCAAAGGCAGAAATGTCGAGCTTAGCTCTACCGCCAGGCGACTGGATTACCGCAGGAGGAAACTTAACGATTTATTCGGTCCTAGCGCTCTGGAAGATTTTGGCAGTAGCACCTACCGCGCGATGCTAGCCTTGTCAAACAGATGTTGCCTTTTCAGGAACGTCGCATCCGATGTTACCGCGCGCCGGTAGGCCCTACCGCGTGGCGCTAGCTCAAATGAAAAGGCAAAAGATCGTTTCGAAGATTATTTTCCATTTTTGGAGGATAGCTGGCACAACAAGCGTGCAAAAATACCACAGGCGCTAGTCTTACCGCCGACGATAGCCCGTTTTCATGAAGACATATAAAAGCCGCTGAATTTCCTGTTGTCATGACGGTTCCAAGATGAATTTTGACAAAGGGTTTCTGAACTCCAGATTTCGGCCGCCTCCTTGCGCCCATCTCCACTTGTCTTCTTCAGAGTTGAAGGAAGCCTTCTCCCTCCCGCTCGTAAACAATGAACTCCGGCGATCCAGAATCTTTATTGACCACTAAGAACCGACCGGTTGCTAGCCAACGAAGATCTCAAGCACTGGCCGTAGATCGCACACCAGAGAAATAGTCAAGAAGGAGAACTTCATTTTCTTATCGTCTTTACTTTTAATCTTTGTACTCTTTTTTTATTTTCTGTTTAGTTTTTGGTGAGGAAAATCGACCGGAGAGGGTCGTCGGAATCCAGGAAGCATTCCGCGGTAAATCGTCCCGGGATTGGGACATCTAGATCGGAGGATCTAGTAGGGCTCTAAGACCCTCCCTTGTGTGGAGGTGAAGAGTGGGCTCTAAGACCCTCCCTTGTGTGGAGGTGAAGAGTGGGCTCTAAGACCCTCCCTTGTGTGGAGGTGAAGAGTGGGCTCTAAGACCCTCCCTTGTGTGGACGTGAAGAGTGGGCTCGAAGACCCTTCCTTGTGTGGAGGTGAAGAGTGGGCTTGAACGTCTTTCCTGGAGGGAAAGGGTGAGAGACAACCGGTCATAGTTTTGTCGGTATATTAACCAAAACAATCTTTATTCTCTTCGTCTCTGATCTTCGACGCCATGAAGATCAAATTTTGATGTATACTCATCTTGTATTGTTTTTCATTATTGATTTAATGCAATGAAATTCTTTTCTCTGTGAGTGTTTTGGCATGTGAAATTTCTAAATTCAATAAACATTCGCAAACCTTATTCACCCCCCCTCTAAGGTTTGCCACTAGATCCAACAAGTGGTAATAGAGCGAGGTTACTTCCAATAGGCTTAACAACCTGAAGTAAGATGGCCAACATTGTGCACGCTTTTACTGAGGGACAAGGTGTGAGTCATCCTCCACTCTTAATGGGGAGTGACTATAGTCACTGGAGGACACAGATGAATATATTTCTGATGACTCATAGCATGGATGTATGGGCCATGGTAGAGACAAAGTACACTGCTCCCATTGTCATGGTTGGAGATACCGTCATCGAAAAACCACGAGATAAGTGGGATGACATAGATAAGTTAAGATGTACAAATAATGCCAAGGCCATGAATGCTTTATTCTGCGTCTTGGACAAAACTGAATTCAATAAAATATGCAACTGTGAAACTGCTTATGATATAGGGCGACTGCTAGATCTTACTCATGAAGGTACTTCGTAGGTTAAGGGGTCAATGCTGTTCCGACTCGAATCTAAATATGAACAGTTCCGGATGGGGATTGATGAGGATGTGGATAGCATGTACACACATTTCACCAAGATCGTCAATGCTTCAAAATCTCTTGGAAATAACTTTCCAAACGGTGATCTGGTGAGGAAGATCCTGCGATCTTTGCCTCCACGCTTCAATCCTAAGGTGACGGTAATTGCTGAGTCTCATGAAATCAGCACCCTGGAGATAGAGAGACTCATCGAAAACCTCAAAACACATGAGGTGGAACTGAAGATTCAAGCAGATGAATAACCCAAGGATATGAAGAAGAAGGGACTAGCACTGAAGGCAGCACATGAAAGAAAAGCTGCGGAAGATTCTGAGTAGGATGAGGAGGAAATTCTATACGTCCGAGAGTTCAAGAAATTCATGAAGAACCCTAAAAAATAAGGATAGTTCAAGAAATTCCTGAAGAAAGGAGCTGGAAAAGGCAGGAGGTGGAACAAGCCAGGGAAAGAGATAGAGAGCGACGATGAGAAGTCCCAGCCAGAATGCTTTCACTGGCACAAACCTGGACACCTGAAGAGAGACTGACCGAGACTTCAGAAGGAAGAGAAGGGGAAAGAAAGCCGATACAAAGGAAAGAAGAAGGTACTGAAGGCGCTTACTTGGGATGAGAATGGATCTTACAATTCAAGCACCTCAGATTCAGGGAGTGATGATGAGGCAAATTTGTGCCTCATGGGAAAGAGCCAAGAAGAATCTAATGATTAATCCAGTGTCAAGAGCGACACTAAGGTAACCCCACCTACATACTTTTAACTTCTTCAAATTTATGAAAAATTAGTTGATAAATTAGAAAACACGATTTCTACAGAAAAATGCCTTAAGAGCCGAAAATAAGAAAAAAAAGGATTTAGAAAAATTAAAAAACGAAGTAATTAGAACCGGCAAAGAAAAGATCGAGTGTCTAGAGTGTTCTCACTTGATGACAATGATCGAAGATCAAAAGGCAAGTCTCTCCAAGTCATCGGCGAGAACAACTAGTCTCATAAATGAAAAGAACGTCTTGGATAAGAGACTCCAGTTATCTATTGCCAAGATAGAGGAAGGAAAGAAACAATTTTCTTATCGGTGTGTGATGCTTGTGACTGAGAACACCGCCTTAAAGGCAAGGATCCATGATCTTGACTGCTCTATCCAAAAGTTTGGAGTAGGCCAAAAATAATTAAATATGCCATTGGGTGCGTAGTGTCATGGATCTGGGAAATTTGGACTAGGATATAGAGGTCCAACATCACCACCGAGGGGAAATCATTATTTTTCTAAGCTTAAGCCTAACGCTCATAAACCAAAAGATAAGCTGAAAAATTATGGAGGGCTATCTCCTTCCTCAAGCAAGAGCTCAAGAACCGTGATAAAAGCAGCATCCACTGCTTACATCTCGTGTGCAAACTGTCATAAGTTTGGTCATACATCTAGCTCATGCCTAAGGAAATGTGCCACAAAAAATTCGCAAGTCTGGCTACCAAAGTCTTCTACCTATGTTATGGGTGGGACAACTTGGGTAACCAGAACTCTAGCCTCATCTTCTTCTTAGGTATGTTGGCAGGCCAAGGACACGAAGAACGTGTGGTACTTGGACTCTGGTTGCTCCAAGCACATGATGAGAGATAAAGACAAGTTCCTTAGCATGGAAAAGAAGAAGGGTGACATGGTGACATTTGGAGATAACAACATAGGAATGATACTGGGAATCGACACTATAAGTAACAAGTTATTTTCTATTTTAAATGTTCTGTTTGTGGATGGCTTAAAGCATAATCTTATTTCTATTAGTCAATTGTATGATAAAAGTATATATGTTAGATTTGAGTCGTCCTCAAACACATGAAAATTTATTGATGCCAAAACATCTAGTGTACTGCTTGTAGCTCATAGAAATCATAACGTGTACACCGTTTGTTTTTATGATATTTTTGCATCTAATTTGAAATGCTTTGTGACAAAGAATGATGAGTTAGATCTTTGGCATAGGAGACTAGGACACACTAGTAGCAAGCTTATTGTTAAACTATCACAAAATAAACTCGTACGAGGCCTCCCCAACTTAAGCGGTAGTTTAAATGTTCTATGTGCTCCTTGTCAAAAAGGGAAATTCGTTAAAAACTCATTCAAAAGCAAAACTAAGATTTCCATGACTAGACCTATTGAACTCATACACATGGACTTGTTCGGACCTCTTAGTACATATAGTCTAGGTGGGAAACGGTATACCTTTGTCATCATAGAAGATTTCTCACGCTATTGTTGGACAATTTTCCTTGCGAACAAATCTGACACATTTCATGAATTCTCAAACCTATGCATGAGACTTCAAACTGAGAAGGAGCTCAAAATTAAACGTATCAGATCAGATCATGGAGGAGAGTTTGAGAATGAGGACTTCTCAAACTTGTGTGACTCCTTAGGTATTAAGCACGAATTCGCCGCCCCTTGCACTCCACAGAAGAACAAGGTTGTTGAAAGGAAAAACCGTACTCTTCAAGAATTAGCTCGCATGATGCTCGCAGAGTTCGATCGACCTCGTTATTTCTGGGCTGAAGCGGTCAACATAACAAGTTATGTGATGAACCGTGTCATGCTTCACCCTCTTTTAAAGCGAACTCCCTACGATCTATATTTCGAAAGGAAACCGTCAGTATCATACTTTAGAGTTTTTGGGTGTCCATGCTATATTCTAAACACAAAGGACCATCTAGGAAAATTTGATGAAAAATACGATCTAGGCATCTTTCTAGGATACTCGATCAAGAGTCGTTCCTATAAGATCTATAATAAGAGGACCTTAGTGGTTGAAGAATCGACTCATGTGCATTTCGATGAAAATACTCAAACTTACGAGCCTAAGGCGAGTGAAGAGAAAGTTGAAGAGAACGTACCAATTAAGAGTAACGGGGAGGACAAAACCGTGGAGAGTGAAGCACAGATAATAGAATAAGGATATAGGCCTCCCAATAACTTAACTTTCTTAGAAAAACATCCTCGTGGTTTAGTCATAGGAGAGCAATCTCATGGAGTTAGAACCCGGTCTGCCCTTCATGAGTATTTTTCAAACTTGTGTTTTCTCTCGGATATTAAACCCAAGAATGTCTTGGAAGCCTAATAGATGAATCATGGTTTTTGGCGATGACTGAGGAACTGAGCCAATTCGAGCGAAGTAAGGTATGGGTGTTAGTAGAACGTCCGGATAACCATCCAGTCATAGGTTTAAAATGGGTTTTCAAAAATAAACTCGATGGTGAATCTAGGATAACTAGAAACAAAGCTCATTTGGTGGCCCAGGGGTATTCTCCAATAGAGGGTGTGGATTTTGAAGATTCATTTGCCCCGATTGCTCGTCTTGAGTCCATTCTTATATTTTTAGCATTTGCTAGTTAAAAGCGAATTAAATTAGTCCAAATGGATGTTAAAAGTGCCTTCCTAAACGAACACATTAAGGAGGAGGTGTATGTCGAGCAACCACCCAGTTTCATGACTGCTGCCTACCCAAATCATGTTTATAGGTTGGTGAAGACCCTGTGCGGATTGACATAGACACCCCATGCTTGGTACGATAGGCTCACTACCTTTCTCTTAGATAATGGCTTTAGGATGGGTAGTGCGAACACAACTCTTTTTGTTCAAATCAAGAATTCAGATCTTATTATACTTCAAATTTATGTTGATGATATCATTTTCGGGGCAACAAATGAGAAGCTGTATGAAGAAATTGTCATTTTAATAAAATTTGAATTTGAAATGAGCTTAGTAGGAGAACTCACCTATTTCTTAGGATTTCAGATTTCTCAATGCCAAGATGGGATTTTTATTAACAAATCAAAATATATTAAAGATATGCTTGTGCGTTTTGGGTATGAGAATCTGAAACAAGTCAAAACTCCTATGAGTGTATCTCTTAATTTAGGGAAAGATGACAGTGAGATTTCTGTTGATCAGACTATGTTTCGAGGTATGATAGGATCATTGCTATATTTGAGTGCCTCTAGGCCCGACATCACTTTTGCAGTAGGGATGTGTGCTAGGTTTCAAGCTGACCCTAAAGAGACTTATTTGAAAGCTATAAAACATATCTTTAGGTATCTTATAGGAACACAAATGGACTTTAGTACCCTCATTCTACAGTTTTTCTCTTTACGGATACTCTGACTCAGACTATGCAGGATGCTCTCTCGACCGCAAGAGCACAAACGGTAGATGCCATTTCCTAGGTCCGGCACTAGTCTCCTGGTCTAGCTGCAAACAAAACTCGGTTGCTCTATCAATCACTGAGGCCGAGTACATTGCTTTAAGAAGCTGTTGTGCTCAAGCATTATGGATGTCTCAAACGTTAGAAGACTTTGGCCTCACATGTAGGAATGTTACACTTCAATGTGATAATAAGAGTGCCATAGACTTAACATACAATTCTGTGCACCATTCTCGGTCTAAACATATTGATGTGCGTCATCATTTTATTTGTGATCATATAAAAAAGAAGAACGTGAGTGTCATCTTTATTGGCACCGATGACCAACTTGCGGACATCCTAACTAAACCGCTCCCTAATGCAAGTTTTTCTCTACTCCGACTCTAGCTTGGCATTCTTGACCTCTCATCCTAGTTCTATATGTTTTTTGTTGTTACTCCCTTGTGTTTGCATGTTTCATGTCTTTTTTGTTTGTTATGTGTGTGTGCATGTTGTATCTTTATATTTTGTTTGAACAAATTTTTTTTTTAAAAATATTATTAATTTTTTTTTAAAAAAAAATCATGTATTCCTCTCTAAAAAAAAACAAAAACAAAAACAAAAAAAAACTGCTGAAAAAAATATACAATGCATGATTGGGACTCACATGACTACGACTTAGACCATAACGCATACGCACAATGTATGAGTTTAGACGGTTAATCTATCCAAACATTGTTCCTCCGGTCATTGTGGGATGAATTTATAAGTGCTTAGCTATTGAGTGTGACATTACATGTGCGTGTAAGTTGACTATGCCTCTTGGTATGTGTGAGGATTTAGATAGGGGAATGACTTCACTATTCACACATCCCTAGATGGAGCACTCATTAATTGAAGAAATTATAGATCTACATGCCATAACTCGTGACATTGTATCTTAACGCATTAGAAATATGTTGAATAATCAATGTCACGAGACACATATGATTTATTGAGATTAAAACTGTGGGCCAAATCTTAATGCTAAAGTCTTATGCCTACAAGTTAAAGTGTATCTACCTATGTGGGTAGATTTTGATTGACTTGGGGTTCCTTGTATTCAAAAGAGATAAATGTGATAGCTCAAAACAATAATAAAAAATAATATGGTGGCTATAATATCACATGAAAAGGACCCCCCAAGCACTACTCACTCCTCCTGATAAGTCTTTTTGAGCATTGTGAGGATGAGCACCTTGGATCAAAAAGTCATTTCGATCTTGTGCATAGACCAAACCTTATGCTTAGTGCCCCTAGTTCAAATCTCGGTATGCCTTAGGTAGACATGTGACGTGATCATTCACTTTATTTCTCTTGGGTTTGCATTTTATCGGATCGAGATAAACATGTAAACTATGATATTTCTAATTAGTGTTTTATCTCTTTTGATGCTATACGTTCACATGTCATTGCCTTATTTAACGCTTCCATGCATAAGAATTGGACTGAAACTGCACTATATATTTTGTGCACAACACATGCTAGCACTCGATTTACACTCATAACATTTACAATGTTTGTTCAACATGATTTACCTCATAACTCATCTAACATTGCAGTCGTTCTCATTGTATGCTTAGTTTTGTTTGTGCTGTCCAATTCATCTAAAATCCGAAACTTATTTTTATCTATCTTGCTCTATTCTATGACCCATGCGTCTCCAATTCTCTTATTTGCTTTTAGTTTTGGGTCCCCTCTATACTTATTGTTTAAAAACTTACCGTATGTGTACACTATCTGCTATTTGTCTAAATCGTCATCTTATCTCCTATTTTTCATCCTGCATATCGTGTAGGCCTTGCCCTCCCTTTTGATATTATCAAAGGGGGAGAATAAATTGGTTCATGAGTTTGGTCATGAGTATGCATCATGGGTTAGGAGAGGTTAAATATAGGGGGAGCATGGTTTAATTGTGTGCACATAGATAGGGGGAGTAGCACATAGATTGCGGGAGCAAGTCGAATGTGTAGAGCCACATATATACTACAACCTGATATTTGCTTATAATTCCTATCTTCTATATGCACTCTATCTCATGTATTATTTATCATGAACGGGATTTGATATTATCAAAAGGGGGAGTTTGTTGGAACCGATGTTTCACACTCCCTGTGTTTGAGAATATCAAATCCCCGGTTGTATTTGATCATGCTGTATGTTGATAGAGTGTGTTGGTTGTCAGGTGCAAACAATAGAGAAGGCTCATATAGATGCTACCGTAAGATGCTAGCATTAATGTGCCGCGCTAGCCCTCGACGAACGTCGAGACTCTGGGCTACCGCCAGGCATTAGTACTACCACAGGCGCTAACGCGATAATTTATTTGGACCTAACACTCTGGATGGTTTCGGCGCTAGCTCTACCGTGCCGCACTAGCTCTCGACGAGTTTTGAAGGCAGAATGTCGAGACTCTGGGCTACCGCCAGGCGTTAGTACTACCGCAGGCGCTAACACGATGATTTATTTAGACATAGCACTCTGGATGGTTTTGGTGCTAGCTATACCACGCCGCGCTAGGTCTTCGATGAGTTTCGAAGGCAGAAACTTTGAGCTCAGCGCTACCGCTAGGCGACTAGATTACCGTATGCGGTAACTTAATGATTTTTTCAGTCCTAGCGCTCTGGAAGATTTTGGCGGTAGCACCTACCGCGTGGCGCTAGCCTTGTCAAAAGGATGTTGCCTTTTTCAGGAACGTCGCATCCTATGTTACCGCATGACGCTAACTCAAATGAAAAGGCAAAAGATCGTTTCGAAGATTATTTTCCAGTTTTGGAGGACAGCTGGCACAACAAGCGCTTTAAACTACCGCAGGCGCTAGTCTTACCGCATGCGGCAGCTTATTTTTATGAAGACGTATAAAAGTCACTGTGTTTCCTATTGTCATGACGACTCCAAGACGAATTTTGACGAAGGGTTTCTGAACTCTAGATTTTGGCCGCCTCCTTGCGTCTATCTCCACTTGTCTTCGTCGGAGTTGAAGGAAGCCTTCTCCCTCACGTTCGTTAACGAAGAACTCCGATGATCCAGAATCTTCATCGACCACTGAGAACCGACCGGTTGCTAGCCAACAAAGATCTCAAGCACCGGCCGTAGATCGCACACCGGAGAAGTCGTCAAGAGGGAGAACTTCATTTTCTTATCACCTTTACTTTTAATCTTTGTACTCTTTTTTTCTATTTTCTGTTTAGTTTTCGGTGAGGAAAATCGATCAGAGAGGGTCGTCGGAATCCGGGAAGGATTCCGTGGTAAATCATCCCGGGATTTGGGACGTCTAGATCAGAGGATCTAGCAGGGCTCTAAGACCCTCCCTTGTGTGGAGGTGAAGAGTGGGCTCTAAGACCCTCCCTTGTGTGGAGGTGAAGAGTGGGATCTAAGACCCTCCCTTGTGTGGAGGTGAAGAGTGGGCTCTAAGACTCTCCCTTGTGTGGAGGTGAAGAGTGGATCTAAGACCCTTCCTTGTGTGGAGGTGAAGAGTGGGCTTGAACGCCTTTCCTGGAGGGAAAGGATGAGAGCCAACCGGTCATAGTTTGGTCGGTATATAAACCAAAAGAATATTTATTCTATTCGTCTCTGATCTTCGATGCCATAAAGATCAAGTTTTGATGTATACTCATCTTGTACTGTTTTTCATTATTGATTTAATGCAATGAATTTTTTTTCTCTATGAGGGTTTTGGCGTGTGAAATTTCTAAATTTAATAAACATTCGCAAACCTTATTCACCCCCACTTTAAGGTTGGCCACTAGATCCAACACCAGGTTCAAGGAGCTAAGCTTGGATGAAGCTGTCAAGGAAGAAACTCCAAGCTTAGTCAAGCTCGTCGATCCAGGCTTGGTGGATGAAGAACCCTAGAGGAAGAATTGCCTCAACCTACAGAGGCGGCACCAGATATTGCAGAGCCTGCTGGAGGGAGAGCAAGGAACCTAGGGTTTAGACACCTAAGAGATCATCCAGCTGATCAGATCATTGGAGAGCCAGGCGATGGTGTTAGAACCAGAAGAGGTATAACTAATGAGATTATGCATCTCAGTTTTCTGTCTCAGGTTGAGCCGAAGAAGTTCAAGGAAGCAAATAAAGATGCTTCTTGGATATTAACAATGCAAGAGGAGCTCAATTAGTTTGAATGATGCAAAGTCTGGGAGCTGGTACCCAGGACAAAGGGATAACACGTGATGGGCACCAAGTGGATATTCATAAACAAGCTTGACGTACATGGAGTAATCATCAAGAAAAAGGCCAGACTTGTAGTACAAGGATATAAACAAGAAGAGGGGATCGACTTCGACTAGACCTTTTCTCCAGTGGCTTGGCTTGAGGCGATCAGATTGTTTCTTGCGTATGCTACCCTCAAAGGCTTCACCGTCTACCAAATGGACGTTGTTGGGAATTGTTCCCTATAATATTTCTAAGGATTTGAAGAGGCATCACCAATCATGATAAGGGGCATAATGTATTTGATGTGTGCTTAAGTTCTTGCATGCATGTTGTCCTTGATTAGACAGGTGAATAAGAAGAGGAAGCTGGAAGTCAGATATTTTGACTAAGGCATAATCGCTGAGACAGCTGAGACAACTGAGAAGAATGTCTCATCAGAACAGCTGAGACAGCTGAGAAGCTCAACACAAAATATTTAGAGAAGTGTTGGTCTCAGCTAAACTGCTGAGACAGAAGACAGTCTCAGCTGTGAAGAAGAAACCGCTGAGACAGTTGAGAAGAAATCGCTAAGACAGAAGAGTCTCAGCTGTGAAGAAGAAACTGCTGAGATAGTTGAGAAGGAACCGCTGAGACAAAGCCAGCAAAAATTTTCTAAGTCTAGAAAGTGGAGTTTTTCGAACTTAGTTCATAGTTCGTCGAGCTCAGCTCACATATCATCGAGCTCAACTCATCATTCCTTGAGCTAAAACTCAGAAGATTGAGGTTCAAAATTCATCGAGCTCAGCTCACAGTTCATCAAGCTCAACTCACAGATCGTCGAGCTCAAGTTAAAGTTTGAAGATTCGTAGTTCGTTGAGCTCAGCACACAGATCATCGAGCTCAAGTTAAAGGTTGAAGATTCAGAGTTCATCGACCTGAGCCTGCCTTTCGTCGAGCTCAAGTTAAAGGTTGAAGATTCAGAGTTCGTCGAGCTCAGCTCACAGATCATCGAGCTCAAGTTAAAGGTTGAAGATTCAGAGTTAATTGAACTGAGCCCGCCTTTCGTCGAGCTCAAGTTAAAGGTTGAAGATTCAGAGTTCGTCGAGCAGAGCTCACATTTCGTCGAGCTAAATGTAAAGTTGAAGATTCTGAAGTTCGTGGAGCTCAGCACAGAGTCCGTCGATCTCAGCTCGATGATCGTTGAGCTTAGTCAAAGTACTTTATGCCGTTATGGGAAAGCTACAGTAGCGCCATAAGCTACTGTTTGTCTTCTTCTGAGGGAGGTGGCGCTCACCATACTTGACTAGGCCCACATTCAAATTGTGCTATTGATTCAAATCAACAGATATAAAAGGAAGAGAAGAAGAGAAGATTAGGATTAACAAAAATGAGAACGAAAGCAAAAAATGAAAGAGAGGCGGCTGGACTTCATCTTCTTCGACAAGCTTGAAAGCAAAGTCTAGCAGTGAAAGCCAGAAGGAAAAGATAGCTGAAGCTTCTTCTAGTTCAGCAAGATTGTTCCTTGAAGAACAAGTTGGCTGATTCAATCTATTAGTAAGAGGAGATAGCTATGTGAAGGGCTGTAAGACTTTAACAACAGTTAGCTATCTTCAGTACAATAGAGAAATTGGTAGCTGGAGAAGAAGACTAATTTCTTCTACAGTAAGTGAGCTAGACTGATATCTGCTCAGTCCAACAAGTTAGACTCAGAGATTTTTCTCTGAGTCAGTATTTCAATGTACTTGATTATTTCCTGTAGGATTCAGTTTATCTGAATCTGAGTGTAGGGAACTTTGTGCCTGAGTGGTAGGTGACTAATTAGTCACTGAGGTAGGTGCCCTACTAGGGTACTGAGGTAGGATCCAAGTATATATCTGAGCGATAGGGCTTAATTGCCCGAGGTAGGTGAGTGCTGCTCTCTAAGGTAGGATCCAAGTGTGGATCTGAGGTAAGGCTATCCTCCCAGCTGGAGTGTAGGAGCTAGTGCCTGAGGTAGGTGACTAGTGAGTCACTGAGCTATAGGTGACAAGTGTGTCACTGAGTTGTAGGCCTTGGAGGAGGATGAGCTGTAGGTGCTTGGAAGGGCACAAAGGTAGGTACCTGGAAGGGTACAGAGTTATAGGAGTGCTGTGGCACTCTGAGAGTAGGGTTGTGTGCCTGAAGTTGTAGGGCTGAGAAGCCTTAGCTGTAGACCTTAGAAATAAGGTTGAGGTAGGTGGTTAGTGGACCACTGAGTTGTAGGAGCAATGCAAGACTCTGAGGTAGGAACCCTTGTGGTTCTGAGTTTGGATTCTGAAAAGAATCTATGTGTAAGGCTGAGGGCCTAAGGTGTAAGCTCTGAGGAGCATATTGGTAGAGTTTGTACCTAGTCCAAAAAATCAGTTGGATAGGTGGGAGGGAAGTGGATGTAACCAATTGGGGAACCACTATAAATATTTGTGTGCTTGCTGTGTTGTTTTTTTCTTTCTTGTATTACAAGTAATTAGGACAAGTTCTAGATCACTAAATTTATAAACATCAAAAGTGCTTAAGTAATTTCAAAGACCAATTCACCCCCCTCTAGGTTACTAGTTAACCTTAAAGTAATAACTTTCAAGTGGTATCAGAGGGAGGTTATTCAAAAAGGATTTAATAATCTGAGTATACCTCCAAGGTTAGCTATAAGAATTAAGTATGGGGTCAGGAATGAACTATAAGGAGCTAGGGGCCATGAAACTACGAATCTGCAGGAAGGAAGGATTTGGCCTCTGGAAGTAAAGGGTCAGACTGTTCATGGAAGAATCTGACCCTAAGATCTATGTAACCGTTGTGGAAGGTCCTTTTATCTCCACAAAGGCTTCCACCATAGATCCAACTTTGAGAGTGCCCAAGGCATATACAGAGATGGATAGAAATGAGGTAGTGTTGTCTACCATGGATAAGAGGGCACAAAATATCATGGCCAGTGCCATTGATGACTCAACCTTTCAAAATCTTGAACACTGTAAGACCTCCAAGGAATGTGGGACATACTTGTGGTCTATATGGAAGGCTCTTAGGAAGTTAGAGATGATAGGAATTCCATGATCAACCAAAAGTATGAGGCTTTCAGACAAAGCCAATCTGAAAAAATAGCTGACTTCTTTGAGAGGTTCTTTAGGACAGTCAATGAACTAAGAACATATGGTAGGGTATTCGGCAACTATGAGCTGAATGACAAGTTCCTTAGATCTCTCACTAGAGACTGGGATACCAAGATTTGTGCCATTAGGGAAATGGCTAAGTTGGCAAACACTCCTCCACCAACTTTGTTTGGAAATATGCTATCCTATGAAATACCGCTGGCTGCTAGACTAGAAGAGGAGAAGAGCAGCCAATCCAAGTCCAATGATAAGTCTGTGGCTTTCAAGGAAGAAATCTCAAGAAGGAGCGGATGAAAGACTCCCACACCACTAAGGAGGGAATCTGAATCAAGCTCAAAAATATCTGAGTCAAGCTCATCAGACAACCACATGTATGATAAAGATCTAGCTACCTTCTCCAGGAAGTTTAAGAAGTTCATGAAGAAGAAGGACTGGAGGAGAAGGCCATCTTCATCCTCTTACTACATGAAGTCATCCAAGGATGATAGGTATGCCCCTATTACTAGTAAACAGATTTATTCTAATGTCATCAGTTATTGTTGTAGTAAGGATGGACATGTCATTGCTGACTGCCCAGTCAAAAGGAAGGAAGAAGATGAGAAGAAGAAGAAAAAGCATCACCATCACCACAAGGACAAGAAGAAAGAGAAGTCTTTGTGGCTAAGAAGGAGAGAAGCTGGACAGATTCTTACTTCTCAGAATCTGAAGATGAAGAGGAAGAAGCCTATATAGGGCTGATATCTGTTGCTACAGATCCAGAAGAAGAGGAATATCCTACTGCCAGGATAGGGATAAGAGCCCCTCTATCACACTCTGACAGTGACAATGAGGAGGATGAAGAAGACTGTGGATGCCAGGGGCTAATGAAAATAACTGGAGAGGAAAGAAGTCAGTCAGATTCAGAATCAATCAAGGTACAATCTCTCTCCATTCCTTAATATTCCTCTGACTATGAAACCAGTCTAGATACTAGTGCATCTTCATCCTATGATAAAGATTGCTCAGAATCTGAGACTGATGTCAATCAATTAATTGATAAGTATGGACTGCTCCTAGATGCTCTAAAGAAGAGCAGAATTCTTGTCAAAAGGCAAAACAAGGAGATTGAAGTCCTAAAGCCTTAACTCTTTATAACAATAAATCTATTGAGTTTTATAAGAAGAGTCATGAGGTGTCTGAACTCAAGAAGAGTCTTGAGTGTCAGAACATGCTTCTAGAAGAGAAGAAAAAGCATATTAGATATCTAGAACAAAAGTTCACAAAGAAATTGGGGATTGTGATTAAACCTTCTCAGTCACAGGGTCAGTTTCCAAAATCTATAACTTTCCAGTTCGTGAGAAGCTGGGTATTAATCACATTAATCATCATTTCAAATCTTAATTCCCTGATAAGAGGATAGTGTTTCAAAAAGCAAATTTACCGTCTAGAACTGTCAAGGTTGGATCTCCTCTCAAGGATCAATCTAATGTGTACTCTACTAGTGGGGTAAAGACACATGATCTAAGAAGGAGTGATGTTGTCCACTCTAGCCATAAAGTTCAGGATAAGTTCTTTAGATTTGGATCCAAATATCCTATATCTAAAGTGATGAGAGAGACTACTAGATGACAGGCTCCAAAAATACAATTGGCCCATCCAGGACCAGTTGTATTCAGTTCCTCAGCACTTTCATTCAGGAAGAAGGATGCATCATCATGCAATGCTTTTCCAGCAAAATCTGGAGCTGCTCACATCTCTCATGGATAGCAATTCTGTGCTGTCCTGAAGAGAAGATACAACATTCATAAATATTGGTACTGTGGGAAGGTGGGCCACTTTGCCATTGATTGTTGGCACAACCTGAATGTGGCTAGTGGACAGAAAGGTGCTCAGTCCAGGCAGAGAGTTGGGCAAAAGTTTTTTAATACTAACAAGAACCTAAGACCCAACTATTGTTGGGTGCCTAAGGGTAAATGAATTTTGTTTTGCAGGATAGTCCAAGTACCTGTCTAAATAAGACTTGGTACTTAGATAATGGATGTTCCACGCAAATGTCTGGGACAGGATGATTGCTCAAGGAATATGCTCCATGTAAAGCAATAAACAAAGGTTGAGGCTGTTAAGTGTATAATCCTCAAAAGCTAGAGGTAGTAAGCCTCAAGGTAAGTCTCTCTCTCTCTCTCTTGCATAGTGATTAGGTTTGAAAATTCATTAATAAAGTTAGATGTGCTTAGGATGAACCTAATCAAGCACACCAATTAGATAATAATGATTCAATTATCCTTCATAATTATCTACATTGTTAACTTATATAGCATTTTCTCTCAAGTCCAAATAACATAAATCAGTGTATATTAAGGGTGCCAATAAAATTGACTAATTAGCATGTTAGGTCTCCATCGTACTTAGAATTGATATAATATCTGTATAATGGTGTGACAAATATCGTAGAGCAAGCCGTAAAGTCTAAAAATGTTTAATTGGTTAGTCAAATGAAAAAGGTAATTAAAATTTTTCATTACATATATAAAAGGCGACAAGAAATGAAAAGCCACATCGCTCTCAAAATCCTTAACCCTAGCCATCGAGACCAAAACCCACTCAGCGTCTTGCCGCACTGACTAAATGGCACCGAAGATCTCAAAGGAGCTCCAGGAGGGCTATGAAATTGTGAGGAATGGATTCAGTCATGCCTCGCCAGAGATTAAGGAAGATTGAGACCACGGGTTTTGAGTACACCCTTTCTGAACCCTCAACCATTCTTAGAGAAGAGGTAGTGGAATTCTTCTCCAACGTCAAGGTGTCTTCCTCTCAAAACTCACTGAAGTCTAAGATTGGGGACATAAAGATTAAGATAAATCCAAAGAGACTAGACAAAGCCCTTCATCTACCCTCCGCCAACCTTAGTGAGGAAGAAGAATCGACTATCATGGATAGAGACAATGCTCTCAGGTGGTGTGAATATAGTGTGGCCAAACCTGGGTCTCTTAAGAGGAAATTCTTCAATCATAGAGGCAAACTACTGGCAGATATAGTAGGGAAAGCCCTCATCTGCAAACCTCGATCACATGACACAATCTTCAGGTCAATGTATGATATCATGACCAGGATAATCTTCAATAAGCAGACTTCTTGGTCATCAATCACCTACCAAAGAATAGTAGAATGCCTACACACTCCAAACATGGGCAGAATTCTTTCCTTACACCTAGTGAATACCTACTCTGATAAATTCAAGCAGGAGCAAGGAGTGAAGATTCACTTCCTAAAAAGAATGGTCATAAAAACTTTTGACAGATTCACTAGGGTCCTACCAATAAGCCAACCTTCAATAATAAAGAACTCCTCTATGAACACAAGGAAGAAACCTTCTGAGGAGGAAAGAACTGTCAGCTCTGAACTAGAGCTTGGAACCTCCTCTCCAGCTAATGTTGGTCTGCAAGTTGACTTATCACTCAGTCAAACTTCTGCTAACTTCCAACTCCAAGTAAATGATGTGCATGTTGATAAAATCCAAGCCAGTCCTAAGTCAGGACAAGTTTCAAAGAATACTACTGAAGTTGTGGTTGCTGCAGAAGATGAGGCAGATATGGCTGATACTGATGATGTAGTTGCAGTAGAAGTTATCTCTACTATAGAAGATAACATGGAGCCTCCTGAGATATTAGATACTTATCTTGATAGGTCAAGCCCAAAGAAGGATGCTCAGTCTGAGGGGGAGCATGATTAGATGGATTTGACAAACATGGATCAAGTTGTCAACAGAATAGTTGAGTCTGCACCCACTACAGTAATACCCATACCCTCTTAATTAGTAGTGTTAATATAGCTTTAACTAAGGAAATAATTCCTTCTATAGGTGCTATAGTTGATGGGGAGCCTTCTCAGGTTCCTGCTCATGATGATGTCCCTCCTCCTATGAGCCATACATCATCTATACCTATCTCAAATGAGTAATTAGTAAACCAAATCAAAGCACTCATAGATGCTCAGACCACAACCCTCGAGGAGTATGTTGACCAATCAGTTGCCAAGCTGAGGTATAAATTGTCAACCAAAGTCAAGGAAAATAAAGAAGAAATCTCTTACTTAAACAAACAGGTCACCACCTGGTTTGATAGGGCTGGAACTGCTGGCATCAAACTTACCACCCTCATGAAATCCTTGGACACAAGACAAAAAATCTCTGTAGCTGACATATGATATGTCAAGAATGATATGAGTGCAACTGATGAGGTGATCAAGGGTGCAGCAGATCATGTAAATCTGCATATCACTAATGTTGCTTTCCACTCTATGAAGGAGGCACTACTTTTGAAAAATGAGCTGCTTGCTGACAATGAGAGAATACTCCAATCAATATCAAGCAAATATGAAGCCAACACCAACCTACTACAAAATACCATCTGTGAAGAAGGTAGAAAGGGGGGAGAGCAGCCATGCTAGGACAATAACACTCATTGAAGAATAAGACTTCAATATAATTCAAGGCACCAGGGTGGCACTACACCTGCCCCTCCTGGATAGAAAGAAGCCAGAGGACCTAGACTTCCCAGCACAAGCTAGAGATGCACAGGATGCACAACTTGCTGCAAGAAGAAAAAGAGAAGGAACTCAGATGGCTGAAGAGTTCATGGCAAAGAGGAGAGCTGAGAACAGAGATGATCCATATCATGAACAGCTAAGTGATACCTATGAATCCATCATTATCAATACTTAGATAAGCCATGGAAAAATCTTAAAGAACATTGATAGTGTATATCCTTCTGAGGAATGGATCAAGCATTTGGAAATAAATTCCCTAAGGGAAAGAGTATTCAAAGAAAATCTGGTAAAGAAGAGCAATCCTAAGAAAATGGCTCCCAAATATATTCCAAAGCCATTCCTTTACTTCAAGAGGCAGGATAACAAAGCTGAAAACTTGAAGAAGAAATCTGCTACCAAGGATTCTGATTCAAGTTCATCAAAGAAGAGCTGAGATGAGACTGCAAGACTTAGGGTGCTTTAATTATGTAATCAATGTCTTATAATGAATATAAACAATATAGCAATACCAAATCTTTATCAATGAAATTAATATAAGTTGGCCCTGACTATATTGATGTGATAAATGTGCATGCAATTATCATCTATATATCTGTGATTAATAAATATACTGTTCTTTCATAGATATCCTATAATCACAGGTTTGCTACTGTTGTTTGGATTAGTTAATGATAGGTATATCTTAATCTTAATGTTTATCTTGTTAATGATTGACAATTCACTAGTACCATTGGTTATTCAATCATAGTGTTAAGCCATCTCATCTAGGGGGAGTTTTTCCTATACTGGGATGGCTAGTTGTCATGATAACGTTTCATCAGGCCTATCATGATATTTTTTGTGTTGATGCACCTTATCATGGATGGGTGTTCTGCCTTCTTCAAATAGGGGGAGATTGTTGAAAATTGTGCCCTACAATATTCCTCAGGATTTGAAGAGGCATCACCAATCATGCTAAGGGGCATAATGTATTTGATGCGTGCTTGAGTTCTTACATACAGGTTGTCCTTGATTGGATAGGTGAACAGGAAGAGGAAGCTGGAAGTCAGATATTTTGACTAAGGCATAACCACTAAGACAACTGAGATAGATGAGAAGAATGTCTCAGCAGAAATGCTGAGACAACTGAAAATCTCAACACAAAATGTTGAGAGAAGTGTTGGTCTCAGCTAAACCGCTGAGACAGAAGACAATCTCAGCTGTAAAGAAGAAACCGCTGAGACAGTTGAGAAGGAACTGCTGAGACAGAAGATTCTCAACTGTGAAGAAGAAACCACTGAGACAGTTGAGAAGGAACCGCTGAGACAAAGCCAACAGAAATTTTCTAAGTCTAGAAAGCGGAGTTCATCGAACTGAGTTCAGAGTTCATCGAGTTCAGCTCACAGATTATCGAGCTCAGCTCATCATTCCTTGAGGAAAAACTCAGAAGCTTGAGGTTCAGAATTCGTCGAGCTCAACTTACAGTTCGTCGTGCTTAGCTCACAGATCATCGAGCTCAAGTTAAAGTTTGAAGATTTGCAGTTCGTCAAGCTCTGCTCACAGATCATCGAGCTTAAGTTACAGTTTGAAGATTCAGAGTTCATCGACCTGAGCCCTCCTTTCGTCGAGCTCAAGTTAAAGGTTGAAGATTCAGAGTTCGTCGAGCTCAGCTCACAGATCGTCGAGCTCAAGTTAAAGGTTGAAGATTCAGAGTTCATCGACCTGATCCCTCCTTTCGTCGAGCTTAAGTCAAAGGTTGTAGATTCAGAGTTCTTCGAGCAGAGCTCATATTTCGTCGAGCTAAAAATAAAGTTGAAGATTCTGAAGTTCGTCGAGCTCAGCACAGAGTTCGTCAATCTTAGCTCGACGATTGTCGAGCCCTGTCCAAGTACTTCATGCTATTGTAGGAAAGCTATAGTAGAGCCAGAAGCTACTGTTTGTATTCTTCTAAGGGAGGTGGCACTCACCATACTTGACTGGGCCCACATTCAAATTGTGTCGTTGATTCAAATCAACTGATTTAAAAGGAAGAGAAGAAAAGAAGATTAGGATTAACGAAAACGAGAACGAAAGCAGAAAACGAAAGAGAGGTGGATGGACTTCATCTTATTCGATAAGCTTGAAAGCAAAGTCCAGTAGTGAAAGCCAGAAGTAAAAGATAGCTGAAGCTTCTTCTAGTTCAACAAGATTGTTCCTTGAAGAACAAGTTTGCTGATTCAATCTATCAGCAAGAGGAGATAGCTGTGTGAAGGGTTATAAGCCTTCAATAGCAGTTAGCGGTCTTCAGTACAATAGAGAAATTAGTAGTTGTAGAAGAAGACTAATTCCTTCTACTACAAGTGGGCTTGACTGATATCTGATCAGTCCAGCAAGTTAGACTTAGAGATTTTTCTCTGAGTCAGTATTTCAATTTACTTGATTATTTCCTATAGGATTCAGTTTATCTGAATCTGAGTGTAGGGCACTTTGTGCCTGAGTGGTAGGTGACTAATTAGTCACTGAGGTAGGCTCCCTATTGGGGTACTGTGGTATGATCCAAGTGTGGATCTGAGCTGTAGGACTTAATTGCCTGAGGTAGGAGAGTGTTGCTCTCTGAGGTAGGATCCAAGTGTGGATCTAAGGTTGGGATGTCCTCCTATCCTGAGTGTAGGGCCTTATACCTGAGGTAGGTGACTGGTGAGTCACTTATCTATATATGACAAGTGTGTCACTGAGTTGTAGGCCTTGGAGGAGGCTGAGATGTAGGTGCCTGGAAGGCCACTGAGGTAGGTACCTGGAAGGGTACTGAGATGTAGGAGTGTTGTAGTACTCTGAGAGTAGGGCTGTGTGCCTGAAGTTATAGGGCTGATAAGCTTGAGCTGTAGGCCTAAGAAATAAGGCTGACGAAGGTCGTTAGTGGACCACTGAGCTGTAGGAGCACTGTAGGTCTCTGAGGTAGGAAACTTGTGGTTTTGAGTTTGGATTCTGAAAAGAATATGTGTATAAGGCTGAGGGCCTGATGTGTAAGATCTGAGGAGCATATTGGTGGAGTTTGTGCTGAGTCCAACAAATTAGTTGGATAGGTGGGAGGGAAAGTAGATGTACCGAATTGGGGAACCACTATAAATATTTGTGTGCTTGCTGTGTTGCTTATTTCTTTATTGTATTACAGGTAATTAGGACAAGCTTTAGATCACTAAATTTATAAACAACAAAAAGGCTTAAGTAATTTCAAAGGCCTATTCACCCCCTCTAGGTGACTAACTAACCTTGAAGTAATAACTTTCAGACGTGAAGTCAGCATTTCTCAATGGAAATCTGAAAGAGGAAGTATAAGTAGTGTGCAACCCCCAGGTTTTTTCAATTCTAATTTCCCTGATTACATTTACATTTTGAATAAAGCACTATACGGCTTAAAACAAGCTCCCTGAGCTTGGTATAAGATGTTGTCTAGCTTTATTCTTGAGAACAAGTTAACAAGGGGAAAGATAGACAAGAAATTATTTCTTAGGGAAGTTAAAGGGAAGATTCTGCTAGTGCAAATCTATGACGACTGTTAAAGTGGTGAACGGGCGGTCTGGCGGTCTGGCGGTCTGGCTTGGCGGGTTGATGACCGGGCGATCTGGCGGTTTCCCTTCAGCGGGTTGATTGTTATGTGCTGCTGTCTGAGGTCCAAGCGGTCTAGCGGCTTGTCACTGGCATCTTGGAGACCGGGCGGTCTGGCGGTCTCACATGGCGTTCTCTCTCTCTCTCTGGCAGTTGTCGAGCGGTTAGCCCCTCTGTCTAACCGTGCGGCTTGTACGGTTTGTGTCTGTACAGTCCGCATGTGTCATGTAAATTTTTAGTCCCACATCTCTTATTTGTATTCTCTCTTCTCTCCTCCATTCTATATAAGGGAGGCCATACCTTTGTAATAGATAGCCTTTACTGATAATAAAGTTTCAGTTTAAACCGTTTCTGGCTTGTTTTAGTTCGATTCTAACATGGTATCAGAGGACTCCGTTTTCTCCGCCTGATTCTGTGCGCCCTCTCTGACCGTGCGACCTGTCCGCGCAGCTTGCTTCTTCTCGCGGCTTGTTTCTTCCAGTCTGTGCCCTGTTCGCACGGCTTCTTTTCTGTAACACCTCAAAACTCAAAAGAGGGACGGGTGATGTTTTAAGCCCAGTTTGGATTTTGGAGCAGGTGTCACGGGCGTGACACGGGCATGACACGGGCGTGTCACGGGCGTGACAAAGGCGTGTTCGGCCACGGGTCGTGCGGTCGACGCTTTGGCGGTCGACGCTAGTCGAGTTGTGGAACACGGCCTAGGACATGGGCGTGTCCCAGGCCGTGTCACTCCAGGGAATCTGCAAGTGTGGTACACGGGCCGTGACACGGGCACAAACACGGGCGTGTCAAATTTGACACGGACGTGTCTGATGCCGTGTCACAAGGCCGTGTACCTCTCTGACTGCGAAGTGTTGATCGATTGCACACGGGGGGCGTGACACGGATCCCGACACGGGCGTGTCGCAGGTGAAACGGGCGTGTCGGAGGCCGTGTCAAAGGCCGTGTGTTGGTTTTTCGAATCGATCGAGACGGCAAATGGGTGACACGGCCAGGCACACGGCCGTGTTGTAACCCGTGTTCGGCCCAGATTTTTTGATTTCAGATCTAATCTTGGCCGTTCGTTTCCTTGACTTTGGATCCGACGGTGGGGGGCTGCACCTGGGTGGTTTTATCCGGGATTTAGGGTTGGGAATCCTCATTTCCCTTAGCCATTCTCTCTCTAAGAGTTTAGAGAGAAGGGAGAGCAAGGAGGAAGGAGGAGTCCAAGATCCGGCCGTCGGAGGAGCTTTAGAGCTCCGAATCGCGATTCGAGTCCAGATCCGCGGAGGTGATGTCGTTGCGGTTCTTTCCAACCGCATAGTTTTCGATGGCGCCGCGGAAGAACGCAAGGGTAACGATTTCTCATCCTTGGGCATGTGAAGCCCTTTTTCCCTTTGTATAGGAAGCCCTCTCTCGCGAGTGAGCGAAGAGTTGGAGCGTTCCTTGGGGTAGATATGTAAAGTCCCCCTTGTGTAGAGTCCGTATACGAAAACGGACATAGGCATTGTGTGTGAAGCCTATCCGGACAAGTAGAGCCGGATAGGTGATGTTGCATTGCATATGAACCGGGGAAGACTCCGGGTGTTTGGGCATTTTTCGGGTTTTCTACGTGGTAGATTGCATCAGGGAGCCTTGGAGATTAACTCCAAGGTGCACCCTAAAAACTGGGAAAAAGCGAGTTTTGCCAACACGGTGGCCGGGGAGCCAACGTGAACATAACCGGGTTATGTGATTATTGTGGTGGAAACGGGACTCGGTGAGTCTTGACCTGCGCATATGGCTTAAATTGCCGTTGCGGTGTGAGCACGGGTCAGGCGGAACCGTACCCGGTCTATGTCATTCGGTAGGACCGTTGGCATGGATGAGGGTCTTCGGCGGTCTATGGCTTAAATTGCCGTGACCAAGACCAGGAAGGCAAAATGCTCATATGGTTGGCCGTCCAAGAGGCAGTGGTGGAACGGGAATGTCTATGGCTTGAATTGACGTGACGTTGGCCGGTTCGCCGTGAATGTGCCCTGTGTGCACGAGGTGTGTGGCCGTGCGAGCCTACGCCTGTGATGTTGTGTGTTCACACTAATATATTGCCTATACTAATAAAGTGCAGGGAAAGAGCATCGCCGCCCCGATTTTGGGGGCGGGATCATTATAATTTGGTCAGCATAGCTGACCGTTGCTTTTGTTTGCCACCGGGCGGTGGTTTGTGCTTGCAGGTGCTGCGGAGCCGAGCGAAAAATAGCGGGCTAAAGCCCATGTTGCGGTGCTGGCCCTCGAAGGCCTAACCCTTTTATGCTTTCCGTTTATTTCATGTATGGCCGGCCTACGAGCCGAAGTATGTAAGACATGTTTTGTTAAGCAAACCTTGTAAGGCCATAAGGCCGGTACTTTTGTATTTTTCATTCCTATTGTTATTTCTGTAGTGGACATTCTTGCTTGGCAGGGTTCTTGTATTTGTGCAACTTAATAATTGCTTCCGCTAGGTGTTGTGTAGGACGTCATGATTGGTTGATTGGTTTCAACGCGTAACCAACCGGTCTGTCCGTAGTATATGACATCGGGCCCCGGTCGGACCTACTGCTATATGCTATGCGTCGGATAGGGGTGTTACATTTTCTCCTTGTCGTTGCCATTTGTGTGCGCGACCTCCTTGTTTCTCCTTATTCACACCGCGACCTGTGCTTAGTCGCCGCGCCCTCCGTTCTAGCTGCTCCTCTTCTCTAGTCGCCCCGGTCTGTTGCCGCGGCCTGTTTGCCTTGTTCGCCGTCTTTTGCCTCCCAGCGGGCTTCTTCTGTTCGCGCGGTATGTTATCTAGCCGCTCGACTTCTTTCCCTCTGCTTGTTTCTGTGGCTTGTTCGTAGCTTTTCTGGCCGCTGTTGTCCCCCCTCGTGACCGCTGCTGATCTTTTTTTCCTTCTAACCGCTGCGTTTCCCTCTGTTCGCACGGGTTCTTCCTTATTTTGGCGGCCTCTCTGCCCTGCTTCCTTAGCCGCTCTCTCTTAGTTCCCGCGACCTGTCTCTAAGTCGCAGCGGCCTGATCTCCTCTGTGCGGTTCTTCCTGTTGCCGCTCCTGATAGTTAGTCGCCGCGACCTCTGCTTTAGTCGCGCGGCTTGTGCTTCCCTCTTCTTCCGCTTTGCCTTGCTATGCACCTTGGTCGTGGACCTTCTTGCCGCTGGTGTGCTGTCATCGTGACCGCTGCAGTTTTTTGGTTCCTCCCTTCATGGCTTGCATATACTCCTCAAAGCCATTCTCCTCGGTGGTCATGTCTTCTGGTAGTGCCCATGTTATTACTCAAGGAAAATGGCTGATCGACACGGGTGCTACTAATCATATGACCGGCAATCTCTAGTGTTTTTCTCTCCTAGAAACACATGGTCGGTCGCCCCCGGTTATTCTCGCTGATGGCTCTTCATCATCGGTACATGGGACGGGGATTGTTCATGTCACTCAGTCTCTTCGCTTGGCGGATACTCTCTACGTGCCCAAGTACCCGTGCAACTTGTTATCTGTTACCTCTCTGCGCAAGCAATTACAATGTTCCGTCACATTTACTTCTACTTCTTGCTCTTTTCAGGATCCGGACTCCCAACGGACGATTGCTACTGGGACTGAGAGTGACGGCCTATACTTCTTGGATAACATTTCCGCTTTCTCCACCTTCTCCACCACCTCCACAGATCTTCTCCAATGGCATCTCCGCCTTGGTCATGCTCCTCCACGCCTTCTTCGTCAACTTCTGCCCCACCTTCCTCCACAAAGTCCTCCGCTCAACTGTGAGGCCTGTCAGCTTGGCAAGCATCACCGCTCCTCCTTTCCTCCAAAACACGTTCGTGGCTCTACCCGTCCGTTTGATCTCATCCACTCCGATGTTTAGGGTCCTTCTCCTACTCTTACCGTTGGTCGGGGTAGTTCATATTTCGTCACGTTCATTGATGATTTCTCTCGCTGTACGTGGGTGTATCTGTTAAAAGATCGCTCCAAATTATTCTCTGTATGGACGTCCTTCTATCTCATGATCAAAACTCAGTTTAATGTTTCTATTAAAGTTTTTCGATCTGATAATGCCCAAGAATATATCAGTCATGATTTTTCTGCCTTTTGCATGCAAAATGGGATTATTCATCAAACTAGTTGTGTCTATACTTCACAACAAAATGGTGTCGCAGAACGCAAAAACCGTCACCTCCTCGACGTCGCTCGCATTTTGATGACCCAGATGCATGTTCCTCGCTCCTATTGGGGATATGCTGTTCTCCTTGCCTTCTACCTTATCAATCGCATTCCCTCCACGGTTCTCCACGGAAAAACCCCATTCTCCATTCTGTATCCGGGCAAGGAACTGTTTTCTCTCCCTCTCCAAATCTTTGGATGCACTGCATTTGTGCATGCCCCTTCTGCCACCCGTGATAAGCTCTCCCCTCGCTCCACCAAATGTGTCTTTCTGGGGTACTCCACCACACAGAAAGGCTATTGTTGCTTTGATCCCATCCTTCGTAAGCAGTTCGTCTCTGCTGATGTCACCTTCTTCGATAATACCTCCTACTTCTCGGCTGACTCCTCTCCTCGTCTCCTAGCTTCTGATTCTCCTATTGTTCCCTTCGTTCCCTCATCTCCTACTGCGATCTCCACCCCTACACCATCTTCGTCCACTCCTCTCACTCCGACTCTTTCTCCGCCACCACCCTCATCTCCGCCACCATCGCTCTCTACTCCCGGGCCAGCTCTCTCTGCCACGGATGCACCGGATGCTGAGGGACCCGCTGACCTGGATCTTCCTATAGCTCTTTGCAAAGGGGTGCGGATGTGTACCCTACACCCCCTTGCTGCTGTTGTTTCATATGATCGTCTTACCCCTTCTCGCAGGGCCTTTGCACTAGCTATTTCTGCCACTACCACTCCCCGATCCTACCAGGAGGCCCTTGCTATTCCTCATTGGAAGATGGCCATGGATGAGGAAATGGTGACCCTAACTGAGCGGGGTACCTGGACTCTTGTTCCTCCTCCCTTTGGCACTGATGTTGTTGGTTGTCGCTGGGTCTTTGTGGTCAAATTTGGCCCAGATGGCACTGTGGATCATTATAAGGCTCGCCTTGTTGCTAAGGGCTTTACTCAGACCTATGGGGTTGATTACTTTGACACCTTCTCCCCCGTGGCTCGTCTCAGTACTATCCGAGTCCTTCTCTCTATGGCGGTAAATAGGGATTGGCCGATTTCCCAGCTGGATGTCAAGAATGCCTTCCTTTATGGTGATCTTCAGGAGGCCGTCTACATGGAGCAACCTCCTGGGTATGTTGCTCAGGGGGAGACTCGAGTATGCCGGCTGAAGAAGGCAATCTATGGCCTCAAGCAGAGCCCTCGAGCTTGGTTTGATAAGTTCAGCGGCATCGTGGCGGCCGTTGGTTTTGTGCAAAGCTCCGCCGATCACTCTCTCTTTATTCGCAAAACCCCCTCTGTGCTGGTTATTCTTGCTGTGTACGTCGATGATATTCTTCTCACTGGCGATGACCAGGAAGGGGTAACCCTGACAAAGCGACATCTTCGTCAACATCTGGTCACAAAAGATATGGGCTCTCCAAAGTACTTTCTGGGGATCGAAATCTCTTGGAAGCCCGGCTCATTAGTTCTCTCCCAGCGTAAGTATGCCCTTGATCTTTTAAAAGAGGCAGGATTGTTTGGAGCAAAACCTGCCAGATGCCCCTTGGCAACTGGAGAAGACAAAACCTGGACAGATAATTCGCCTCCTCTTTCAGATAGTTCGCGGTACAGGCGTCTGGTTGGTAAGCTCATATATCTCACAGTGACCAGGCCCGACATTTCCTATGCTGTGGGCAAGGTAAGTTAATTCATGCAAACACCCAGGGAGTGCCATCTACAGTCCGCATTGCGGATCTTGGAGTATGTCAAAGCAGCCCCTGGGAAAGGATTACTATTTCAGAAGAATGGACATCTGAAGGTTGAAGCATACTCAGATGCGAGTTACGCTGATGACAAAGGGGATCGCAAGTCTACCTCTAGTTTCTGCACCTTTGTTGGGGGAAATCTGGTAAGCTGGAAAAGCAAGAAGCAGTCTGTTGTTTCCTGGTCTAGTGTTGAAGCAGAGTATCAAAGTATGGCATCGACCACTTGTGAGTTAAAATGGCTACGGGCTCTTATGCTGGATTTGGGAGAGGTCTACAACCATCCTCTACCTATGTTTTGTGACAATAAGGCTGCGATACACTTCTCCAAAAATCCAGTCTTCCATGAAAGAACCAAGCACATTGAGGTTGACTGTCATTTCATTCGTGAAGAGATCTTAAAAGAACAAATTTGCACTCTCTTTATCACTTCTGAAAAAGAGCTGGCTGACATCTTCACCAAGCCAGTATCCGCCTCGTTTTCTCATATTTGTGACAAGCTGGGCATGATCGATATATATTCTCCAGCTTGAGGGGGAGTGTTGAAGTGGTGACCGGGCGGTCTGGCTTGGCGGGTTGATGACCGGGCGGTCTGGCGGTTTCCCTTCAGCGGGTTGATTGTTATGTGCTGCTGTCTGAGGTCCAAGCGGTATAGCGGCTTATCACTGGCGTCTTGGAGACCGGGCGGTCTGGCGGTCTCACATGGTGTTCTCTCTCTCTCTGGCAGTTGCCGAGCGGTTAGCCCCTCTGTCTAACCGCGCGGCTTGTGCGGTTTGTGTCTGTACAGTCCGCATGTGTCATGTAAATTTTTAGTCCCACATCTCTTATTTGTATTCTCTCTTCTCTCCTCCATTCTATATAAGGGAGGCCATACCTTTGTAATAGATACCCTTTACTGATAATAAAGTTTCAGTTTAAACCGTTTCCGGCTTGTTTTAGTTCGATTCTAACAACGACGATATTATTTTTGGCTCTACGGAAGACAACCTTTGCAAAAAGTTTTCTAAACTTATGCAATGGAAGTTTGAAATGAGCAATATAGGTGAGCTGAAGTATTTCTTAGGACTTCAGGTGAAGCAATCTGAAGATGGAATTTTCATCTATCAGACGAAGTTTACCAAGGAGATTCTTAAGAATTCAAAATGGAGAGCGCATCCTTTATAAGGAATCTAATGGTTTAGTTGTGTCTCTAGACAAGGATGAGAAAGGGAAACCTTTTGATGAAACCAAGTACAGAAGCACAATTGGATCTTTGCTCTACCTGTCTGCCAATAGACCAGATATATTGTTTTCAACATATGTCTGCGCTAGATATCAGGTGAACACTAAGGAATCTCATTACGTCGCTGTAAAGTGGATTTTAAGATACCTCAAGGGCACACCTAATCTTGGCTTATGGTACCCAAGAAATAATGATGTTGAGCTAATTGGCTTTTCAGATGCTGATTTTGGAGGAAGTAGAGACGACAAAAAATGCAAATCTGTGATGTTCCAATTCCTCAGAAGATGGCTTATTTCATGGAGCAGTAAGAAGCAGAATTATGTGGCAACTTCTAATGCCGAGCCAGAGTATATCTTTGTGGGTAGTTATTGCGCACTGCTTCTTTGGATAAGGAATCAACTCGAAGATTATAATTTGAAGTTCAGAGAGATTCCAATATATTACGACTCCTCCAGCGCAATTACAATCATAAACAATCCAATTTCCCACAGCCGGACCAAGCACATTGAGATGTGCTACCATTTCATCAAGGAGCATGTGGAGAACAAGGACATTGCCCTCAACTATGTACCGACGGGCAAGCAGGTTACAGATATTTTTACGAAGCCGCTGGATGAGACCAAGTTCTCATTTTTTAAAACAGAGCTAGTATGCTGAACAAGGACTCATGAAGATGGTCAAACAAGCAGAAATAGTCTCGGGATCTACTTCAACAAGACAAAAAATTTGTACAAGACAAATTCAGCGAATATCATCTATCACTCACCTAATTGGTCTGAGGGAAAAATTTCAAATTTCTATATTGGATTCGAAGAATCAACGACAAACATTGAGGTACGCGCCTTCTATAATAATTTAAAAATTATATATATATATATATATTTATTTATTTATATATATCTATAAATAGTGGGGGCAGCCGCACGGGATTTCGTCGAAAATCTGCCGATTTGCTGAATTTTACTTTCCCGACTCTTCGACTCCCATATTTCAGCCTGGTATTTTAGCCCGTAATTTAGCATCGCTGTCTTCCTCCACAAACCGCCGGTGTCATCTAGTCGCTAAGTACAGATTCCGACGAACTTCCCTAATTCACCGGTTGCCGATTCTCCAATCCCGACTTCACTGTCTCTCCCATTTACCGATTCCGACATGTGCGACTTGCCAATTCTAGTGCAGTGACCTAGCTTGGATCAAATCGCTGTTGCCGACAGAAGTGCAGGGCAGTGAGAGTTCAGTGCAGTGCAGTGAAGTGGTTTGAATTTTAGTAAGCTTAGTTAACAGAGAACTACTTCGTTAAGTCCATATTCAAGTTTCCTTAATTTTCCATGACTCCCAGAAGCACGAGTGGCTTGCTAGGAGGAGGACAACTTGTCCACACCGGGTTTGCTCATGCCTCTGATGAGTTCAGAAATGTCCTTCTTATGATGGAAAGTGCAAGACTGTCTTTTGTCCAAGAACACCCATGCAAAGTTCTGGACAAAGAAGTTCTTGAGTTCTTCCAGTATGCAAAGCTCAGACATGAAGAATTTATTATCAAAAGCAAGATTCAAAAATTCAAAGTGAAATTGAAAGCCTCTCTTCTGTCAAGGTACTTGCGGCTACCAGTCTGTGATCAAGCCGATTACCTTGATGAGGCTGATTTCTCAGGAGCTCGATCTTTATGTGGACTACCTAGAGGCTCTAAGGACATCAAGCGCAAAGGGATGAATGAGGAAGGCAAGCTTCTCTCAGACATCATCGGCAAGGTGCTAATTTGCAAGACGGGCTCTCAGGATTACCTATCTTCAGAGATGTTCAAAGTTCTAGTTGGTATCCTCTGCAGGAAGAAGGTAAATTAGGGTGCGCTGCTGTTTGACAAGATCAAGAATAGCCTCCGCACTCCCAACTTTAGGAGGATTATCAGCCTATACCTGAATCAATTAGATGGTGATAGGTTTGATATGACCAAAGGAGTTCCTATCCATCACCTCAAGAAGATAGACTCCACAATCTTCTCCAGGTGGGATAGGAGGATAGTGAAGCAAGGGGGAGCCACAAATTTGCTAGTGGAGAAGGAAGAATTAGTTCCTTATAACAGGATTCCTACTCCACCTCCAGTGAGATTCTTGCTAGCTTGAGTGCAGAAATTGAGGGGGAGATAGTTACTCTATCAGATTCAGTTTCAGTGGTATCAGATTAAGTTCCAGTGGTTTCAGATTCAGTTCTAGTGGCTCCAGATTCAGTTCCTGACTCAGTGGACCCAGATACAGTGCTTTTCAATTCAGAGCCAATTGATCTCCTAGCAGAGGTTATTGCTATTGGTACTGCTGCTGCGACTGAGGTTCTACAAGTTGAGGATGCAGAAGTGACTCCAGAGGAAGAGGATCCATCTTCTTCTGAGCATGAGGAAGATGTTGAGGAATTAGATATTCAGGATGCTGCTGATGATGATCTGACAGTTGCTGAGTTTGAGATAGAGATTGCTGCTGAAGAGAATATTATTGATTCAGACAAAGTTGCTGCTACTGATGGTGCTGAGATTGAGAGTGTAAGTGTTGTTTCTGCTACTGAGCTAATGTCTGTGGACAACCTTTTAGTTCCTCTCCGAATATGACTCCCATTACAGTTTCTGAGGGGGAGGCAACTCAGTCCCAGATCTCTGTCTCCACTAAGGTTGACCGGTTCATCCGCAACCTGGAGAAGAGACTTGGCAAGAGGCCAATTATGATCGAAGGCGTAATTGATCTTACTAATGAGGGACGAGATGCTGAGGAGCATTCTCCTTTCCAGACTGCTATAGATTCTTTTCTTGCTGATAAAGCTCATCTTTATCCAATCGAAGAATCCCCCAGTGATTCTGACATCCAAACAGATGTTCCAGTGCCTGAGGCTGCTAATATTCAATCTTCCAGTTCAACTGACCCCATTCTGCATGCAGTTAAAGAGATGTTGGCAAAGCAACAAGCTAAGTTTGAGGCTTCGTTGCAAAAGGTTGTGAAAAGAGTTAGAGATTCTGAAAAGGTTATGCTGAATGGACTTGCAGAGGTAAAGGTTCAGATTGGAAAGCTGGAAAAGAGACTTGATGAGTAGGGCCAAGAAGGTGGTACAACAATTGCCTTGACTTTGAATGCTCTAAAGAAAAATCTTCATGTTGTGATAAATGTTGATCATAATGCTCTATCCTTGATCGATTCTCACAACCGGTCAATAACTCACTTCGATACAAGAATTCTAAATTATGCTAATGCCATCGCCGCCGAAGCCAAAAAGGTGGAGGATGCCCATACAGCTAAGGTGGATTCTAAAGTGAATTTGTTGGGAACTTCGATGTAACAACACTTCAAGGCTACAAATGATTATATATATGACAATACTGAGTGGCTCTATAATCAGCTGGCAGGTATTCAAGTCTCTGTTGATCCTGTACCAGCAACTGACGAGGCTTATCCTCCCCAAGATTACTCGCAGTACTGGTCAGGAACATAGGATTTTGATCCAGACATTGCTGCTACTGCATCTATCTTTCCAAAAGCTCAGAGGGTGGAAGACGTTTCTCCCCCAGTTCACAAGAGAAAAATATCTGAGGAAGGCACGTCAGAAGTCAGGCCAGAACAGGTTAGAGCAGAGCCAGCCAGGGAGCAACCCTATAGAGAATTGGAAGAGGTTTTGAGCCAAACTTCCTAAGGAATTATCTTGGATACTTTTTCTTTGTACGAGCTCGGAGTGGAGAAACATCAGCGTACAACCCTGTACTCGGACGTGTGGGATCCTCCCCAAGTGGCGGGCTTGGGGCGTGCTATGAGGAGCGATTTGGTGTCGCCCTGTTCGAGGACGTGCGAGCACTCGTACATGCGTGTGAAGATTTTAGCGTTTAATACTATAATATATAGTTATTATATATATATGTTTAGATATAAAGAAAAGGAGGAGAGAATCCCAACGCCCCAAATTGAATAGTAGTTATTTTGGTATGCATTTAGTGGTCGCCGGTGGACGGTTTGTGAGTTTTGGTGTGCATTTAGGAGGGTTGGTCTGCTATTAGCATTTTGGCTAGCGCTTAATATAAAACGAAAAACTAAACCTAAAAAAGGGGCAGCATCTCTCATCCGGCACAAGCCCCTCACCTGATCCCCCCCTCTATTTCTTCTCCTGATTTTCTCTGCGCCGGCCGATAGGAAGAGGAGCCGAGCCCAACCTGTCTCCCTCTCCCGTGCTTTCTTCTCCCAGCGCCGCCCGAATGGAAGGAGCCCCCTTCTCCCGATCTCACGCATTCTCCCCTTCTCCCAATTTACCCTATGCCGGCCGATAAGGAGGAGGAGGAATCAGGATGTTTCTCCCGTGGGTGCTGCCCGGAGCTGGATCGGCCAGGAGATTCCCTCCCAACACCGGCTAGAGCAAGATTGGCCACCGGTAGCGGCCTCGAGCTAGGGATCGACCTTGAGCACATCAGCCTAGAGCTAGGGCTTGGCCTGGAGCACGACGGCCTAGAGCTAGGGCTCGACCTAGAGTTAAGGCTCGGCCTAGAGCAGGGCTCGGTCCGGAGTAAGGATCGGCCCGGATGGGAGATCGGCCACCGACGTCGCCGCTTGCAGCAAGCTTGATCTAGAGCAGAGCTCGGCCTACAACAAGGCCCAACCTAAAAGGGAGATTGGCCACCATCATCGGCCAGGAGCTCCTCTCCTGGCACCGCCGTCAAAACACGCGTCAAGGGTAACGAAATTTCTTCTTGGGCAAGTGAAGCCCTTATTTTCCATATTTGCATGGATGCCCCTCTCCACTAACGAGTGGGGAGAAAGCTGGCTCTCCGACGGGTCGATGTGTACTTCCCCGCAGCTGGTTGTATTTAGTATCCGGAAGCATGAGTACGGATTTAGGCATGCTGTGTGAAGCCCATCCGGATGTGTAAGCCAGAATGGTGATGTTCTAGGATTCCCGGGGAAAACTCCGTGGAAGTTGTTTATTATTTGCTCTTAGGAGATAAGCATCACCGCCCTGAGGCAGAGGTGGAGCCGATATTTATTTTGCTACTGTTTGGCGGGATGTTGGCGTACAGGTGTTGTAGTACCAAGCGGGGAATAGCGTGCTTAAGCCCAAGCTTGTGCCGGCCCTCGAAGGCCTATTTTTGTTTATGTTGCCGGTCTACATGCCAAAGTATGGAATTCATATTCCTGTAATTATTTATAATATCTGTGATGCTATGTGTATGTGTGGTTTATCTCTTACATATTAGGCGAGTGGTGTATTCGTGAACCACTCGCCCCGTGGGGGCCCCGAGGTAAAGTTACCGGGAAGCTCTTGAGGGCCTGGTTATAGCCTTTCAACACAGCGGAGTTACGTTGTTTACGACCGAAATGGAGCTGCGTAGAGTAGAACTGTTGGGCGGGTTCGTGCAGTTGTAAGGCAATAAAAGGAATATTTTATATAGACCCGAGGAGGCACCTCTAGTCAGGAGAGAGTTGGTTTTGAGATTCTCCTTAGAGGTTACGGTCGGCCAAGAGAGCCCTCTGAAGGTTCCTTAGCTCAGCCTTTGGCTTGGGAGGGGAAAAGTTTGCTAGTCTTCTGAGTATGCGGCGGGACCTCCACACTAAGACCTTGGGTCTGTCCCTTGTGTTCCTAGTCTTGTGCCTAGATCGTTCGTTTGAGGGAAATAGGTGCGCGGTCACCCCTTCCCCAAGGGTCGAACTCCATAGAGACCGATTTTCAGTTTCAACATTATGGTGCGATGAGCATGGAGAGTGACCAGCACATAAGAACTCTGGAAAACGTCATGGCTATAGAAAGGGAACCAAGTGGCGACCAGGGTCATGCGTTGATACTTTTTATATGAGGTCCTCATACCTGGAGTCGTCCCATCATTGAATTTAGGATTTTTGGACAGTCTACTTTAAGTCTATGTTAAGGCTTCGATAGTGATATAATGCTCTTGATTTTGTAAGCACCCGGGAAGATTAGAGGGAGAATCTTCTCGCTCTGGGGTTAGGTAATGAGATGCTCCTGCTATTAGGCTTCCGTCTTGCTGGCAGGGCTGGGATCCTCGATGGACGTCGTTATGACCCTGGAGCTGAGCCCGGACGATTTTCAACACCAACCATCAGGCTTTCACCTAGCTGACTGAACCGACGATATCACTCGGGAGCCCGGATGATTCTCTGTGGATATTGTTATGACCCTGGACATAATTGTGAAATTTAGAGTGATAATGCTCCCGTCGCAATCTATGTGAATGATCGAAGTATTCATTTAAAAGACCCCGAGCAGATCCCGCTGTCAGGCTTTCACCTAGCTTGCAGGGCTGGATGTCACTCGATGGAGTTTTCCCTAGACCCCGAGCATATCCCGCTACCAGGCTCTCACCTAGCTGGCAGGGCTGTAGGCTCACTCGGTGGTTGGAGGTAGTTTGGATACTTTGTAGGACCCTGAGTGATGCTCGGCCCCGGGTAGACCCGCTTCTTGTCTCCTACTAGCTGGCAGGTCCGTAGTCTCACCTGGGGGGTAAGAGACCCCGAGTGTTGCTCGACCCCAGGTAGACTTGCTGTTAGACTCTGATTAGCTGGCAGGGCTGTAGGCACACCTGGGGGGGAAAGGGAGATGATTTGAAATTTGGAAAGAGTTTGGACACTTTGTAGTACCCCGAGTGATGCTCGGCCTCATGTCCACCCGCTGCCTGGCTCCTACTAGCTGGCAGGTCTGTAGGCTTGCCTGGGGGGTAAGGGACCCGGAGTGCTGCTCGGTCCCGGGTAGACTCGTTGTCAGGCTATCACTAGTTGGCAGTGCTGTAGGCACACCTGGGGGGTAAGAGAGATAGTTTGAAATTTGGAAAGAGTTTGGACACTTTACAGGACTCCGAGTGATGCTCGACCCCGGGTAGACCAGCTGCATGGCTCCTACTACCTGGCAGGTCCATAGGCTCGCCTTGGGGGTAAGGGACCCTGAGTGCTGCTCGACCCTTGGTAGACTCGCTGTCAGGCTCTCACTAACTAGCAGGGCTTTAGGCATAACTGGGGGGGGGGGTAAGGGAGATATTTTGAAATTTAGAAAGAGTTTGGACACTTTGCAGGACCCCGAGTGATGCTAGTCCCCGGGTAGACCCACTGCCTGGCTCCTACTAGCTGGCAGGTCCGTAGGCTCGCCTCAGGGGTAAGGGACCCTGAGTGCTGCTCGACCCCGGGTAGACCCGCTGTCAGGCTCTCACTAGCTGGCAGGGCTGTAGGCATACTTAGGGGTGTGGGGGGGGGGGGGGGTAAGGGAGATAGTTTGAAATTTGGAAATAGTTTTGACACTTTGTAGGACCCCGAGTGATGCTCGGCCCCGGGTAGACCCACTGCCTAGCTCCTACTAGCTGGCAGGTCCGTAGGCTCGCCTGGGGAGTAAGGGACCCCGAGTGCTGCTCAACCCCAGGTAGACTCGCTGTCAGGCTCTCACTAGCTAGCAGGACTGTAGGCACACCTGGGGGGTAAGGGAGATAGTTTGAAATTTGGAAAGAGTTTGGACACTTTGCAGGACCCCGAGTGATGATCAGCCCTGGGTAGACCCTTTGCCTAGCTCCTACTAGCTGGAAGGTCCGTAGGCTCGCCTGGGGGTAAGGGACCCCGAGTACTGCTCGTCCCCGGGTAGAGTCTATGTAGGGCTCTCACTAGCTGGCAGGGCTATAAGCACACCTGGGGGGTAAGGGAGATAGTTTGAAATTTGGAAAGAGTTTGGACACTTTGCAGGACCCAGAGTGATTCTCGGCCCCAGGTAGACCCGCTGCTTAGCTCCTACTAGCTGGCAGGTACGTAGGCTCGCCTGAGGGGTAAGGGACCCCAAGTGCTGCTCGGCCCCGGGTAGACTCGCTGTCAAGCTCTCACTAGCTGGCAGGGCTGTAGGCACACCTTGGGGGGGGGGGGGGGTAAGGGAGATAGTTTGAAATTTAGAAAGAGTTTGGACACTTTGTAGGACCCCAAGTGATGCTCGGCCCCGGGTAGACTCGCTGCTTGGCTCCTACTAGCTAGCATGTCCGTAGGCTCGCCTAGGGGGTAAGGGACCCCGAGTGCTACTCGACCCCGGGTAGACTTGCTGTCAGGCTCTCACTAGATGGCAGGGCTGTAGGCACACCTGGGGGGGTAAGGGAGATAGTTTGAAATTTGGAAAGAGTTTGGACACTTTGCAGGACCCCGAGTGATGCTCGGCCCCAGGTAGACCCGCTGTCTGGCTCCTACTAGCTGGCAGGTTCGTAGGCTCGCCTGGGGGGTAAGGGACCCCGAGTGCTGCTTGGCCCCGGGTAGACTCGCTGTCAGGCTCTCACTAGCTGGTAGGGCTATAGGCACACCTGGGGGTTAAGGGAAATAGTTTGAAATTCTGAAAGAGTTTGGACACTTTGCATGACCCCGAGTGATGCTCGGCCCTAGGTAGACCCGCTGCCTAGCTCCTACTTGCTTGCAGTTCCGTAGGCTCGCCTTGATGGTATGGGACCCCGAGTGCTGCTCGGTCCCGGGTAGACTTGCTATCAGGCTCTCACTAGCTGGCAGGGCTGTAGGCACACCTGGGGGGGGGGGGGTAAGGGAGATAGTTTGAAATTTTGAAAGAGTTTGGACACTTTGCAGGACCCCGAGTACTGCTCGGCCCCGGGTAGACTCGCTGTCAGGCTCTCACTAGCTGGCAGGGCTGTAGGCACACCTGGGGGGGAGGGAAGGATAAATATATTGCTTTGTTGTTTCACGATATCATGAGAAATTGTATACTGATCGTAAGAAATATTATAAGGGCAATTGAATAGCAGGGAGCGTTACAGGTACCGAGTGGTTCAAAAAGATCAAAAGGGGCATGGAGAGATTAATGTTCTAAATGTACAACCCCATATTTGCTGGGAGGGACCCAAAGGCACAACGGTCGGGGGTGGACCAGCCTCGAGCTAGCTTAGGCCTAGAGACCAGAAGAGTTCTCGAGCCGGAGGAGCTCCCGCCTAGGAGCAGGCGAGATCCTGCCAACGACCAGAGGCGGGCGAGAAAGTGTTGAGTGGTCTCAACGCCGCGCTGAGTGAGCTCCATGATCAGCCGCAGAGGACTTGAGTGAGCTCCACTCACTCAATGTCATGGTCAACAGCAAGGGCGCTGAGTGAGCTCCACTCACTCAACGCTATGGTCAACAACAAGGGCGCTGAGTGAGCTCCACTCACTCAATGCCATGGTCAACAACAAGGGCGTTGAGTGAGCTCAACTCACTCAATGCCGGGGTCAGCAGCAAGGGTGTTGAGTTAGCTCCACTCACTAAACGCCGGGGTCAGCAGTAAGGGCGTTGAGTAAGATCCACTCACTCAACGCCGCGTCCAGCAGTAAGGGCGTTGAGTGGGCTCCACTCACTCAACACCGTGTCCAGCAATAAGGGTGTCAAGATTAGAGCGGCTCCCGCCTAGAGGCAGGCAAGAATGTTCACCATCGGTCACCCGAGACCCGCTTCCGGCAGAGTCGGTGAAAAGGTTTGCGCCTCGCGGAAGGCGGGGGCTGGCTCGACTCGAGATTTTTGACACTCCTTTTTAGCTCCTGCCAAATGAAGGCGAGAGGGTTCTCGGCATGGAGCTCTCGCTGAGTGGGGCCCAAGGTTCAGGGTAAGGTTACTTAATTGCCCTCGGGTAAAATTACCCTTATACCCCCAGAGGCTGCATTTAACACTTCTCAAACAGCGGTATTTTGCTATTGGCAGACCAGTCAGGGGTATTTCAGTAACTTCAGGTCAGCAAAAGGTTATAAATAGACCCATAAGGGCTCCTTAGAAAGCAGACTCTCATTTTTCTCATAATCTCTAGTGCTTTCTGAGGAGCTCCTAGCCCAGCTTTTGGCTTTGGAGGGGAAGCTCTAAGAGATCTTCTGGGTGTGAGGTGGGACCTCCCTACTGAGGCTTTGGGTCAGTCCTAGGTCGTTTGCTACCAGTCGAGGGGCAGGGCTTGAGAGAAGTAGTTGTTGGTTGCACCCCTATTTTGAACATTCATTGAGGTCAATTTTGGCTCCAATAATTCTGGTGCGGTGAGCGTGGAAGGCAGCCGGTACAAGAAAGCCTTGAGTTTTGTCCCATGACTAGAGGTGATGGTGAAGCATCTGGCTCAGGGAGTATCCCCACCCCGGGGGAGGAAGAGATAAGGAAGATGTTGGAAGACTTTAGGCGAGAGGTCCTACAGACCATCAGCCTGGCCTTCTCGGCAAGGAGTGAGTGGGAGACGCCTCAGGTTCCGGTGGAGGCGGTCCTACTCCTTGGCTAGAATGCCCCTGGGCAGTGCCCAAGGAAGGAGGTCCCGATGTAAGTTGGCGAGAGAGATGTGGCCGTGCGGGAACTCTTCCCAGGCCAGCGTCACGGAAAGGAGGTTCCGGCAGAAGTTGGCGAGAGGGAGGCGGCGGTGCGAGATCTCTTCCCTAAGAACGGTACCACGGATCGGACAAGCCAGCCGAGGCCACGAGACGTGTCGTCTCGCCAAGCAGGAGGAGAGAGCCCCTTATGCGAGCTTATCATTTCGGCTCCAGTGCCGGAAGGGTTTCGCGAGCCTGATATGTCTTACTACTCAGGGAAGGATGATTCAGTGCTACATGTTCAGTGGTTCGAGGATGTAGTCTCGATCCGGCAGATGACGGATGCCTTCAAGTATCGGCTGTTTGCCATTACGTTGAAGGAGAAGGCCCGGGACTGGTTCCACCAGTTGCCGACGAGTTCCATATATAGCTTTGAAGATCTGCGCAGGGGGTTTCTGTTGAGATTCTCAATGTTGAAGAAGCGGAAGAAGGAGGCGGAGTGCCTGTTTGCGGTAAGGCAGAAGCAGGACGAGATGCTGGGTCATTACGTTGACCGGTTTTAGGAAGAGATCCTCCTGGTCCAGGAGGTCCCAGGGTACGCGCTAATGCTCGCCTTCACCTTGGGATTGAGACCAGGATTCTAGCGCATGGAGCTGAAGAGAGTCCCCCCTCTTTTTTTGAAGAGCTTATGGAGAGGGAGACGAAAGAGATCGATTTTGAAAGAGCAACCCCCTTTTGCTAGGAAGTTGGCTTGGTTGGCGGAGGATGATGGGAAGGAACCACCATCAGGGAAGCATAAGGAGCAAAGGGAGCAGAGGGAGCTTAGGGAGGAAAGGAGAAGAGAAGAACCCCGGAGGCAGGGACAGAACCAAGGTTGGGGGGCTCGGGAGACACACAACCGGTATGAGTGGAGGCCTCAGGAGGGTCGCCCCCAGGGTCAAGGAGGAGGTCTGTAGGGAAGGGATAACCTTCGAGAGCTTATAGAATTGATTTCAAGATAACCCAAACACCTAGAGGGGGGGGGGGGGGGTGTGAATAGGTTTTTGTTCTTTTTCACTTAAGAAAGAATAAGAATTCAATTCTTTAAGTAGAATCTAATTATTCTACAACTAACACAACAATCACAACACAGAATACACAATCACAAACACATCACATATTGCACCCTTGTTTATAGTGGTTCCCCAAGGTCTGGGTATATCCACTTCCCCCTTCGCCTATCCAGCAGTGTGCTAGATTCGGCCTAACTTCTTCCTTCTTCTCAGATCCTCATATCTTACAGCTCAGAACCCTGAAAGGTTCCTACAACTCAGAACCCTGAAAGGTTCCTACAACTCAGAACCCTGAAAGGTTCCTACAACTCAGAATGTATCCACACTCCTACAGCTCAAGCTAACAACCCTACCTCAGCCTTGACACAAGGCCTACAACTCAGAGAATAATTTCTCCTACACTCAGACTCAAAAGTCTTACCACTCAGAGATCTATATCTCCTACACTCAGCCTTTATATAATAGGCTTACAACTCAGATCTTGAAAGATCCTACAGAATGAAGAATCTTATAGATTGACTCTTACCCTTGTTGAGAGAGAAAGGATAAAAGGTTTCTTGATCAGCTTTTGATAAAACTGAATGCTGAGATCAACCTGTTCTTAGCTTTCTTCAAAGCTTCTTGAATCTGAACTCAGTAGGGTTGATCTTCTTTGAAGTTGACTGGCTGACAGCTTCCTTCTTAGATTTAAGAAATAGATCTGAAATCTTCTTAGCAGATTAGTTCAAGATCTGCTTCTTAAGAGACTTGTAAATGTATCCTTCTTCACTTCAAACAGTTGGAGCTCTCTCTCACTCTCCAAATCTTCTGAAGTTCCTTATGAATTCCTTGTTGAATTCTCCTTAGACAAATTCTTAGTAGATTACCACTTCAGATTATCTTCTTAGATCTTCTCACGAAAATCTTCTTCTGTGTGACGTGCTCTTTCTTGATCAATGATCAATACTTCAATAGTTGTTCGTTTGTGTTTTTCCTCTATCTTTGATTTGACAGAATCTTTCTTTAAATAGACTTCATCCATGGTAACCAGTTGATCCGGTTTCTAACCAACTTCTGATAGTTCTGATAGCTTCAGCAAACTTGTTAGAATTCACAGCTGTCAAGTCTTCAGTCATTTATTGAACCTTTTCTTTGTCAGCAAAGCGTCGAGACTGATCTTCATTATGTGTCGACACAAGTAGATTAAGTGTCGACACAAGCTTTGGTGATGTCGACATAGCTCCTTTGGTGTCGACACTGCTTCTTGACACTACATCTGTAGAATGTGTCGACACAGCTTCTTTGTGTCGACACAAACACTTCTTAACTTCACAGCAATCAACTTTGTTGAAACTCTGCTGTGTGTCGACACAAGTCCTATGTGTCGACCCAGTTGATATAGTATAAGAATTCTGTGTGTCGACACTGCCTCCAGGTGTCGACATAGTTGATGTAGTCTCAGAATTCTGTGTGTCGACACTGCTTCTAGGTGTCGACATAGTTGATGTCGACTAAAAATTCTGTGTGTCGACACAGTTGCTTCTGGTGTCGACACTGCTTTTCCAAATGTCGACACAGACTTTCTTAAGTGTCAATACATGGACTTAGAAACTTTTTTCCTGCATTTTAGCATATTCTTAACCTGCACATATAAACTCAAAATAACATCAAATACACCTTGATGTATATCATTGAGCTAAGTGAGGCTACTTCAAATCAGGTACACATTTTCCTATGTACCCAAAAATCTCCCCCTATTTGGAGAAGTCATAACCCTTTAGTCAATGATATACACCACTTATAATAAACAAACATTATGATGTATATAAGCATTATATGACATGGTAACTTATAAACAAAACATATACCAAAATGACATTATAAAATATTGATGCAAACATAATGAACATGAAACATTGTATTGTTTATACTATCAAAAAGTTTCTTAACACTTGTTTACATAGATTTCTTTAAAACTAAAGATTACATTGTTTTCGTAAAATCTAGCAAATCTATACTAAGGCTGATCAGGCTCCCTGATGACTATGCCTTTTCCTAGCTTAATTTGAGCCTACACAGTAGGTTCTGCATCATCAATGAGCTTCTTCCCTTTCAACTCTGCCTTCTTCTGTACTTCAGCCTTTATCCTCTGCCTTTCAAAATAATGAAAAGGCTTAGGGAAGTATTTACTAGGCTCCTGAGCATTAGGAGGTAGCTTCCCAATTTTAGCCTTTCTTCTATATTATAGAATGGCTTCTTTCCTTGTTTCATATTTTTGCCATTCTTGTTCATTATACCATTTGCCCCTTTTATGGACCTGTTCTTTCACAGCTTTCCAGGCAGTCAAAATTATATTCCTGGAAGTGGAGCTCCACTGCTCAAAATCAGGCTTTAACTCAGCCTATTCTCTGAACCTTTTCTTTGACAGTTGAGCTTCCTGCTGAGCTTTCAAGGCAGCTCCTGGCATTTCTACTTTCTCAATAACAACATTATCAACTTCCTGTGGAGGACTGTACATTGACTGAACCTATTGCTGAATCATATCAAAATCTGCTGGAGGGTAGATGAGCTGAGCAACTTCAGGTTTATCACCTTTAACATAAGCAGGTTGCACACCTGACTCAGGAACATCATCATCATCATAAAGCGGTGGATATCCCAGAGTGGCTCTGATGCTATTGGATGTCCATTTGGCATGATCTGAGCCTGCTTTGACTAACACTCTCTCCCCCTCTATGACTTCTCTTTCAATATGGTCTCTTAAGTAATCTTTCTGAAATCTTACTTGTCCATCAAGAAAATTAACACCATCTTTATAAAATGATTTTAACTTGACAAGCTTATCAGATATTGATTTCTGAGAAGTAGTAATTTCTGTCTGAAATGAGTCTAAGGCAGCTTGTAGCTTCTTGTCAAACTCCTCTTTCTCTTTAGCTCTTTCTTCAGTCATTGCAATGATTGTATTATTTATTGTAGTTACTATCTCATTGTGAGATTCAGTCAGATTGTCATTCATCCTAATCTGATTCTCAAGGACATAGCCTTGTTTAATAGCAATGTCATCGACTTTAGCCTTTACTTCTGCTTGCTGCTTAGCCAGAAATACTACAGCATTGCTCCCTTTGTGAAAGCAATCTGTCATCTCTTTCTTATGTAGATTCACTTCAAACCTGATGGATTTGATATCCTGAGCCAGATTAAATGGAAGTGACTTATGGCTTTCATCCACATAATTCTCTAGAGCTACTCTCTGCTCATCTAATTTCATTTGCAAGACCACCAATAATGTGCTGTAATCAGCCTCTGGGGCAGGTTGTGGAGCAGCAGTTTGCAATGCTTTCTTGTAGCTTTGGCTCCTTCTCTTGAAAAACATCAGTTTTCTCTTTTTGGTACTTGTGAATTCTTCATCTTCTAAAGCAGATGAACTGAGAATGTCTACTCTTTCCTTAGGACTAGGAGGGAGCTCCTTTTCAGTCCTAATTTTCTCCCCCTCAAAGTCAGCCTGCTCTCCCTCAGTCCTTATTTGCTCCCCCTTATTTGTTGCTCCCTCTGTTAACCCCGAAATCGGCGATCCCTCCTAGGGTTGCCAGCTCGCAAGTCACGGCCTGCTCTGGGTTCCCCCTGAAGGTCGCGGCCTGTCAGCCTCTCCTTCTAAGGGTGGGCGGACTGACCTCTCAGTCCGCTCAGTCTGCTCAGCCCGCGCGGTTAGGGCGGTCTCTCTAGCTAGACCACCCAGGTCGCGTAGCTTCCGCTCGGTCTGCAGGGGTGCAGACTGCTGCCTCAGTCCACCCGAGTAGACCGAATGGTTTGTTCGGCTAACCGCGCAGCAAGTTCTTTCTCCTTTCTCAGGTGCGGACTGCCCAACGATGTCGCAGACTCCCATTCTTATCCGCCTAGACCGCTCGATAGCGACATGCTTAGGTGGTGGGCTCCATCTTCACTCCGCCTGCCAGAGGTCGCCAGGTTGCGATCAACCCCCCTATCCGCCAATAGTATGCGGACTCGGTCTCAGTCCGACAGGTCGCCTACCTTATGCAGCGGCAAGCTCGATCCAACAATGGCAACCGGCCACCAGGTCACCTGTCAGCAGCGACGACTTGCCTCCAAGGCGCCAGCCAGCAGTGGCGACCTGCATCCAAGTCGCCAGTCAGTAGCGTGCGACATGGACTATTCAATTCGCCAGGTCACAAATCCTCGTCCCTAAGCTTACCACCAGCGGGCAGCCTGCTCGACCCCTCCTTCACGAGTTAGGCGAGCTCGATGAGCAGTCCGTAAGAAGATCCCCAGCTCGGTAGCTAATCGTTTATCATCTCCGCTGCGGGATGGGCGGACTCGTTCAGCAGTCCGCCAGCTAGTTCTCCAGGTTCCCGGCGACAGAGGCAGACTCGTCGTGCAGTCCGCCACTCAGCCTCTAGCGCCCGCTTCCCAGCAGCATGCAGTCCCCTCCTCAGCTCGCACAGCCCAGTGCGAGCTCGCTCAGTGACAGAGGCGGACTCATCGTGCAGTCCGCCACTCAGCCTCCAGCGCCCGCTTCCCAGCAGCGGGCAGTCCCCTCCTCAGCTCGCACAGCCCAGTGCGAGCTCGCTCAGCGACAGAGGCGGACTCGTCATGCAGTCTGCCACTCAGCCTCTAGCGCCTGCTTCCCAACAGCAGGCAGTCCCCTCCTCAGCTCGCACAGCCCAGTGCGAGCTCGCTCAGCGATAGAGGCGGACTTATCGTGCAGTCCGCCACTCAGCCTCTAGCGCCCGCTTCCCAGCAGCAGGCAGTCCCCTCCTCAGCTCGCACAGCCCAGTGCGAGCTCGCTCAGTGATAGAGGCGGACTCGTCGTGTAGTCCGCCACTCAGCCTCCAGCGCCCGCTTCCCAGCAGCAGGCAGTCCCCTCCTCAGCTCGCACAGCCCAGTGCGAGCTTGCTCAGCGACAGAGGTGGACTCATCGTGCAGTCCGCCACTCAGCCTCCAGTGCCCGCTTCCCAGCAGCAGGCAGTCCCCTCCTCAGCTCGCACAGCCCAGTGCGAGCTCACTCAGCGACAGAGGCGGACTCATCGTGCAGTCCGCCACTCAGCTTCCAGCGCCTGCTTCCCAGTAGCAGGCAGCTTCTTCCTCAGCTCGCGCAGCCCAACGCAAGCTCGCACAGCAGCAGCCGTCTCCAGCTCCAAGTCCCAAACCGTGTGACCTGGAGCAGACTCAGCGGACTCAGCACCGTGCTCGCTCAGCTCACCGCCTCACTAGTGGTGACGTTACCAAGACCGTTACCTCCTCGGGCCTATAAATAGGCCCCCAGACCTCTCATTTGGAAAAAGGATGGGAGAGGCATCGAGGACCCAACATCAGCTCCTGCAGACTCGGTTTCCCAGTCCGCACGACCTGCTTTCCCAAGCAGTCCGCCCGGCTTAGTTCAGCAAGCCGCCCGATAAGTTAGTCGCGCGGTCTGCGACCTCCCCTTCTCTGACCGTGTGACCTCTGGCAATCCCCTCTCCTTAGCCGCCAGCTTCCCCCCTTGTATCCTTTGTACTATTTTCTCATGTGATGGTGCGACCTCTGGCTGTAATACTTAGTTGTGATTAAAGAAAAAGCCCGTCGCAAGAGTGGCATTCAAGCCGCGGCGGGCGAAGTCTGGTGTTGCCGCTGCTAGCGGCCTCCTCTCTTCTTCTCTCCTCTCTCGGCCCCAACCTGCAAAGCTAACCATCAAGTAGCTGTCTGCTCGACAGTACCTGAATAAGCTTCTCCTCTATCCCCACAACCCTTCTTCCTTCATCTGTAGCTTGTTAGATTGAACAATCTGTTAACTGGTCGGTGTCGCATTTCGTGCATCAACAGTTAACACGCGACCTTCAGATCTCGATCAGATAGTGAAAGCAGTGGTTACTCATATCATAACATCAACCAGCCGAGAATCTTGCTTCAAGTCCCAGTGATGGTTCTCTTTGGGAGGTTTTAGAGCAATCTCGCAGAGAAACTGCCCAACAGTCTTAAGTCGTCAATCGTACTCTAGTAGCTCTCACGCAGCAATTGGCCGTTCAATCTTCAGCAGCGCCAGTTCCTCCAATCAATCCAGTACCAATATCAGAGACTCCTCAAGTCTATCCACCGGCTTGTCCGCCGGTCTACCCTCCTCTTTACACTCCAACCTTTCCGTAAGGGCCTGCAGCTCCTTTGCGATCTCAGGATGATGAGTTTGCAACTCGTCAAAACTTCTTCCGGGAAGCTGCCCGGGGAAGTCCAGCTAGATTTTTGAATTTTCAGGGAAGTCATCCCTTCTCTTCAGCTCCTGCATTTGCTCCTCCTGCAGCAACCTTTTTCTCCTATCCTCTTGCTTCTTTTGTAGCTACTGCTCATGCTCCTTACTTTCCTTATGCAGTAGAACAAGAATAACCATCGCCGTTTATAGGGAGTGTTCGGCACGAACCAACTCCAGTCAACTTCAGAGAGCCACGATTGCCCATTTACACCAGGGAGACATATCCAGTCAAGCATCTTCAAGCATTTGAATCAGCCGTTGCTCTCAAGACCCTCTCCGATGCTATCAAGAGCAAACTCCTCGTAACAACCTTTGATGGTCAAGTGAGAGATTGGTTCTATGGACTTCGTGCTCAGTCCATCTCTACCTTCGCTGATTTGCGAAGGGAGTTCCTGCTCAGATTTTCTACCTTTTCAAAGAGGAAGGGCGGTCCAGAAGCCCTCTTTGAGATCAGGCAGCGAGATAATGAGACTTGGTCTCATTTTGTGGATCGCTTCCAGAGAGAAATCTTAGACATTGAGATCGTTGATCAAGAAATGTACCGAGTGGCTCTTATTCACGGCCTGGGTAAGGACCACTCAAGTTTGAGGCTAATGTCCGAGCACCCAAGACTTATCAAGAGTTGATCGGCTTAGCCAACTCGTATATCCGCGGTGAAAAGAGCAACCCCAGTTTCGTCTCCAGGCTTGTATCAGAGAAAAATTCTTCTTCTTACAGGCAGCCTCTGAGGTCTCCTCGGAAAGATTTTTCATCCCACTCTAGGAAAATAAAGAAGTTCCAGCATCATCTTCAACACTCCTTCCCAGGTCAGGATCGTGCCCACGAGCGATTGCAACCGCTACCAGCCCCACCTCTACAAACAGCCTCTATCCATCACTCACAAGACAATGATGTACCGTATTCTGGACTCGATGAGGCCATGCAAGAAGTCTGCCAGATCATAAAGGATAGGGTAAATTCAAAAAGACATTTCCAGTCGGCAAATCAAAGATCAAGAGATTCAGATCCATTCTGTGAATTCCACCGAGAGAAGGGTCATTTCACTGAAGACTGCAAGGCCCTTCGGCGACTAGTTGAAAGATTACTCATCGAGGACAAGATCAACAACCTGATCAAAAAAGTTGATTCTTCAAATCCTTCCACCTCCAAGGGCAAGGAGGTGGCTGAAGTTCAATTGAATTGCGTGGACGTAGAGGATGCAGGCCGTTTGGGGCCTATCAACGTTCGACTTGAGTTCTTTGACGCCAATGACGAGGGTGACCTTGGAATGCTATTCTAAAGTAAAGGGGACGTCGCAGCTCTCCGAGGACCCTCATAATAATGACCGGTTGTTTTTACTCTACTCTTCAAACACAATATCTTTCAATACTTCTAAGTGTTTCATTTTCTATCTCAATAAAGTTTACGTCAGAGATCCCATACTGACACTTTTCCCTTTGTGAAGTGCTTCCTCCTCTTCTTTTTCTCTTTGCCAAAGAGATCACTGAACCACCGAGATATCGCCAAGTCTTGCTCAGTGCCCCCTCGAGATTGTCCTCTGGCGTAAGACCGCAATGACCACATATCGCGGGGAGTTTTCGCATATGTGCAGTGGGGGCCGTTAAACTCTCGTGCGGAGGATGACGGGACTTTGGATCCTTGCCAGCATCTAACACCGAGCGTGTTTCTAGGGAGGACCCATGTGTTAGCTCTGCTGTGCTTCGTTAAAGGATACGTTACAGTTACGATGATCTTTGCATGACAAGAAATGGCGATCAAGTGTAGCCTTGTCTCTTCGATCATCTCACAATTGTAACGGCTGAATACTCTTTGGTACTCTCTATCCGTGCCTTCGCAGGGCCCACAACTCCGCTGATCAATTCGCAGACAAGCAATAGGCCGCTTGACGCAACTAGTCTAATTGATCAGCGATGCTTGTAACCCGAGGCATGAGAGAAGTGCATCTGTCGATTCCTTCTCAGGAATTTCCACGCTTGTTTTTCTTTTGTGCCTTTCTAAGGGAGCGCGGCCGGCCCGCTTTAGGTAGGACTACCCTCTAAATGGTTTCCTTTAAAGGCAAGCGGTGCATAACGCCCACGGGGAACACTTGTGGCAGTATCCAGTCTTTTTTGAACACCATATAGATGTAGCCCTCCTTTGTCTTTTTTCCTTTTTACAGGTCAACAGGTTAAACTCAATCTATTCTTAGGATTGAAAATATCTTTTTGGCTTATGGTAATCTTATATGTGCTGCCTGCATAAAGTTCTATCATATGACTATCAACAAGCTCTCTTATCAGATATTTCTGGAACAAATCATTGATCAGAGTATCTGTTTCTTCTTGATTGACAAGTTATGTTGTTACAATTCTAAACTAAGATGGTTTCATCTTGCTGATCTGGTTTTCATATTAACGTTATATCTTGATCACGCGAGACAATCGTTATCGCGGTTTGATCTTTATTCAATTGATAGCAGAGTTTGCCATGTATCTCTTCTGTTATCCGATTATATCTTATCATATCAAAAGTCAACATTCGCAGGTTCCGCTCAGGTATTTGCGACTTAGTTTTATTTTCTTTATATCTACCTGCTCACTCTCCTTTTGCAGAGACTAGCAGACATTAGCAAGTTCCTCTCAGGCACTTGCAGCTTATTTTCCTTCTTTATCTGCTTGCTCACTCTTCTTTCTCAGAAACCAGTAGTTATTGGCAAGTTCCCTCCAGGTACTTGCATTTTAGTTTCCTTTCATATCTGCTTGCTTGCTCTTCTTTCGCAGAGACCAACAGATATTGGCAAGTTCCCTCCAGGTACTTGCATTTTAGTTTCCTTTCATACCTGCTTGCTTGCTCTTCTTTCTCAGAGACCAGCAGATATTGGCAAGTTCCCTCCAGGTACTTGCATTTTAGTTTCCTTTCATATCTGCTTGCTTGCTCTTCTTTCGCAGAGACCAGCAGATATTGGCAAGTTCCCTCCAGGTACTTGCATTTTAGTTTCCTTTCATACCTGCTTGCTTGCTCTTCTTTCTCAGAAACCAGCAGATATTGGCAAGTTCCCCCCAGGTACTTGCATTTTAGTTTCCTTTCATATCTGTTTTCTTACTCTTCTTTCGCAGAGACTAGCAGATATTAACAAGTCCTATTTAGAGGTCATTAGAAGACATTCGCGTTTACTTCATTTTGCAAAGCAACTCAGGTACACTCCAGATGTGCCTCTTTTCGCTTGCATTAATTTTTTCCTTCGCAGAAAAAAGAAGCATTGGCCAAACCTTTTCTGAGGAGAGACATCAGGTCATATCTCTTCATGCCTCCCGTTTTTCCGAGGGATGGATCACGATTTTCGTGGGTCTCCTACTTTTTCGAAGTTCCCTTCGGGACTTAAAAAAGTGCGGGGATTATGTTAACCCCGAAATCGGCGATCCCTCCTAGGGTTGCCAGCTCGCAAGTCGCGGCCTGCTCTGGGTTCCCCCTAAAGGTCACGGCCTGTCAGCCTCTCCTTCCAAGGGTGGGCGGACTGACCTCTTAGTCCGCTCAGTCCGCTCAGCCCGCGCGGTTAGGGCGGTCTCTCTAGCAAGATCGCCCAGGTCGCGTAGCTCCCGCTCGGTCTACAGGGGTGCGGACTGCTGCCTCAGTCCGCCCGAGCAGACCGAACGGTTTGTTCGTCTAACCACTCAGCAAGTTCTTTCTCCTTTCTCAGGTGCGGACTGCCCAACGATGTCGCGGACTCCCATTCCTATCCGCCTAGACCGCTCGATAGCGACATGCTTAGGTGGCGGGCTCCGTCTTCAGTTCGCCTGCCGGAGGTCGCCAGGTTGCGATCAACCCCCCTATCCGCCAATAGTATGCGGACTCGGTCTCAGTCCGACAGGTCGCCTACCTCATGCAGCGGCAAGCTCCAACCAACAATGGCGACCGGCCACCAGGTCGCCTGTCAGCAGCGTCGACTTGCCTCAAAGGCGCGAGCCAGCAGTGGCGACCTGCATCCAGGTCGCCGGTCAGTAGCGTACGGCCTGGACTATTCAATTCGCCAGGTCACAAATCCTCGTCCCCAAGCCTACCACAAGCGCACAGCCTGCTCGAACCCTCCGTCGCGAGTTAGGCGAGCTCGATGAGCAGTCCGCAAGAAGATCCCCAGCTCGGTAGCTAATCGTTTATAATCTCCGCTGCGGGATGGGCGGACTCGTTCAGCAGTCCGCCAGCTTGTTCTCCAGGTTCCCGGCGACAGAGGCGGACTCGTCGTGCAGTCCGCCACTCAGCCTCCAGCGCCCGCTTCCTAGCAGCAGGAAGTCCCCTCCTCAGCTCGCACAGCCCAGTGCGAGCTCGCTCAGCGACAGAGGCGGACTCGTCGTGCAGTCCGCCACTTAGTTTCTAGCGCCCGCTTCCCAACAGCAGGCAGTCCCCTCCTCAGCTCGCACAGCCCAGTGCGAGCTCGCTCAGCGATAGAGGTGGACTCTTCGTGCAGTCCGCCACTCAGCTTCCAGCGCCCGCTTCCCAGCAGCAGACAATCCCCTCCTCAGCTCGCACAGCCCAGTGCGAGCTCGCTCAGCGACAGAGGCGGACTCGTCGTGCAGTCCGCCACTCAGCCTCCAGTGCCCGCTTCCCAGCATCAGGCAGTCCCCTCCTCAGCTCACACAGCCCATTGCGAGCTCGCTCAGTGACAGAGGCGGACTCGTCGTGCAGTCCGCCACTCAGCCTCCAGCGCCCGCTTCCCAGAAGCAGGCAGTACCCTCCTCAGCTCGCACAGCCCAGTGCGAGCTCGCTCAATGACAGAGGCGGACTCGTCGTGCAGTCCACCACTCAGCCTCCAGCGCCCGCTTCCCAACAGCAGGCAGTCCCCTCCTCAGCTCACACAGCCCAGTGCGAGCTCGCTCAGCGATAGAGGCGGACTCGTCGTGCAGTCCTCCACTCAGCTTCCAGCGCTCGCTTCCCAGCAGCAGGCAGCTTCTTCCTCAGCTCGCACAGCCCAACGCAAGCTCGCCCAGCAACAGCCGTCTCCAGCTCCAAGTCCAAGACCGTGTGACCTGGAGCGGACTCCGCGGACTCAGCACCGTGCTCGATCAGCTCACCGCCTCACCAGTGGCGACGTTACCAAGACCGTTACCTCCTTGGGCCTATAAATAGGCCCCCAGACCTCTCATTTGGAAAAAGGATGGGAGAGGCATCGAGGACCCAGCATCAGCTCCTGCGGACTCTGTTTCCCAGTCAGCGCGACCTACTTCCCCAAGCAGTCCGCCCGGCTTAGTTCAGTAAGCCGCCCGATCAGTTAGTCGCGCGGTCTGTCGACCTCCCCTTCTCTTACCGTGCGACCTCTGGCAATCTCCTCTCCTTAGCCGCCAGCTTCCCCCCTTGTACCCTTTGTACTATTTTCTCATGTGAAGGTGCGATCTCTGGCTGTAATACTAAGTTGTGATTAAAGAAAAAGCCCGTCGCAAGAGTTGCATTCAAGCCGCGGCGGGTGAAGTCTGCTGTTGCCGCTGCTAGCGGCCTCCTCTCTTCTTCTCTCCTCTCTCGGCCCCAACCTGCAAAGCTAACCATCAAGTAGCTGTCTGCTCGAAAGTACCTAAACAAGCTTCTCCTCTATCCCCGCAATCCTTCTTCCTTCATCCTTAGCTTGTGAGATCGAACAATCCGTTAACTGGTCGGTGTCGCATTTCGCGCATCAACACCCTCAATATCTGGAAACAACTCTTCAAGAGTAAACTCCTATTGGGTGTAGACTGGTGGTACTTTTGTCTCAGGAGCATCAGTAACAACAGATGTATCCTCCATGATAACATCTTGTGCTGGAATGTTGACATGAGGTCTTTCAAGAATTGATTGTGAAGCCATTTCACTTGCCAAGTGTGTTGACTCTTCTTCCTGCACCTGTGCATTATTTATCTCCCTTTACTCTTGTGCATTATCAGTATTGTCCTGTGCCTGTGTATTATCTGGATCCCCCTGCACCTGTGCAGTATCTGGAATGTCCTGTGCAGGTGATTTCTCACCAGTTTCTTGCTTTCTATATCTGGTATGTCCTTTATTAGGACCCTATCCCATCTGGAGATAATCCTGATGTCCATTTTTCTCATATGGTTAATTTTAGAACCAGGAATCTGGTTCATTACTTCTGGAATTGCTCCAGCCAAGTATAAACTCATCAGTCTAGCCAGATTAGGCTTTTTTATGCCTTCCTTAATCTTCTCAAAAATTACTGTAAACCAATCTGTGTTTAGTCTAAAAATAATCCTTGTCATTAGGCTGAACATATAGGCTGAAATCCTATCATATCCCCCTTGCTTACACAGAATTACCTTGACAACCACTTCAGAGAGTAATTTCCCTTGTTGATTCATCCCTTTCCTGTTTATTGCCGATCTAATCTTCAAGGTGGGATCCAATCCACGCCATTATAGTGCTTCCCTTGTCTTAGATACGGGTACTTCTTCTTCATCCTGAGACCTTGGAAGATTAAGAATTTTCCTCAAACTCTTCAAGGTCAACTTGACTCTAGTGCTATGAACCATTGATTTAATCTTAAGGCCAGTTGAATCTACTATAGCTGTGCCATAAAACTCAAGTATCTCTTTCTTCCATATCTTGGTTGGTTCGGATGCCAAAAACTCCAAACCATTTTCAACAATTAGGGTAATTACCCCTTTAATCTAAGATTCTGCATCATCAAAGGCATGGCGAACCAACTCATATCCTTCGTTGATGTTATCTTATACCTTTGGCGCAATTGGGATGGTGAGAAGACTTGGATTGAGAGGAGAGAATTTGTCGACACAAGGGTTTGGTCTCGAAAACCTGGAGAGTGTGTCGACAGAGATTGTTCTTGACCTATTTATACCCTTCTAAACAAAGAAGGTCAAAAGGCGGGCAAAAACTGTCTAATTGTGTTGACACTATTAAAATGTGTCGACACATATTTCTAATGTCTCGACAATGGTGTTGACTCCTATGTGTCACCAATTGATGATGTGTCGACACTGAACATACTTAGTAGTTCAACAGAAATTCTGTGTCGACTCTTATCGTAAGTGTTGACATAATTTCTGGATGTGTCGACACCACTACTCTGGATGTGTCGATACTGATTCTCTGGATGTGTCGACACTGATTTACTGAAGTGCCGACAACACTTCTCTGGATGTGTCGACACAGATTTACTTAGCCAAATATGTTAAACTAATCTATGTTCAACATTCCTAATTCAATTTTAAATTTATTGAATTTAGTTTCATCTAGAGGCTTAGTAAACACATCTGCAATTTTATAATCTGTGTTGACAAATTCTAGTGAGATGTTCTTTTTCTCTACATGTTCTCTAAGAAAATGGTATCTAATTTCTATATGCTTAGTCCTACTATGTGAAACAGGATTATTAGCAATAGAAATAGCACTTATAGAATCACAAAACAAAGGTGTTCTACTTAATTGAATACCATAGTCTTCTAGCTGGTGCTGAATCAACAACAACTGTGCACAGCAACTTCCTGCTGCCACATAATCAGACTCAGCTGTGGAAATTGCCACACTAGTCTGCTTCTTATTGCTCCAAGACACCAATCTTCCTCCTAGAAATTGACAGGTTCCTGTTGTGCTTTTTCTATCTTCTTTGCAACCTGCAAAGTCTGCATCTGAATAACCTGTCAGTAGAAAATCTCCATTCCTAGGGTACCAAAGGCCTAGATTAGGTATGCCCTTTAGATATCTCAAAATTCTTTTTACTGCAGTGTAATGAGATTCTTTAGGGCATGATTGGTACCTAGCACAGACACATGTTGCATACATAATGTCTGGTCTACTAGCAGACAGATATAGAAGAGAGCCAATTATTCCTCTATACAAAGACTCATCTACAGGCTTACCTGCATCATCTTTGCATATAGACATACTTGTTCCCATAGGAGTTCTCATGGTGGAGGATGATTCCATACCATACTTCTTAATTAACTCCTTGGTGAACTTAGACTGGGATATGGACAAGCCATCATTAGTCTGTCTTACTTGAAGTCCGAAGAAGAACTTAAGTTCCCCCATACTCCTCATCTCAAACTTCCCTTGCATAAGTTTAGCAAACTTCTTGCAAAGGTTGTTTTCTGTAGACCCAAATATTATGTCATCTACATAATCTTGACTAAGATTATCTTTCCTTTGGACTCCCATAGGAATAGAGTTTTATCTATTTTCCCCCTTGAGAATTTGTTCTCAATAAGGAAAGTAGACAGGGTTTCATACCAAGCCCTTCGGGCTTGCTTTAACCCATACAAAGCTTTCCTAAGTCTATAAACATAATCAGGTTTAAGAGAATCAACAAAACCTGAGGGCTGCTCTACATAGACTTCTTCTTTTAGATTTCTATTTAGGAATGCTGATTTTACATCCATTTGGAATACCTTGAAGCTTTGATATGCTGCATAGGCAAGGAACATCCTAATTGCTTCCAGTCTTGCTACTGGGGAAAAGGTTTGATCAAAGTCAATACTATCTTCCTGCCTGTATCCTTTTGAAACAAGTCAATACTATCATCCAGTTTGTTCCTAAAGATCCACTTTGTTCCAATGATGTTGTGGTCTTTTGGTTTAGGAACTAACTCCCAGACCTTGCACCTTCTGAACTGATTCAGCTCCTCTTGCATGGCATCAATCTAATGTGGGTCTAGAATAGCTTCTTCAAATCTCTTTGGCTCCAGTTGAGATAGGAAGCTTGAGAAAAGAACTGTGTTCAAGTTCCTGCTTTTGGTTTGCACTCCATGTCTTGGATCACCAATTATCTGATTTGCTGGATGATCCTTTAAGTGTCTAACAGCTGGAGGTAGACTATCTTTAGGTTGAACACCTCCAGACTCTTCAATATGCTACACCTCTTGGTTTTCATCAGCATTTAGAGAGTCTTGTACTCCCCCTGGACAGTAGCCACCATTTTCCACTTCCTGCTCTGCAGTTGACTCTTCTGTAATGGTAAGCTTGTCCATTCTCTAACTTATACCTGTAGAACTGCGTAAGCTACAAGGCAACTCACTATTAATCAGTCTTTTTTCATCAAAGACAACATGTACAGACTCTTCTACAACTTGATTAATCAAGTTGTAGACCCTATAAGCCTTTTTATTATTGCTGTACCCAAAAAATATCCCTTCTTAGGATTTGGCAGCAAACTTAGTTAGAGAAGACTTGCCATTATTAAGGACATAACACTTGCAACCAAAGATCCTAAAATAGGATAAGTTTGGTTTTCTACCCTTCATGATCTCATAGGGAGTCTTTTTGTGATAGAAGCCCTATTGATAACATGACATGCAGTATTTACTGCCTCGGCCCAGAAATATTCTGGGAGAGAAGTGTCACTCAATAGAGTTCTACCAGCCTCAATCAGTGTTCTATTCTTCCTTTCAGCAATACCATTTTGTTGTGGTGTTCTAGGTGAGGAGAATTCTTGAAAAATCCCAAATTCTTCACACAGTCTTGTCATACTCTCAGATTAAAATTCAGTACCATAGTCACTTCTGATTTTGACCACTGTACTGTCAAGTTCAGTCTGAATTTGGTTGACAAAACTATATAAAACATTTGTGGTTTCGTATTTTTGTCTCAGAAAAAACACCCAGGAATATCTAGAATTGTCATCTACCACCACAAAAGTGTAGGCCTTCCTACCTAGACTATGAACTGGCACAGGACCAAATAGATCAATATGCAATAGGTATAGACACCTCACAGAGTCCTTGTTTTCAAGGCTATGAAAGGATGATTTTGTCTGCTTGCCTTTTTGATAAGCTGAGCATATCCCATCCTTTATACACTTAACTTTAGGACCATTCCTCACTAACTCTTTGCTAAAGAGTTGGCCAATTGTTTTGTAGTTAAGATAGGCCAACCTCTTGTGCCATTTGACACAATAAGAGGCTCTCTCATCAGCTACAAGACAAATAGGAGAACCTTTGTTCTCACACTCAAAATTAAGACAGTACACATTTCTTTTTCTATATCCTGTCAATATGATCTTTTGATCACTTGACCTTTTGATATGACATCCATTCTTAATAAATGAAATGCAAAATCCTAAATCACTCAGAGGACTTATGCTTATAAGGTTGTGTTTCAAACCCTTCACATAGGCCACTTGAGTGATAGTAATCTAGTTATTAGAAATGTTACCAAATCCTTTGATGATTCCTATTTCAGAACCACCAAAGATTACTTTAGGCCCATTTATGATATGTAAGTACTCCTTCAGCAACCCCCTTATTCCAGTCATGTGCCTGGAATATCCACTGTCCAAGTACCATATAGGGGTATGGTAACTTGGACTCACCTGCAATAAAGAATTAGCTTCCCATAGAGCCCAAGTAAGTCTTGGGTCCTTGGTTCAAGTTAGCTTTATACTTAACAAATCTACCTGCTGCTCTTCTAACAGGTAGACTGTTGTACTTCTTGACACTAATTTTGTGCCAGCAATCTAAGGCATAATGGCCTGTCTTGCCACATCACCAGAATTCATACTTGTTGTATCTATTTTTAGATACATTCTTGGTAGTCTGGTTGACAGCAAATCTTTTGTTTTGTGCTGGTACTGCTGCAGCTTCACCCACTGTTTTCTTAAGAACATGGGGTTTATGGACATGGGTTGCCTTATTGACATAAACACCCTTGTCATTCAGAACTTCAGTCTTATTATGACCATGAGTATTCTCAAGGTCATACTTGTTAGAAGGCACTTGTTCCTTTCTAAAAACTATGGGGACTTTAAAGTTCAGTGGCTGGATTGAGGCTTTGCCCTTTCTCTTAAATTGGACAGCCCTGGTGTCACCTTTAAAGCCTATTCCAGCCTTATGCTTTTAAGCCACAAACTCATCTATTAAAGGTAAAACTGATTTTGGCTTGGAATAACTAGCCACCAAATCTTTTTCTTTTTGAAGTTTGGCTTCCAGACTTTTAAATAGATCATTTTTGTATGTGATTGTGCCCATCTGAATAACAGTTATAGTTTTCAGTTTGGCAATCTCATTAATTTTTTAATCCAACTCTTTCTCTAAATCAGATGCAGCCAACTTAAGATCTGCAATTTCCTTAGCCTGAGTTTTGGCCAAGTTTTTTATTTTCTTTAGTGCCTGCAATAAGTCCCCATATTCATCTATCAGCTGATGAATATCACCTTCAGACTCAGACCCATCCACATCACTTGATGTAGATGTAGCTGACTCTGAACCAGTACTACAATCTGAATTTCTAAAAAAATATTGTATCTTACTAGGACCAGGCTGATCCTGGCACTTGTCTTCTTCTGACACAGCCATCAGTCCCATGCACTGATGGTCTTCTTGTTTATAGATAGAGTTCAGCACTTGCATAAACTCATCTTCTTCATCTGCTGCATATAGACCAATGTATGCCTTAGCTTCAGATTCAGACTCTAAAGATGATTGGTCTGTCCAGCTCTTCTCCTTCTTAGCAATAAAGGATTTCTCATTCTTGCTCTTTTGTTGAGTCTTCCTTTTATCTGCAGACTCCTTTCTTTTTTCTGGACACTCAGCCACAACATGTCCAGGCCTATTACAACAGTAGCAAACTATCTTTGATGTAGTAGATTTGCTAGGCTTAGACCTACTCCTGTTCTTCCTAGATGACTTCCTCTTTTGATAATAGTAATCCACATGCTGAGATGTGGAGGGCCTAGACTTCTACTGCTTCTTTTTCAGGAATCTCTAAAACTGCCTTGTGAAGGTAGCAAAGTCTTTATTTGATTCACTGCTGTCTGAACTTTGGTTGTCTGAATTATCTGAAGTAATTTCAGCAACAATCTTAGGAGGTGATGGAGGCATCCTCCTATTCTTCCTAGTGGCTTCCACCTTGAAGGCCACAGACTTTTCTCTATGCTCCCCTTTTGTACTTTTTTCTTCCTCTTTCCTAGCCATCAACTACATCTCATATGACAACAATTTTCCAAACAAAGTTGGAGGAGAGATATCTGCAAGTTTTTCCACTTCCCTAATGGCACAAATTTTAGTGTCCCAATCCTTTGTCAAGGATCTTAGGAATTTATCATTCAGTTCATATGTACTAAAGATCCTTCCATAGGACATCAGCTCATTTACTATTCTATAGAACTTTTTATAACACTCAATTATACCATCTGACTTTCCTTGTCTGAAACTCTCATATTCCTGGTTCAGCATAGATTTTCTATCTTGTCTGACTTCTTCAGAACCCTCCATGTAGACTATCAAAGTGTCCCACATTTCCTTGGAGGTCTTGCAGTGAATAAAATTTTGAAAGGTTGAATCATCTATGACACTTACTATGATATTCTGGGCTCTTTTATCCATAGTTGCCAGGATGATCTCTTCCTTAGTCATCTCTGAAAAATCCTTGGGAGTTCTTTGATTTGCATCTAGAACTGACAACTTCATTGGAATATAAGGACCTTCCTTAACTATAATATAGATCCTTGGATCAAAAGCCTCCATGAAAAGCCTGACCCTTTCTTTCAATATTCCAAATATCTCTTTCCTGCATATGGGTAATTTCATAGAACTTAGTTCCTTATGATTTTCTCCTGAACCCATTTTCTTGATCTTGAATCTGCCTTATGGATCTTACTCAGACTGTTAAGTCCTACTTTGAGTAACCCCCCTCTGATACCACTTGATAGAATCGATTTCAAGATAACCCAAACACCTAGAGGGTAGGGGGGTGAATAGGGTTTTATTCTTTTTCACTTAAGGCAGAATAAGAATTCAATTCTTTAAGTAGAATCTTATTATTCTACAGCTAACACAACAATCACAGCATAAAATACACAATCACAAACACATCACAGATTGCACACTGGTTTATAGTGGTTCCCCAAGGTCTGGGTATATCCACTTTCCCCCTTCGCCTATCCAGCAGTGTGCTAGATTCAGCCTAACTTATTCCTTCTTCTCAGATCCTCAGATCTTACAGCTCAGAACCCTGAAAGGTTCATACAACTCAGAACCCTAAAAGGTTCCTACAACTCAGAACCCTGAAAGGTTTCTACAACTCAGAATGTATCCACACTCCTATAGCTCAGGCTAACAGCCCTACCTCAGCCTTGACACAAGGCATACAACTCAGAGAATTATTTCTCCTACACTCAGAATCAAAAGTCTTACCACTCAGAGATTTATATCTCCTACACTCAGCCTTTATATAATAGGCTTACAACTCAGATCTTGAAAGATCTTACAGAATGAAAAATCTTATAGATTGACTCTTACCCTTGTTGAGAGAGAAAGGATAAAAGGTTTCTTGATTAGCTTTTGATAAAACTGAATGCTGAGATCAACATGTTCTTCGCTTTCTTCAAAGCTTCTTGAATCTGAACTCAGTAGGGTTGATCTTCTTTGAAGTTGACTGGCTGGCAGCTTCCTTCTTAGATTTCAGAAATAGATCTGAAATCTTCTTAGCAGATAAGTTCAAGATCTGCTTCTTAAGAGACTTGTAAATGTCTCATTCTTCACTTCAAACAGTTGGAGCTCTCTCTCACTCTCCAAATCTTCTGAAGTTCCTTATGAATTCTTGGTTGAATTCTCCTTAGACAAATTCTGAGTAGATTACCACTTCAGATTGTCTTCTTAGATCTTCTCACAAAAATCTTCTTCTGTGTGACGTGCTCTTTCTTAATCAATGATCAATACTTCAATAGTTGTTCGTTTGTGTTTTTCCTCTATCTTTGATTTGACAGAATCTGTCTTTAAATAGACTTCATCCATGGTAACCGACTGATCCGGTTTCTAACCAACTTCTGACAGTTCTGATAGCTTAAGCAAACTTGTTGGAATTCACAGTTGTCAAGTCTTCAGTCATTTCTTGAACCTTGTCTTTGTCAGCAAAGCATCGATACTGATCTTCATTATGTGTCAACACAAGTAGATTAAGTGTCGACACAAGCTTTGGTGATATTGACATAGCTCCTTTGGTGTCGACACTGCTTCTTGACACTGCATCTGTAGAATGTGTCGACACAGCTTTTTTGTGTCGACACAGACGCTTCTTCACTTCACAGCAATCAACTTTGTTGAAAATCTGCTGTGTGTCAACACAAGTCCTGTGTGTCGACACAGTTGATATAGTCTAAGAATTCTGTGTGTCGACACTGCCTCCAGGTGTCGACACAGTTGATGTAGTCTCAGAATTCTGTGTGTCGACATTGCTTCCAGGTGTCGATACAGTTGATGTCGACTAAAAATTCTGTGTGTCGACACAGTTGCTTCTGGTGTCAACATTGCTTTTCCAAGTGTCGACACAGACTTTCTTTAGTGTCGACACATGGACTTAGAAACTTTTTTCCAGCATTTTAGCATATTCTTAACCTGCACATATAAACTCAAAATAACATCAAATACACCTTGATGTATATTATTGAGCTAAGTGAGGCTATTTCAAATCAGGTACACATTTTCCTATGTACCCAACAGGAGCCGAGGAGGTTCGATCAGCAGGCATGGAGGCAGGGACAAAGAGACCACGTCCCGCCGCCGCAGGAAGCGATGGAGGTTGGCAGAGGAAGAGGAGGAAGAAGAGTAGTTCGAGGGGTTGGAAGAAGAGGAGGAGAAGGAAGAGGGGGCAGGGTGGCGTTACCCTTCTGCGACTTCCACCAGGAGGAGGGTCACGCGACGGCCACTTACTCGGAGTTCTTGGAGATGAGGGAAGCCAGAGGAATGGGGAGACAGGATCCGCCGGTGAGGATCGTGGAAGTGCAGCAGGGAGGGGAGGAACTTAGATGTGAGGACCGGGTATACGTGGGGACCCGAGGAGGGATCATAGTGATCCACGGAGGGGTAGGGATTGAGGCAACCCGTAAGGGAAGCTTGCAGACCATGTTCCGCAGAGGGGTCGCCTCGACCTCCCTAGCCCCCCTTCTGGAAGAAAAAAATCATCTTTTCATCCGCGGATATGCCGGACTAAGAGGACCCTTTCTTCGATGCTCTGGTGATTCACGCAGCGATGGAGAACTTTACGGTCTCCAGGATACTGGTAGACAATGGGAGCTCGGTGAACGTCATCTTCAAGAGAGCCTTCGATGAGATGAAGGTTGAGGGAAAGAGGGTCCTGGCCTCAGATGGACCGTTGTTCGGGTTTTTTGGAGAGAGGAAAGAAGTAGAGGGAGGAGTAGGACTGCATGTAAAGCTGGGGTGTGTGTCATGGAACTGTAGGTTCGTGATAGTGGATGCTCCAAGTAGTTACAACGCCATCTTTGGACGTCCCCTCATCAGCGCCTTTCACTGCGTCCCCTCCTCGTTTCACAAATGTATCAAGTTCAATAACGGAGGGGTGCAGGTCAGGATCAGGGTGGATCCAAAGGTGGCAAGACAATGCTACATGACGACAGTTAACACTGTGTCTTAGATGGCGGAGGCAGAAGAGCTGGGGAGGGAGCTAACAGAGAAAAAGGAGGTGAGTCCGGAGGTATAGGAGCAAGTTGTAGGAGAAGCTGAGGAGGAGAGCCTGGAGGGGGCGATGGAGGTAGAAGAGAAGCTTGCCGCTGGAGTCGAACAAGAGGGTATGGAGGAAGTGATGGATGAAGAGGAGGGCCAAGTTGTGAGAGTTGAGCAAGAGGCCCCGAGGGGTGTGGAGATTCATCAGCTCCAGTAGGAGAAGTCGGAGGAGGCAATAGAGGCTTAAGGAGGGGAGGAGTTGGAGTTTGAGGAAGAAACAAGGGATGGCTAGGAGCAATCGCGGTTTGAGCCGGCCGAAGAAGTGGTGGAGATGGAGGTTTCCACCAGGGCAGGGCAGGGGCAGAGGGTGCGGATCAGCGGGGGCCTGAGTCTCGAGTACCAGGAGCGGATGAGAGCTTGCATCCAGAACAATGTCGACATCTTCGCCTGGAGCGTGGCGGATATGCCGGGCATTGACGCGGATGTGGCATGTCATCGCCTGAACCTGGACCCCCGGACTTGCCCCATGTGCCAAAAGATGAGGACCATCGCCACCAAGCTGGAGGAGCCCATCCGCGTGGAGGTCAGAAAGCTCTTGGAGGTAGGCTTCATCTCGGAGGTCCAATACCCAGGCTGGATCTCCAACGTGGTAATGGTTAAGAAAGGGGGAAGGAAGTTACGCATGTGTATTGACTTCTCTTTATTAAATAAATTGTGCCCCAAGGATTGCTACCCTATGCCTCGAATCGACGCGCTGGTTGACTCAGCCGTCGGTTTCTTTGTTATGAGTTTTCTTGATACTTTTTCAGGTTATCACCAGATTCGCATGCACCCCCCTGACATCAAAGACGTCTCCTTCATCACTAGGGAAGGATGCTTCAGCTATAAGATGATGCCTTTTGGGCTGAAAAACGAGGGAGCCACATACCAGCGCATTATGGATCGAGTCTTCCAGGGGCAGAGAGGGAGAAACTTGGAAGTCAATGTCGATGACCTGATGGTGAAATGCAAGTGTGTGAGCTCACACCTGCGGGACCTCGAAGAGACCTTTGCCACCCTCCGAAGGTTCAAGATGAGGCTGAATCCCTTGAAGTGTGTCTTCGGGGCCAGCCGCGGGAAGTTTCTTGGACATCTCTTGACTCCGGTAGGGGTGGAGCCTAACCTGGATAAGGTAAAGGTCATCCTAGACCTGGAATCACCTCGCAATGCCAAGGAGGTCCAACGCTTGGCAGGCAAGCTGGCTCGCCTAAGCAGATTTATTTATCTGTCTGGAGACAAATATTCATCGTTCTTCAAAGTGTTGAGGGGTAACCAGAGGTTTGAGTGGAAACCCGAGTGTGAGGAAGCCTTCCAAGGACTGAAGAGACAGCTCTCCCAGGCTCCCCTACTTCAAAGCCCAAAAGAAGGGGAGGACCTAGCCCTGTATCTTGGGGTGGGAGCGGAAGCCATGAGCTCTGTTCTAGTCAGGGAAGAGGGGAAGAAGCAGCTACCCATCTACTACGTAAGCCGAATCTTGAGGAAGGCAGAGCTGCGTTACCACATCCTCGAAAAGCTAGCGTATGCTCTGATCATTTCTACAAGAAAGCTTCGGCTATATTTCCAAGCGCACACGATTAGGGTGGTAATCGACCATCCTCTTTGTAAGATCTTTGAAGGGGTGGAGCACTCGGGGAGGCTGGCCAAGTGGTCCATTGAGCAGAGCGAGTTCAACATCTCTTTTGTCCCAAGACTCTCCATTAAGGCGCAAGTAGTGGCGGACTTCCTGGCAGACTATGTTGTTGAAGTCGGGGAAGAGGAGCCGCGGCAGCAGGGGGTGTGGAAGGTGATGGTTGATGGGGCCTCAGGAAAGCATTCCATGGGGGGAGGAGTGGTGTTGGTAAGCCCCCAGGGGGTAGCTATAGAACAGGCGGTGGCCTATCATTTTCCGGTGACAAATAATCAGGCAGAGTACGAAGCCATGATAGCTTGTCTTCGTTTGGCAAAGGAGCTTGAGATCCAGGATGTGGAGGTCTCCACAGACTCGATGGTGGTGGCATTGTAGATTCGAGGAGAGTTTGAAGCTCGGGAACCTGCCCTCATAAAGTATCTATCCAAGGTAAGAGCAATCATCGTAGGCTTCCGATCATTCTCAATCCAGCACGTCCCTCGGGAGGAGAGTGTGGTTGCCGACCGATTGGTAAAGTTCGGACCTCGGGGAGGAGGGACCCTAACCGAACTGTTCCGACCAGTGATCAAAGAAGGGGAGCTGATGGAGATAGGTCGGCGACCCTCGTGGGTCGACCCACTGGTAGCCTTCCTGTCAACCGACAGACTGACAGAGGAGGTAAAAGATGCAAGGAGTTTCAGGCATAAGGCAGCTCACTACCTGATGTTGGAAGGGGGGTTTCATCGTAAGATGTCATCGGGATTCCTAGCCAGGTGTGTGACCGAGGAAGAAGTCCCGAAGAAACTTGGGGAGATACACTAAGGAGAGTGCGGCAGTCACTCGGGGGGGGGAAGGACTCTAGAGGCAAGGGTGGTTAGGCAGGGGTACTTCTGGCAGACCCTGAGGAAGGATGCGACAGAATTCGCAAGGAGATGTAAAAAGTGCCAGCTGTACGCCCCCCTCCAGCTCTTGCCCGCTCAAAGACTGAGGAGCATAACGTCACCATGGCCTTTCGCCATTTGGGGAATGGACTTGGTCGGGCCTTTTCCTCCGGTTAGTGGACAGAGGAGGTTCCTCTTGGTCATGATCGATTAATTCTTAAAGTGGCTGGAGGTTAAGGCCTTGTCTAAAGTCATCTCGCAGGTCATAAGGAACTACGTCTGGGGGGAGATCATATGCAGGTACAGGCTGCCTCAAGCAATAGTAACAGACAACGGTCCTCAGTTCGCCAGTGAGGAGTTCATCAGCTTCTGCGCCCAGCTGGGGATAAACCTCAGATTTGCCTCTGGACACCACCCCCAGAGCAACGGCCAGGTGGAAGCAGCAAACAAAATTATTGTAAACCTGCTTAAGAAAAAAGTGGAGAACCTGGGGGGAAATTGGGTGGAACAGCTCCCCTCAGTTCTGTGGGCCTTGAGAACGACTCTGAACACGGCCACCAGCAAGACCCCCTTCAAGCTCTCTCACGGGTGCGAGGCTATCCTTCCAGTGGAGTTCGAAGTTCTGTCCCCTCGGGTCGCAGTGGCAAGGGAAGGAGATGAGGCTTGGAGGTTGGAAAATGAGGAAGGGTTGCACCTCTTGTTGGACATGATGGAAGAAGCGTGGGATGTCGCAACCATCAGGCAAGAAGAGATCAAGCAATGCATGGCAAGATACTTCGACAAACATGTCAGGATCAGGCAGTTCGTCGAAGGGGATTTGGTGTTGAAGAAAGTCGATGCGGTGGGAAGGTCAGCCCTCGTGGGCAAGCTTAACCCGAACTGGGAAGGGCCTTACATAGTAAAGGAGGTCCTTAGAATGGGAAGCTACTACCTCCAGGATGTGGAAGGGAGGACCTTGAGCAACACTTGGAGCGGTGACGATCTAAGGCACTTCTACCCGTGAGAGGGAGGAGGTAGTTGTAATTTTGTCTCTAAATGTTATCATGTTATCATATGTTATCATAATACATCCCATTCTTTGATCCGCTGTCAACTCTTTTTAAAGGTAGGGATGAGAATAGGTTTTGATTATGAAATCTTCATCGGCACCCCAAGCTCAGCTCGGCCCCAGGTAGACCCGCTGCACAGGCTCTCATCTAGCTGGCAGGTCTGAAGGCTCGCCTGTGGGGGAGAGGTTGGATATGAAATCTTCATCAACACCCCGAGCTCGGCTCGGCCCCAGGTAGACCCGCTTGCGCAGGCTCCCATCTAGCTGGCAGGTCCGAAGGCTCACCTGTGGGGGAGAGGTCTTATGTTTTGAGAACTTCATCGACACCCCGATCTCGGCTCGACCTTAAGTAGACCCGCTGCGCAGGCTCTCATCTAGCTTGTAGGTCCGAAGGCTCGCCTGTGGGGGAGAGGTTGGATATAAATTCATCATCAACACCCCGAGCTCGGCTCTACCCTAGGTAGACCCGCTGCGCAGGCTCCAATCTAGCTGGCAGGTCCAAAGGCTCGCCCATGGGGGAGAGGTCTTATGTTTTGAGAACTTCATCGACACCCCGAGCTCGGCTCGGCCCCAGGTAGACCCGCTGCGCAGGCTCCCATCTAGCTGGCAGGCTCCCATCTAGCTGGTAGGTCCGAAGCCTCGCCTGTGGTGGAGAGGTCTTATGTTTTGAGAACTTCATCGATACCCCGAGCTCGGTTCGGCCCCAGGTAGACCCGCTGCACAGGCTCTCATCTAGCTGGTAGGTCCGAAGGCTCGCCTGTGGGGGAGAGGTTGGATATGAAATCTTCATAAACACCCCGAGCTCGGCTCAATCCCAGGTAGACCCACTGCGTAGGCTCCCATCTAGCTGGCAGGTCCGAAGGCTCGCCTGTGGGGGAGAGGTCTTATGTTCTAGGCTTTAACCAAAGACACACCCAGAAGGCAGAACAGGAGGATTGAGGATCTCCTTGATCAGGAGGGGTCTCAGACTGGAGAAATCTCAGCTGAGTGGTATCGGGTAAGGGGATCTCGGCAAAAGAAGTTCCTAGCAGGGAGACTTTGGTAGTGGATCCTTGGTCGGACAAGGAGAGGGTCTAGACGCGAAGTCCCGACCGACCGCTCGAGATAAGAAAGGGGGTCTTCCCTTAAAAAAGGGGGGACAGGGGCAACGCTCTCAACAAATGGTTCTCGGCAGAACGCGGGAACGACGTGTTTGAGCCTTGAGCTCTCGACAGATTCTCACCTCTCGGCCGCTAAGAGAGACTATCCTAGAGGGGGACAGGGGCCCTGGGCGGAAACATTCTTGAACAACATTCATTTTTAACAGTTAGAAAAAAGAGAGGGGAGCAAAGTTCCAACATTTACATTATAAACTACTCACAATATTACAAAAATGGGAGCCTCTCGCTCATTACAAACAAAAAAGAAAAAAAAAGAAGAGGAAGAAAAGGACCCATCAAGGAGACGCGCTATACCCACTCAAGCTCCCGCTTGAGCTCTCGCAAGAATCCTCATCAGGTGTCTCGCCAGCAGCCTCGCCGGCAACAATAGGTTTCGGGACATCCGAGGGCGGGGAGTCGGGTGCCCCTGGGAGCTTCAGGATGGGCTCGAATAGCCAGGGAACAAGCTTGGGAGCGGTGAAAATCTTGCCACCCTCGTTCAGGCATCCCACATCTCGTAACATCTCCAGGGTCAGCTTGACTGTTGCTTGGGCATTGGCCTGTATGAGCTTGTCAATATCATATTTCGAGAAGTGACGGCTCCTCAGCCTCTCGTCCAGTGTAGGGGGAGGTGGAACCACATCCGTTTCTACGAGCCGAAGCTGGTCCTTTAGCAGGACGTTCTCGTATCTTAGCTCGGTCAGCTCTGCGCGAAGAGCCGCATTCTGAGCGGAATCTTGCAGAAGGGAGAAACAAATCAACACCGATACGACCCGTGGATTACAAAGGCGAGAGCCCGTGATTGAAAAGATCTCGCTTACCTCCTCTGTTGGGCGCAAGGAAAGGCGTTCCATAGCGTCTGCCAGCTGTGCCTTCAGAACCGCCGCCTGGGCAACCGCCCGATCCTACGCCTTCAACATCTCGCCGAAGTTACGGTCAATGGTGATGCTCTGGCATGCGCACATGTGCGCAAGCTAGAACCCACGCATCAAGGCCCGGACTGAGTCAAAGGCCTGAAGCCATGTGGGTAGCTGATCATAAAGGCCGGCATACTCCCGGTTGTAAAGGCCGTAACCCAGCACGAAGGCCTTGCCGGTGACCTCGTCACGCTCTACCCAGCTTGGGAGCAGCGTCGAGAGGGACACTCGGTTGGCCTCCGGGTCCTATTGTAGCAAGGGGTTCCCTTCTGCATCAAGGCACTTCACGCCGATACCAAAATTCCTAGCCCCTGTGGCACCACATTGGACGGAGACCGAGTGGAGGTCTTGGCAGCCGCCTTCTCGCCACCAGCCCCGCTTGCGGCTGGAGGGTTCTTGGCAGGAGCCCCGCCGCTATTCTTGGCAGTAAGTGTCATCTCGCTGTCCACCTGCAGAACCTCTTCGAAGGACCGGCCTGGTGCGAGAAGTCGGGCGGGAATAGTCGTCACAGATTTCCCATTGTCGGCGGCAGTTGGCTTTGGTCTTTTCAGCGGCTGGGACGAAAAATGCCGGGCTTTCGCTTCCCAGTGCTGGTCGAAGGAGGCGGGGAAGGCTCGTCCTGGCAAGCCTGGGCCGCAGACTGCGCGAAGGCCAGCGAATCTCTCGCAGCCTGGCCCTCAGTACCCTGAGTCTCGTCAAATGGTTGGCGCAGAGGAACTTCTCGCTCTCCTGCCAGGGCAGCAACATAATATGTTGAAGTTTAGGACGGGAGTATCAGGTTGAAGACGAGACCATACCTTCATCAGGAGACACGGGAGGGAGAGAGTCAACGTCCCGCTGGAGGAATTGTACATCAAACTCCTTTGTCCCGAAGAACTCTAGAATGGCGCTCTCTTGCGATCCCAGGGAAGGCGGCTTGTAGGAAGCATCCCCATATTGAACGGGCGTGAGAGAAATGCTGCCGAAATCGCCAGAAATGAAGATAAACTTCTAGCCCCAATGATGATGCTTGTTGGCGAGACCGGTTGTCTTGAGTAGCTTCCTAGAGAAGAATACTACCCCTCCCTTCGCGCGGAAGGTGAATAGCTTTAAAAAGATAGGGAGGCTGAACTCGATCTTCTTCGATCGCATGTAGCATATGAATGCTACAAGGATGGCGACCGAGTTTGGGTTCAGCTGGTCGGGAACAACACCGTCGTAACGGAGTACCTGGCGCATCTCTTGCCAGAGGGGAAGGCAAAAGCCCACCTCGAAGTGTTCGAGGGGGATGGCGAGCTTTCCCTCTCTCGCGCTGTTTGCCCTGTCTCAGTTGCCGGGAGCTCTCGCAGTGAAGCCGGCGGGAACGTACTGGGAAGTCATCCGTTGGTACTCTTCACGGGTTAGACGACAAGTGGGGAATTGATGTTTTCGGAGGGCTTCCGCGCAATGGGAACGTCCCTCGTTCTCGCCTGGCATTCTGTGGGGAGGATTGAAGATGAAAGGAATAAGCGAGAATAAGAGAAGAAGGCGGAAGCAAGGGGGAGTTCTCGGCAATCCGCGAAAGCAACGAGGAAAGGAAAGAAGGTTCCGGATCGGAGAAATAAATGCGTTTGGTGACTTCTCTATTTATCGGAAATCAGGGTAATGATGTCTTTTCTAAAAAAGAGAAATAAAAATAGTGGCGGTAGTACAGGCCCAAGGTCGGCGACGCCTCGGGTTCCGACTCGGGATGATAGCGACTGACCCAGGGTTCAAACTCGTGCAAGACATATCGAAACAGCCATGTGGAGCATAAAGGAAAACCAAAGCAGGGATCGCTCTCGCCAGGCAAGAGCTAAAAAGGACAAAAATAATAAAATCACAAGTGAGCTGTTCGAAATATATAAAAAGAAAAACAGGGTACATTGCAAGAAGGGAAGGCCGAGAAGCGAGAAGGGGCGAGATTTCTTCAAGTCAATACGGTTCCTAGCGCCATCGTCCTCGCTCCCGCCGTCTGGTCCTTGGGGGTACTAACGGGTTGTAGTAGAAAGATAGGGTGGTGCACCCTAGGTTGATCCGACGGGCTTGGTCTTGGATCTGCGCGATGCATCTCCCGGGAGAAGACTCGATGGAAGGCCCACCAGGCTGCCCTGTCTCGCCGAAAAAATAGTCACGCTCGAGGGACTCCAGCCTCTGCTCCACCATCTCGCGGAATTCTTTTTCCGCAGTGGTGCGGGCCCGCTCCCGCCATACAAGCTTCGACAGGAGGACAACAATCTTCTTCCCTCGTTCTTTTGTGCTCCTGACGTCGTTCGCAATGTCCTCCATCCCGCCAGATGAAGGAAGGATGGAACTCTCGCCATCCTCTTCCTCTCAGTCTTCATCATCGTCTTCATCTTCATCCGCCCCCGTTCGCGAGTCCGGATGCTCTGAAAAAGAAAAAATAGTGGTGGTTACGGCGAGGGCTGAATACGAGCTACGATAATGCTTCGCTTACCCACAGCATGACGAGAACCATTGACCGGCGACTGGCGAGAAGGCCCGGGCCCCCTTCAGTCCCATAGAAGAGGTGGAGTGGCTTTCCGTATCCCGGGCAAAAAGTCTCGTGCACAGTGGTCCCGGCCTGACCGGAAGCATGTGGGAAGTCGTCCTATCTCGCGGGATGGCTGACCTCCTTCTGGGCAGTGAAGGGGTCGATAAACACCCCTCCCAGCAGTGCAACGAGATTAGCCGCTTGGCCGAGCAGGTTAGAAGCCATTACCTCGCCCTCCCGAGTGGCGAGACCCGGGTCGGCGGGAGCTGAGGATGCGGGGAGTCAGCTCGACCATAGGAGACGCTACAAATGAAATGGTCATAAGGGGATAGTGAAAAAGAAAAAAAAGGAAGCATACCCGCGGTTCTCAGAAAGGCAGCCAGAGGAGTGACCCCCGCAACCCGTGGTCTATCCTCGGGAGGGTGAAGCGACGGGTCCGGAGGCACCAGCGGTGACCCGGTGTCGCCACCTCGGGCCGCTTCCTGCAAATGATATTCCAATAGTTACCAACCCTTACGCATAAACAGATCGTAATCGACTCATGATCTTAGGGATCAGCAAATCAGAGAGGCATACCTTCTGCGGAGGGGAAGCATCACCCACACGATCGGGAGTCGGGGTAGGCGAGTCCCTGTTCTCGCGGGAAGGGTCTCGCTGGACCACATTTGCCTCCTTTTTCTTCTTCTCTTTCTTCTTCCTTAGCGGGGGAGGATTAACGGATGGCGACTTTCTCGCCAGCTAAGGGGCAACCGCAGCGCTGTTCGCTAGGGCTTATGCCTGGACCGCGTTGATGCGGTCTTGAAGGTCTTGCGGGAGCGGCTTGTCAACATGTTTGGAATGCATGATGAGATCTCGCGAGAGCTCAGGCGGGGAGCGACGAATCAGGAGCAGATTTACGGCCGCCTATCCACACACACATATATATATATATATATCCGTGGTATGGCCCACCAAAAGATTCTCCTTTTGAAATGACATGTGCCCAGCGAATATTGCTGGGTTGGACGTGTCTTTTCGAGCGCAGGGCTAGCTCAAAAAGAGCGGGGATTGTGTACAACCCCATATTCGCTGGGTGGGACCCAAAGGCACAACGGTCGGGGGTGGACCAGCCTCGGGATAGCTTAGTCCTGGAGACCAAAAGAGTTCTCGCGCCGGAGGAGCTCCCGCCTAGTAGCAGGCGAGATCTCGCCCGCGACTAGAGATGGGCGAGAAGGTTTTGAGTGGTCTCAACGCCGCGTTGAGTTAGCTCCGTGATCAGCCGTAGAGGCGTTGAGTGAGCTCCACTCACTCAACGCCGTGGTCAGCAGCAAGGGAGTTGAGTGAGCTTCACTCACTCAATGCCGTGGTCAACAGCAAGGGCATTGAGTGAGCTCCACTCACTCAATGTTGGTGTCAGTAGCAAGGGTTTTGAGTGAGCTCCACTCACTCAACGCCGGGGTCAGCAGCAAGGGCATTGAGTGAGCTCCACTCACTAAACGCCGTGTCCAGCAGCAAGGGCGTTGAGTGGGATCCACTCACTCAATACCACGTACAACGACAATGTCAAGATTAGAGATGCTCCCGCCTAGAGGCAGGCGAGAACATTCACCATCAGTCACCCGAGACCCGCTTCCGATGGAGTCGGCAAGAAGGTTTGCGCCTCGCAAAAGGCGGGGGCTGGCTCGGCTCGAGATTTTCGACACTCCTTTTTAGCTCCTGCCAAATGAAGGCGAGAGGGTTCTCGGCATGGAGCTCTCGCTGAGTGGGGCCAAGGGTTCAGGGTAAGGTTACTAAATTGCCCTCGGGTGAAATTACCCTTATACCCCCAGAGGCTGCATTTAACACTTCTCAAACAACGGGATTTGGCTATTGGCAGACTAGCTAGGGGTATTTCAGTAACTTCAGGTCAGCAAAAGGTTATAAATAGACCCATAAGGGCTCCTTAGAAAGCATACTCTAATTTTTCTCTGAATCTCTAGTGCTTTCTGAGGAGCTCCTAGCCCAGCTTTTGTCTTAGGAGGGGAAGCTCTCAGAGATCTTCTGGGTGTGATGTGGGACCTCCCTGCTGAGGCTTTGGGTCAGTCCTAGGTCATTAGCTACCAGTCGAGGGGCAGGGCTTGAGATAAGTAGGTGTTGGTTGCACCCCTGTTTTGAACATTCATTGAGGTCAATTTTGGCTCCAACACTAAATGCAAATTTCAGATTCTCTCAAACTTATTTTTTTGGGTCGGCTCCCACTCGCCGGAAACTTTGGGGTTGGACATTTCTTTCCGAGCTTGTGCCAACCTAGAAAAGAGTGGGGATTGTGTACAACCCCGTACCCGGCCGAGTGGGATCCTCCCCAAGTGGCGGGCTAAGGGCGTGCTATGAGGGACGATTTGGTGCCGCCCTGTTCGAGGACGTGCGAGCACTCGTACATGCGTGTGAAGATTTTAGTGTTTAATACTATAATATATAGTTATTATATATATATATATATATATATATGTTTAGATATAAAGAGAAGGAGGAGAGAATCCCAATGCCCCAAATTGAACAGTAGTTATTTTGGTATGCGTTTAGTGGTCGCCAGTGGACGGTTTGTGAGTTTTTGGTGTTAATTTAGGTGGGTTGGTCTACGATTTGCATTTTGGCTAGGGCTTAATATAAAAAGAAAAACTAAACCTAAAAAAGGGGCAGCAGCTCTCAGCCGGCACAAGCCCCTCACCCGATCCACCTCTCTCTTTTTCTTCTCCTGATTTTCTCTACACCGGCTGATAGGAAGAGGAGCCGAGCCCGACCCGTCTCCCTCTCCCATGCTCTCTTCTCCCAGCGCCGCCCGAATGGAAGAAGCCCCCTCCTCCCGATCTCGCGTATTCTCCCCTTCTTCTGATTTCCCCTATGCCGGCCAACAAGGAGGAGGAGGAATCAGGACGTTTCTCCCATGGGCGCCGCCCGGAGCTTGATCGGCCGGGAGCTTCCCTCCCAAAACTGGCTTGAGTGAGATCAGCCACCGGCAGTGGCCTGGAGCTAGGGCTCGTCCTAGAGCATAACAGCCTAGAACTAGGGCTCGGCCTGGAGTACGGCGGCCTGGATCTAGGGCTCGGCTTGGAGTTAGGGCTCAGCCTAGAGCAGGGCTCGGACTGGAGTAAGGCTCGGCCCGGAGAAAGGCTCGACCCAGAAGGGAGATCGGCCACCGACGCCGCCGCTTGCAGCAAGCTCGATCTATAACAGAGCTCAGCCTGCAGCAAGGCCTAGCCTAAAAGGGACATTGGCCACCGTCATCGGCCAGGAGCTCCTCTCCCGGCATCGCCGTCAAAACATGCGTCAAGGGTAACGAAATTTCTTCTTAGGCAGGTGAAGCCCTTATTTTCCATATTTGCATTGAAGCCCCTCTCCACTAACGAGTGGGGAGGAAGCGGGCTCTCCGACGGGTCGATGTGTACATCCCCGCAGCTGGTTGCATTTAGTATCCGGAAGCGTGAGTACGGATTTTGGCATGCTGTGTGAAGCCCATCTGGATGTGTAAGCCGGATTGGTGATGTTTTGGGGTTCCTGGGGAAAACTCTGTGGAAGTTGTTTATTATTTGCTGTTAGGAGATAAGCATCACCGCCCCAAGGTAGAGGTGGAGCCGATATTTATTTTGCCACCATTTGGCGGGATGTTGGAGTACAGGTGTTCCAGTACCAAGCGGGGAATAGCGGGCTTAAGCCCAAGCTTGTGCCAACCCTCGAAGGCCTATTTTTGTATATGTTGTCGGCCTGCATGCCGAAGTATGGAATTCATGTTCCTGTAATTATTTATAACGTCTGTGATGCTCTGTGTATGCGTGGTTTATATCTTCCATCTTAGGCGAGTTGTGTATTCGTGAACCACTCGCCTCGTGGGGGCCCCAATGTAAAGTTACCGGGAAGCTCCTGAGGGCCTGCTTATAGCCTTTCAGGTCAGCGGAGTTACACTATTTACGGCCCAATTGGAGCTGCGTAGAGTAGAACTGTTGGGCGAGTTCGTGCCGTGGGAAGGCAGTAAAAGGAATATTTTATATAGACCCGAGGAGGAACCTTTAGTCAGGAGAGAGTTGATTTTGAGATTCTCCTTAGAGATTCCAGTCGGCAAAGAGAGCCCTCCGAAGGTGCCTTAGCTCAGCCTTTGGCTTGGGAGGGGAAGAGTTTGCTAGTCTTCTAGGTATGGGGCGAGACCTCCATGCTGAGACCTTGGGTCTGTCCCTTGTGTTCCTAGTCTTGTGCCTAGATCGTTCACTTGAGGGCAGTAGGTGCGCGGTCACCCCTTCCCCAAGGGTCTAACTCCATAGAGACCGATTTTTCGTTTCAACAATCAGGACCACTGCAATCAAGACGAATGAAACAGATACAAGGAAGCCTGCACTAGGAGGAGGATTCATTTCAGGAACAATAAGAATGATGATCCCATGCCTCCTCCTCCTCCAAATACTATCCGAAGCCCAGAGAATACTTTGAGAGACAGCTTTTGAAGAGAAAGAACAGTCAGATCTGATTTCTTATATATATTTCAATTGTTGAGTGTTGTGGGCTGCCCTCCCAAAACTAAAATATTTTTGATATATATATATATATATATATGATTTACCTAATTGTCTTGGAATGCATGTTATTTTATTATCTTTTCAAGTCTTAATTTAATTTTAATTGGTATGTGCAATTCATCTTAGCTTGTAGGATTTTGGATTCTTTAAATAGGGGGAGATTGTTGGGTATTGTATCTACAATAACCTTGATTTGAAGAACGACCTAGTCAAGCTAAGATGAATTGAGTTTGTATTTGATGTTGTATTCTAGTTATGTACTTGTAGGTTTCCTTTGCTAAGTACACACCAATGTCAGGTTACAGTAGGTCAGTAAACACGGGACTATACAATGTAATCCTTCATTATGTAGGCCAATGTGTTGGCTCACATGTAATCTCTCTATTGGGGTGTAATTCTATCCCAAGTACATGAGAAGGATCAATGAAGGCCAAAGACTAGGACTCAGAGAAGAGGAATTTTACCTAAGTAAAATTCGGCGAGTATGGTTAGTCATACATGTTGAATTCGTCGAGTATCCCCTTAATACTCACCAAATTTGTCGTGTATGCTTCCCGATACCCGTCGAATTCGTTGTATATACTTAGGGTAAATTCTCTGGAAATCTATTATTCGACCAAGGAAATTCGCCGAGTATCACTAGCGATACTCGCCGAATTTGATGAGAATCACTGGCGATACTCGCCGAATTCGACGAGTATCCCAAGAAATACTCATCGAAAGTGTCGAGCCATATGTCGATAACTCTGGATTTCTGGTTAAGGAAAATTCGAAGAATATCACTCATAAATTCGGCGAGTATCATAATCGATTTTCGACGAATTCCACCAAATTTGACTTAGGCCGATTTTACCGAAATTTCTTTGGTTCGAAACCGTCGGCCATGCATAGTAATTTCTAGGGTTCGTTTTTGGAAATCTTTTATAGCCTGAAAGTGAGGGTAAGATCTACCTTTACTCTATAGGGGGGGGGTGAATAGAGTATATTAAAATAATTTTTCAATTTAAAAATTATTTAGCATTGAAAGACTTGATTTATATATAAGTGTATTGTGCTTGCAGTAAATAAAAATTAAGTAAGCAAGAAACAAAATCACAGCACACAGCAAATCAAACGCAGCAACCAGATGACACAAGGATTTATAGTGGTTCCCCAATCAACCTGGGTACATCCACTCTTCTACCACCCTAGGTAGGAATCAACTGCAGGAATAGTTGATCAGGTGTCCTGGGCACCAATGAGCTTTTTATAAGGTGCTCAAAAACCAAATCAGATTTTTTGATCAGGTGTCTTGCCACCACTGAGTTTTGACAAGGTCTCAGAAACCAACCACAAAACTTTTGAAGGGAGTTTTGAGTAACCCTTTTACAGCAGAAAAATAAAAGAGGTGAAGTTTTTCTTCTCTGTTTAACAGTCAAAGAGAAGACTAGTGGATTGTTGTTGTCAAAGCTCCCCCTGAGATCTGCAATTTTTCAGGAAGAAGAGCTTTGCACAGGGTGATAGGTCTTCAGTAAATTTGAGATCTCCAGCAAAGAATGATTTCAGAAAAGACTGAAATGTGTTGTGTCTAGAGTCCTTGATTGATGAAGCCTTGAACACTTGAATCAAAAGAGATCTTGAAAGAATAGAGGAATTCTTTTCTGTGTAGTGATCTCCTTCACTGTTGTATTCCTTGTGTTCTGTATGAATTCTAACTTGTAATCCTGTAGTACTTGTTTCTCAAAAATCTATTCCTCAGAATAATAATAATCATCAATCTGATACTGTCACAACTTCTATGAGAAGATATATTAAAATTTAGTCTTCTAGATAGCCGTTAGCCAGTCATAAATGACTTCCTTAAATGATATCTGTCTCTGGAGGAAAGTCCTAAGAGATATTCCATTTAGTCTTCCTTGAAACTTGCTCCAAATTGATTAAAACGGCTACAAAATCCGTTGAAATAAATGCTATGTATGAATCAGATTGAATTCCATAACTGGCTGAATTTGAATTCTTAAATCATCGATCTCTCAAGAAAAGTCATCGATCTGAGCTCAACTATGTCGACCTGAGCTCAGAGATTAGAATTAGACTTGAGACAGAAATCGTCGATCTAAGCTCGACTATCATCGACCTGAGCTCAGAGATCTGGAATTTGGGCTAGAGATAGAAACGTCGATCTGAGCTCAGAGATCGTCGAACAGAGTTCGACGACTCATCGAACTGAGCTCAGAGATAGTCGAACTGAGTTCGACGATAATTGCCTTAAACTTCTGCACTTGCAATCTGAACTAGAAGGTCTTGGGGACAGCTTTCAAACCTAAGTTCTAAGCCTTAGACCTATTCTAGGTTACCTTTAAGACTATACAATGAGGTCAAGACATATTCCAAAGGACATAGTGATCCTTACCCAAATTAGTAATAGGGTGTTCCAACAATCTCCCCCTATTTGGGTTAGGATTACTATTTACATGACATATAAGAATTAAAAAGCATACAAGCAGAAATAAAAGCAAATACAACACAGCAGAATCAAGAAGTGCAGCAATGCAGAAGCAGATTATAAAGTCACAGCAAATAGTCAGAAATAGATGAATACTATCAGCTTACATAATTACTCCTTTCTTCTCTCTTTTTGAATAAGATTTCTCTGTTTGTATCTTGAGCTTCCTTTTTGGATCTCCTATCATCAGCAGCACCTAGGGAGGTTTGAGATTTAGGTCTGGGAACAACAGCCTCTGGGTGCAGCTTCATATAACTCTCTGGATCAAAGAATTTCCCGGAGGAGTATCTTTCAAGTTCTTTCTTTCTTTGCTCAGATAGAGTGGTGATATTTTAAGTATCTCTTCCCTGTTCTCTTGCCTTCTTAATTTGATCCAAAGAAGCCAACTCTTTCATCCTTACAGTCCAGAAAAGGGGATTGTTTTTTGGATCTTCAAAAGGGACAGGAGGTTCATATCTGTTCATTGAATTAGCAGGAGGAGCTCTTGAAGTAACAATATCTTTAAGCTTGTAAGGGAAAGGACCAGAAGTTGAATCAGTGGGGCCTTGTCCTTCCCTGTGATATGGATGTTGTCTGGATTGAACTCTGGAATATACTCTATATCCTCTTTGGTTTCCTCTGTACTGGCCTCTCCTGGATTGGTAGCCTCTTTGTTGATACCCTCTTGATTGTGATCTATCTTGAGTCTGAAAGGAGCTTTTAGTTTTAGCAGAACCTCCACCAGTTCCTGCATCTGGTGAAGGAGGAGGAGGAGGATTATGGTGAGATGATCCTTTGTCAAACTTCCTCTTTTTCTTCATGGCCTTCAACTGGTTTCTTGAGAATTGCATCCAAGGTTCAGTTATAGGACAGTCATGTAGAATATAGTATGGAATGTCATTATCAACCTTTACTTTCTCTGGAGGTACTCTCTTCAAAGCTTTGCTTATGGATTTCCTCTTCCTTGCAATGGTTACAGAGGAGTCATCAGAATCAATTCTGAACTTGTCACTATCTGAGCTCTGAGGATTGTCATACAATTCATCAATCCTTTTAATGTACTCTTTCTATTGTTTGGATTGTTCAGTTGAAACAGCAACAGCAGTAGTGACAGAAGTAGCACTAACAGACACACTGGTAGAAACAGCAGTAGCAATAGAAATAATTGGGGGCAGTAGGAGCATCAGATACAAAAACAATAACATCAGTAACAACAGGCTCATCAATATGAACATCAGACTCTGAATCATTAGCCTCTGTCATCAGCAAATCATCAGAAATATCAGAACAGACTTTATCAACAGCAGCAGCAAAATCAGTATTCACAATATCAGTAGAAGTAACACTTTCCATAGCCTTTAGAGAATTGATATAGGAAGATATCAGGCTGGGATCACAACTGAAAATAAGCACAATTGCCTTAGTAAGGTCTTCAGCTTCTTGAGCTGGAAGACATCTGCTATGGAGAGTATCAAATGCTGAAAGCAGTGACCTAAAGTCAATTGAACTGAGAGATAGAACTGGAGCTGGAATCACTGGGAGAATTTCTTCTGAAATAGGCAGCATTTCTTCTTCATGTGGCATCTCCCCCTGCCTGGATTCAGTAGATACTGGATCAAGGCACCCCACAGAAGGTATTGCCTGAGGAGGACAGAAGGAGGATAGCCTGGCAGATAAGTCCTATATATACTTAAGGAGTGGAGCCATGGAGGTCTCCAGCAAGAGTGCTAGCCTGGGAGCTAACATCTCATAGAGCTTATCTGCTAGAGCTAGAAGGTCTACTTGCTCAAGTGATGCTTGAGTAGAGGTAGATGAGAATGAGACAGAGGTTGATGTAGAAGGAGCTATTGATATGGTAAGAGAAGATGTGGATGGTAGTATGGATTGTTGAGAAATGGGAATGGTGGAGATGGAAGTTATTTGAATGGAAATGGATGGGGTGAAAGATGGTTGAGCAAGAATGTCTTGAAGTAATTGTTGGTAGGAGGTAGAGGATGATGGGGGCTCAAGAGGTAAGGAAAGAGAGTCATCCATGTAGGAATCATCTAGAAGACTGAATGATGGAATGGATGAATCAATGTCAAGGTGTGGATAATAGTGTAGGGGATGGAATTGGTCTTGATTAGTGACTGGAGGTGGTGAAGAAGTAGTTGGAGATGGAGTTGAGATGATGATGGGGGATGAAATTGAAGTGGTGATGGTAGATGTAGGAATGGTTGTAGAAATAATGAGTGGAGATGGTGGAGATGAGGAGGAGGCAGACAATTCTTCCATGGGGGCAGTTGCCTGAGGGGAAGTGACTTGCACAGTCCTTGTGCCTGAAGTTGAAACCACTGTAGGAGCCTTGCTGGGTTTGGCAATTTGCATGTCCCACTTTCCAAATAGGGCACAAGATAGCCTCTTGGAGGCATTGATGTGCATGCCACTGGAGACAAGCAGCTGAGGGCATCTATTAAGAAAAATAGGCCTAGAATCCTCCCAAAATTCACAAAATTCTTGTTCACCTTTTTCTTAATTAAATCAAGGAATATCTCCCCCCAATTCAAATGTTTCTTATTTACTAATGCACCCATTAAACAAAATTGATACCTGGAGATGGTATCATGAGCAGAATGCTTTGCTAACAACACTTTTCCCACAACATCTGCTAGGAATCTATATTCTACCGACAAATTTTTCTTAAGCAGCTTATAAGGGTTTGCTGCTGAGTGACCCATTCTATCCAGCATACTAGCAAAATTCCTCTCCAGATAACTCGACTGAATCATGCCCAGTAGTCAATTGAAAGACTTCTGTTAGGAGAGTGGGAGTTAGGGATACCTGTGTGTCGGATATTGTTCCAACCACTGTGTTCTGATTCAGGTTATATGCAGTATACACCCACTCCTTGATTTCATCTGCCGCCAGTTTCATTCTTGTGGACATGATATAAACCAACTGTTGTTCTTTGAACAATTCTAGAATGTCTTTAAAGATTTGATCACTACCTTCAAAAGAATCCATGTCGATATCGAAGCCAGTATCAAACTTCATCGCTGCTAGGACTGCAACAGAGACAGCCATTTTTACCTGCAAAATCAATCAAACAATACCAAGTGCAGAGATGTTTGGAGGGAAAGAAAAGTTCTGTAGAGAGTATGAATGCGCAAAGGAGAACGACAGCCGAAAAATTAATTTTATATCAGGGTTCGACGCCGAAAAGTAAAGATCGTTGAACTCCGTTTGATGATCTGGGCTTCTAAAGGAATCTGAAGAGTCTTCAACATCGTCAATCTTTGTTCGACGATATTGAAGAGCGTCTAGCTCCGCTCGACGATCTTTGACTGGAAAGAGATAGCCTAGCACTATCTGGAAAATGCTGAACTCCGATCGACGATATATGAGAGCGTCGATCTCCGTTCGACGATCTTTAGGAAAAACGTCGAGCGCAGTTCAGAGATCAGAAACAACCTATAGACACTAGAAAAAATCAAGTTTTTAACCTAGTCTTGGTCAATTTTAAGGTTTTAAAATATTGGATCTTATTTTAAGCTTCCTCCATCTAACATTCCTAACTGATTCAGGAAGAAAGTATATTTCTTTTCATCCAATGGTTTGGTGAAAATATCTCCCCTTTGAAAATCAGTTGGGATATATTGAAGTTTAATTTTATTCTTCTCAACATTATCCCTTAAAAAGTGATGCCTAATCTCTATATGTTTTGTCCTACTATGGAGGACTGGATTTTGTGCTATAGAAATAGCACTGGTATTATCACAAAATATTTTTGACTTGTCTAGCTTATAACCATATTCTAGGAGCTGATTTTGAATCCACAAAATCTGTGAGCAACAACTACCTGCATCTATGTATTCAGCTTAAGCAGTTGATGTGGACACATATGTTTGTTTCTTACAAAACAAGGAGACAAGTCTGTCACCAAGAAACTGACAAGTTCCACTGGTGCTTTTCCTGTCTACTCTACATCAGCATAATCAGCATCTGAAAATCCAGTTAATTCAAATCTTTAATCTTTTGGATACCAGAGACCTAGATTTGGACAACTTTTCACATACCTAAGAATCCTTTTTACTAATGTTAGGTGTGACTCTCTAAGGCTTACTTGGAATCTAGCACATATGCATGTAGCAAACATTATGTCAAGTCTACTAGCTGTAAGGTACAATAAAGAGCCAATCATTACTCTATATGTTGTCTGATCAATAGGTTTCCCATGTTCATCAGCATCTAATACATCATTAGTAGGCATAGGTGTTTTCATACAGGATGCTTCAAACATACCAAATTTCTTAACCAACTCTTTTGCATACTTGGTTTGAGAAATGAATATGCCATCAGCATGCTGTTTGACTTGCAATCCTAGAAAGAAGGAAAGCTCACCCATGCTACTCATTTCAAATTTAGAATGCATTAGGTTGGAAAACCTTTTGCACAAATTTGAATCAGTAGATCCAAAGATAATTTCATCTACATAAATTTGTACTAGTAGGGTATTGGACTTATGGGTTCTAATAAAAAGAGTTTGGTCTACTCTACCCCTTATAAAATCATTTTTCAAAAGAAAGCATGTTAAGGTCTCTTACCATGCTCTAGGAGCTTGTTTGAGACCATATAATACTTTATGCAGTTTAAAAACATAATCAGGATGACTTGGAGAGATAAAACCTGGGGGTTGTCTAACATAGACTTCTTCCTTGATATCTCCATTGAGGAATGCACTCTTCACATCCATTTGATAGACCTTGAATCCCTTGTGTGCTGCATAAGCTAGAAATATTCTTATGGCCTCCAACCTTGCAACTGGTGCAAATGTCTGGTCATAATCTATTTCTTCTTCTTGTGAGTATCCTTGAGCAACTAGCCTTGCCTTGTTTCTTATAATAATTCCTTGATCATCCAACTTGTTTCTGAACACCCATTTTGTTCCAATAATGGAGTGATCCTTTGGCCTTGGCACTAGTTCCCAAACTTTGTTCCTTTCAAATTGATGTAACTCCTCTTGCATTACAATGATCAAGTGTGGATCTTGTTTTGTATCTTGTATGGATTGAGGCTCAATTTGAGATAGAAAACAGGTGTGCATCAGATTTTGGTTGACCTGATTTCTGGTTTGCACACTAGTTGAGATGTCTCCAATCACTTGGGAGATTGGATGATCTCTTGTTGTTACTAAATCAATAGGGGGTGTTGATTGTTCACCAACCTGTGTTATTGTTTCCTCTTGTGGAACAACAACTGGCTCTTCAATGTGGTTCTCATAAAGATGTTGAGTATCCTCTTCATCTTCACTGCTTTCACCTTTTTGTTGGATAAGTGAATGTGTTGTATCCTTTTTCTATAATGTGTAACCTGTTGAAATTTTCTAAAAGAGAATGTACCTGCAAAGGTTATATGGTAGAAGTATTCATCTTCTTATAAGACATGTTAGTTTCATTAAAAGATACATGTACAGATTCTTCAATTTTAAGAGAAGTTTTGTTATACACCCTATAAGCTTTACTGATCATGGAGTATCCCAGAAACACTCCTTCATCAGCTTTGGCTTGAAATTTTGCTATGCATTTCTTGTCATTATTGTGTATGTAACAAATACAACCAAATTTTTTGAAATAATCTACTTTAGGTTTCTTCCCTTTGAGTAATTCATAGGGAGTCTTGCCCTTCAGCTTATGTATCAAACTTCTATTCAACACATAGTTTGAGGTGCTCACTGCCTCTGCCCAAAAGGATAGAGGAAGGTGGACATCTGTCAATAATGTAGTAGCAGATTCAATAATGGTTCTATTTTTCCTTTCAGCTACCCATTTTGTTGAGGAGTTCTAGGAGCTGAGAAAGTGTGTCTGATCCCTTCACTTTGACAGAACTCTTGCATAAGAAGAGAATCAAACTCTGTCCCATGATCACTTCTGATTAGGGCAATGTGAGTATTGAACTCAATCTGTATGCATTTGAGAAACTCTGTCAAACACTTAAAGTTATCAGACTTCTTCCTCAGAAAGAACACCCATGTGAATATAGAGAAGTCATCTACAACTAATAAAGTATAAGATTTCCCTCCTAGGCTTTGGACTGTAATTGGTCCAAAAAGATCCATGTGTAACAGATACAAAATCCTAGGTGAATCACTCTTATTAAGTGACTTGAAACTATTTTTAGTTTGCTTGCCTAACAGACAAGCCCTACAAAGTCCTTCCTTCTTGTAGGGGCCAGAAGGTAGTCCTCTAACAAGGTTGTCCTTGGATAGCCTAGCAATGGTTCTAAGGTTTATATGTCCTAATATTTTATGCCATAGTTCATTTGGTTTACAAACAGAATTGAACAAGCAGATATCTATCTTAGTTGAAAGAAAATCTACAAGATAGATGTTACCTTTCCTTTTACCTATCAACACAGTTGTGTTGTTCTCTGATTTGATTTTGCATTAGGATTTGTTGAATGTCACCTGGTAGCCTTCATCACATAGTTGACTGATACTAATTAGCTTTTACTTCAGTCCTTCTACAAAAGCCACCTTCTTGAATGTGACTGAGCCTATTTGGACTGCACCAGATCCCTTGGTCTGTCCAAAGTTTGAATCTCCAAATATTACTTTGGGTCCAAGTTTGGCTTTGAAGGATGTAAGGTTATCCTTGCTTCCTGTCATGTGCTTTTAGCACCCAATATCCTGATACCATTGCTTGTTTATTGTTTGATAGGTCTTAACCTGCATATATAATAATTTACTTGTTTTTGACCCAGTTTACCTTGGGCCTAGGTTGATAACCTTTAAATTCTGAAATAAAAGACATCCCTGGTTGACTCTTATTACCTTCAGGATGATATCTCCTAGGAGGTATTATCAATTCAGAATAAGGGTTAAAGCTTTGGGGTGTAGGACCTGTAGGATTTAATTTTGATTTACCTTTAAAAATTTGTTCATAACTCTGATCTCTGTTCGACGATCTTTGAGAGTAGTTCGATGATCTTGGGTCAGATCGCCGAGCTCCTTCGAAGATCGAATTTGCAAGAGTTCAGAGTTCAGCGATCGTCGACTTGAGTTCGATGATTCAGCTTGAGATCGCTGAGCTCTGTTCGACGGTCGTCGAGCTCTGTTCGACGTTTTCTGTTGAACTTTGTTTTTCTTAGGTAAATCAGGATTCTTCCTAGCTACCTCTACAACACCCTTTCCTTTATCTGAGATAAATTTAATTGGGGTTTTTAATACTATAGGTTGGCTGGATGAAGCAGCCAAGCCCAGTGTACTGTTAAGTCTTGAGTTCACTGTGCTTGTGATGTCCATCAGTCTGATGCTTCTCCCATTAAGGGATTCTTCAAACTTCTTTTCCTGGGATAGTTCACTTTTCAATGAATTTATCTCCTCCCTACAACATTCTAACTCCTCAGAGAGTTTGAGGTTGTCTGATTTTAAATTGCTATGTTCAGATAATTGATTTCTGAGAGAGATAATCTCTTTCTCAGACTTTAGCAGGTCTAAACAAAGTGCCTTAAATTCAGATCTAAAGTCCTCTGAATTGAAATCAAAAGAATCTATAACCTGATCTTCTTCAGCTTCATGATCAGATTCAGATTCTGACTCTTATTCTACATCAGAATTATATTGAGAGGCATTGATAGCCATCATGCAGAACTCCTTCTCTTCAGCATCATCTTCATCATCACTTGAGCTTGATGAAGCCTCTGATTCTTCTTCAGGTTCACTCCATGTTTCAGCTACAAATCCCTTCCTGGTGTGTTTGTTCTTGCTGGAGGAGGATTTGTCATTGTTGTTTCTTCTGAAGTCTTTGTCTCTTCTCCTGTCTTTCTTATCTTTCTTGTCCTTATTTTGATTCTTTGGACAATCAGACACAATGTGGCCTGGTTTCCTGCATCCAAAATAAATAATTTCTTTTTTACTATACTTGTCATACCTTGGCTTTTCATGGCCTTTGGATGACCTTTTCCTTAAATATTTCCTGGCCATCTTGTAAAATCTTTTGGCCAGTAGACTCATTAACTCTTCATTTCTTGTGAATTTGTCTTCAGGCTATTCTTCTGTAGCTTTGAAAGCAATTATCTTCTCCTTTCTTGTTGCTGGAGAAGCTATCTTTTGCTCTTCTTCTCTATTCTTGATAAGCAGCTCATAAGACTTGAGCTTGCCCAATAGGGCCTTAGTGGTGATCTCATTTAGGCTTCTTGCATCCTTGATTGGCCAGATCCTTGAGTCCCAAGTGCTGGGGAAGCACATTATGATCTTATCATTGAGTTCAGTCAATGATATCTCCTTGTCCAAGGTCTTCAGTTCACTGACAATTAGACTTAGTCTGTTGTACATGTCAGCAACTGACTCAATTTCTCCCTTCTTGAAATTCTCATATTGGGTTATGAGATGGGATCTTCTATCCTTTCTTTCATCAGGTGATCCTGACACAAGCTCAGATAGCTTGTCCCAAATTTCTTGTGCTGAGTTGCATTCAACCACTTTTTGAAAAATGTCATCAGACATAGTCTGAGCCAATATGTTCATTGCCTTGGCATCAGCAACTTTCCACTTTTTGATTTCTGCATCTGTTCCTAAGGGGGGTGGAATAGCACTTGTACTTGTAGTTGCTGGAGGTCTTGGAAACACTGTCAAAACAGAATTAAAGATGTCCTCATCAATAGAATTCATGTATAATTTAATCCTTGCCTTCCAAAGTGCAAACTTGGAAAGATTGCATACTGGAGGTCTGGTGCTAGCATAATCTTTGTTTTGTGCCATGGTTTTATATGAAAATAAATATAATAAAAATAATAACCCTCTATTAAAGATTGATCTTATCATAGATCTTTTGGTTCAGGTGTTAGCCTATAGGAACAACCAATCTGATGAGGATTTAGTTGTTAAATAACAAACCTCCCTCTGATACAGATTGAAAGTGAGGGTAAGATCTACCTTTACTATAGAGGGGGGGGGGGGGGGGTGAATAGAGTATATTAAAATAGTTTTCCAATTTAAAAATTATTTAGCAGTGGAAGACTTGATTTATATATAAGTGTATTGTGCTTGCAGTAAATAAAAATTAAGTAAGCAATAAACAAAATCACAACACACATCAAATCAAACACAACAACTAGATTACACAAGGATCTATAGTGGTTCCCCAATCAACCTGGGTACATCCACTCTTCTACCACCCTAGGTAGGAGTCCACTACAGTAATAGTTGATCAGGTGTCTTGGGCACCAATGAGCTTTTGATAAGGTTCTCAAAAACCAAATCAGATTTTTTGATCATGTGTCTTGCCACCACTGAGTTTTGATAAGGTCTCAGAAACAAACCACAAAACTTTTGAAGGGAGTTTGGAGTAACCCTTTTACAGCAGAAAAATAAAAGAGGTGAAGTTGTTCTTCTCTGTTCAACAGTCAAAGAGAAGAGCTTTGCACAGGGTGATAGGTCTTCAGTACATTTGAGATCTCTAATAAAGAATGATTTCAGCAAAGACTGAAATGTGTTGTGTCTGGAGTCCTTGATTGATGAAGCCTTGAACACTTGAATCAGAAGAGATCTTGAAAGAATAGAGGAATTCTTTTCTGTGTGGTGATCTCCTTCACTATTGTATTCTTTGTGTTCTGTATGAATTCTAACTTGTAATCCTGTAGTACTTGTGTCTCAAAAATCTATTCCTCAGAATAATAATAATCATCAATCTGATACTGTCACAACTTATCTAAGAAGATATATTGAAATTCAGTCTTCCAGATAGCCGTTAGCCAGTCATAAATGACTTTCTTAAATGATATCTGTCTCTGGAGGAAAGTCCTAAGAGACATTCCATTTAGTCTTCCTTGAAACTTGATCCAAATTGATTAAAATGGCTACAAAATCCTTTGAAATAAATGCTGGATATGAATCAGATTGAATTCCATAACTTACTGAATTTGAATTCTGAAATCGTCGATCTCTCAAGAAATGTCGTCGATCTGAGCTCGACTATCGTCGACCTGAGCTCAGAGATTGGAATTAGACTTGAGACAGAAATCGTCTATCTGAGATTGACTATCATCGACCTGAGCTAAGAGATCTGGAATTTGGGCTAGAGAAAGAAACGTCGATTTGAGATCGGAGATCGTCGAACAGAGTTCGACGACTCGTCGAACTGAGTTCAGAGATAGTCGAACTGAGTTCGACGCCTCGTCGATCTGAGCTCGACGATAATTGCCTTAAACTTCTGCACTTGCAATCTGAACTAGAAGGTCTTGGGGACAGCTTTCAAACCTAAGTTCTAAGCCTTAGACCTATTCTAGTTGACCTATAAGACTATACAATGAGGTCAAGACATATTCCTAAGGACATAGTGATCCTTACCCAAATTAGTAATAGGGTGTTCCAACATAGCCGTTATTTCGAATCTCTCTATAAAAAGGATAGGGTGATTTCAAAAATACTAATCTTAACCTAATTGCTATTTGATTTTAAAAATGCTTCTAAAATTAGAACCCGTCGGCTGCATGCACACCATCGTTCGCGATTTTCTTCCAATCGGTTGCTGACTTCGAACAATCTTCTTCTTCGATTTCTTCTTCGACTGAATCATGTCATCTCTCAAGATCTAATCTACTCCAGTCCTAGTTATTTAAAGATTGAAGGTTCAAGATTCAGGATCCAAAAGATTTCAAGTTTCCGAGTTCTTCGAGTTTCTAGTTCAACCCTTTCAAAGAATGTCAGATAAAAGACTTGAAATCGTATTTATTGTTGTAATAATGTTTTAAATATTGTAGGATAGATCCGTTTGTGGATCGAGAGAGTACATCTGGTTGTGGATCGAGTTTGTAGATCTTGTTTGTGGATCGAGTTGTAGATCCGGTTGTGGATCGAGGTGTAGGAGAGTTTGCTATCTGAGGTGTAGGAGCGTTTCTCCGAGTTGTAAGATTGTGATAAACTAAGAAAGGTTATGTAGCCGAATCTATCCCTTCATGGTAGATAGGTGAGGCGGGACAGTGGACGTACCCAATACGAGGAACACTATAGATCTCTGTATTTGTGTGCTTGTTTATTTTTGAGTAATTTTTAATCCGCAAAAAGACACAAACATCACCTATTCACCCCCCTCTAGGTGTGTTAGGTAGACTCTAGATACTTTCATATAATTATGGGTTCAGGAGAGAACCATAAGGTGCTAGGTTCCATAAAAATCTCTATCTGCAGGAAGGAGAGTTTTGGAATTTGAAAAGGGAGGGTCGGGCTATTTATGGAAGCCTCTGACCCAAGGATATTTGTGATAGTAAAAGAGAGACCTTTCATCCCCCTGAAGGTCTCAGTTCTGGATGCAATAGTCTAGACACCAAATAAATACTCAGATATGACCAAGGATGAAGTCATCTTGGCCACCATGGATAAGAGGGCACAGAACATTATTGTTAGTGCCATATATGACTCTACCTTTCAGAATCTGTTTCACTTCCAGTCCTCCAAGGAGACGTGGGACACTCTTGTGGTCTACATGGAGGGAAATAAAGAGGTTAGAGATGATAGGAAGTCCATGCTCAACCACGAGTATGTGGCTTTCAGGCAGTCCAAGAGAGAGTGCATAACTGACCGCTATGAAAGATTCTTCAGGGCAGTTAATGAGCTGGTGGACCTATGGGAGGGTCTTCAGTCATTATAAGCTAAATAACAAGTTCCTGAGGTCTCTCATTAGAGATTGGGACACCAAGATATGTGCCATCAAAGAGATGGCCAAGCTAGCTGATACTCCTCCCCATACTCTATTTAGAAAGCTGCTCTCTTATGAGATGTAGCTAGCTGCCAGGAAAGAGGAGGAGACCATCAGCAAATCCCAGGAAAAGAAAAAGTCTTTGGTCTTTAAAGTAGAGAGCACCAAGAAGGGAAAGGAGAGGATTGCCTCTCCTCCAAGAAGGCCTGCTGACTCAGACAGCACTGGGCCAAGTTCATCTGACAGCAGCTTGTCTGATGAAGACTTTGCTGTCTTCTCAAGGCAGCTTCAAAAATTGATGAGGAGGATGAAGTGGAGGAGCAGACCTTCCTCCTCCTCTCATCACAAGGATGACTATGAAGAAGGACTCAAAGGGAGGCAGGTATGACTCTAAGCCTAGTAAACATGTTTCCTCTAAAGTTATTTGCTACTGTTGCATCAAACCTTAGCATGTTATTGTTGACTGCCCAGTGAAGAGAAAAGAGGCTGGTGAGAAAAAGGCTCACCAGCACAAGGTTAAGAAGGATAAGTACTTCATTACAAAGAAGGAGAAGAGCTGGACTGACTCATTTTCATCAGAGTCTGAAGAAGAAGAAGCCTATATTGGGCTGGTTGCTGTTGCTACTAAAGAAGGAGCTGAAGTAGAACCTGAAGACTATATTGCTACTAGGATAGGGATTAGGGACCCCTTGTCACATTCAGATAGTGATTCTGAGGTGGATGATGAAGATGAAGAAGATGGCATCAACTGATATGGGCTGATGCAAGGTTTGATGATGAATCCAGCCCGGGACAGCCTGGTCCAATTGAGGTACATTCCTTATCCAGCTCATCTTCTGACTCAGATTATGAGACAAATCTAGACTCTGATGCTTCTTCATCCAGTGGTGAAGAGCGCTCAGTTTCTGAGGAATATGTCAATCAATTGATTGACATGTATGGTGAACTTCTGGATGCTTTTAAGAATTGCAAGAAGTTGACTAAAAAGCAAGCTATGGAGATTGCTTCTCTTAAGCTAACTATTGCCCAGCATGCTGAGACAACATCTTTGCTGGATCAGAAGGACAGGGAAATTAGCCAACTTAAGGTCTTGACTCTCATCCAGATTGGCACCATAAAGTTCAAGAATATTCTCATAAGGAACCTTAAAGAGAAGCTCCAGAGGGAGAAGAAAATTACGGCTAATTTCTCTAAGCCCAATATAGTGTTCCCCTAGATAGGCTCTTTCTCCTCTCAGAAGGGTAAGAAGGGGTTGGGGTTTAAGGGAAACACTAGAGTTGCCCCTTCCAAAGGGAATGGAAAAGCTCCAGCTCAACCTCTAGCTTCTAAGCCTCCCATTCCTTTTAGGAAAGTTCAGTTACTTTCAAAGAGATATGACCAAGAGAGCATCTATGGTTACTGGATGAATGGTAGATCCACTAGTGTGAACAAAGAGGTTCACAACTATGGTGGAAGGTACAGTAGGGGAGTGAGTGACTTTAAGGATCCCCATGAGGAAATCCAAATGGCCAATCTTGGACAATTTATTTTTGGTACCCTAGCCCCCACTCTCAATAATAAGGCAGTTGCCTTCACTCAAGCCCATCAAGCAAAAATTCAGACCAAGAGTAAATCTGTTAGGAGGCCAAATCTAGCTATCTTTGATGTTATAAACAGTATGTCTTCTGTAAAGAAGACTGCTGCAACTAGCAGTCAGAGCCAGCCAAGGAAGCTTACTGGAAGACTTACCTTCAGTCATGTCCTTGCTAAAAAGAATTTGAAGAAGGCTGCAACACCTCTTCCTTCTATTCAGTCAGCAATTAACCATACTGCAAGACCTGCTCATAAAAGAAGATACAATATTCATGAGTGCTGGTGCTATGGGAAAGTGGGGCATTTTGCCTTAGATTGCTGAGAAAATCCTACTGTGCCTAGAGATAATGTTAGTCCACCAGTCAGAAAAGCTGGTGATAGACATGTACATTTTCAGACTAACATACACCTAGGACCCAATAGATATTGGGGTTCTAAGGTAAAATAAATTATGTGATGCAGGTTAGTCCAAGTGCCCATACCCCTATATGATACTTGGACAGTAGTTGTTCCTTGAAGGGAGACAGTAGTTGTTCCAGGCACATGACTGGGACAAGGAGCAACTTAAAGGAGTACACTCCAATAAAAGATGGACCCAATGCTATCTTTGGTGGTTCAGACAGAGGAATGACAAGAGGCTATGACAAGATTACCAATGACATAGTCACCATCTCAAAAGTGGCTTATGTTGAAGGGTTACAACACAACCTTATAAGCATAAGCCAACTCTCTGATCTTGGTTATGTCATTGTCTTCCACAAGGATGAGTGACAGATTAAGAGGTCAAGTGACCAAGAGGTCATCTTGACAGACACTAGGAGTGGAAATGTTTATTGCATAAATTTCCCCTGTCTAGATACAGACTCTCCTATTTGTCTAGTGGAAAATGAAAAAGTTTCTTATTATGTGCAATGGCACAAGAGTCTAGCTCATTTAAATTATAAGACTATTAGTAAGCTCTTTAGTGAAGAGCTAGTTAGGAATGGTTCTAAGATGAAATGCACCAAGGAAAGCATTTGCTCAGCATGCAAAAAGGGCAAGCAGACCAAAGCTTCCTTCAAGGGCATTGGGACCAAAGACTCTGTGAGGTATTTATACCTCTTGCATATGGACTTATTTGGTCCTATGCAAGTTCATAGTCTAGGTAGTAAAGTTTACACCCTTGTGGTGGTTGATGACTATTTTAAGTTTACTTGGGTGTTTTTCTTAAGAAAAAGAATGAAACCCTTGATGTCTTCATGAAGTTTGTTAAGAAAATTCAGAATGAGTTTGATAGTACTATGGTCAAAATCAGAAGTGACCGTGAGACTGAATTCCAGTATGATAGCATGACAAAGTTCTGTGAAGAGCTAGGGATTCATCAATAATTTTTTTCTCCAAGAACACCCCAGCAAAACTAGATTGTTGAGAGGAAATATAGAACTCTCTTATTGGCTGAAAGGACCTTGTTGAGTGACACATCTCTCCAAGAATATTTCTGGGCTGAGGTAGTGAATACTGTATGTTATGTCCTTAACAGAGCCTCTATCACCAAGAGCCATAAGAAGACTCCCTTTGAGATATTGAAGAGCAGAAAACCAAACCCGAGCCATCTCAAGATCTTTGGTAGAAAGTGCTATGTGCTTCATAATGGTAAGTCCTATGTGACTAAGTTTGTTTCCAAGTCCTTTGATGAGATTTTTGTTGGGTACAACAATCATAGTAAAGCCTATGGGATCTGTAACTTGGAAAGCCAAGTTGTAGAAGAGTCTATACATATAGTCTTGGATGAGTCTACCATAATTAATAATGAGCTGCCAAGCTCCTCTTCTAGTATTGTAGGTGCAGAGCGGATGATGGACAAGCTAACCATCAAGGAAGCTGCTCTAAAAATCCAAGATGGAGTGGATTTTCCATAAGGAGTGCAAGGCACACTTGAAGTGGATGAAGATCAGCAAGAAGTTGCTGATGCGTTTGAACGGCAAGTGTATCGGTCGCACAAGTTATATAATATGGGCGAATTTCCCCAAGTATCAATCTCGAGGGAACACAGTAAGGGGGGAGTTAATTTCGAGGAGGATTTTAGATTGAAGTCCTTCGGTCGGAGTTAACGAAGGGGGGTTTTGATTGTTTCGGAAAAATAAAGTAAAACACTAACAAACTACTCCTATGCAACGCCGCTATGCGATGCTTCGCCAGGCGGGATAGAGGACTACACGGGCCGCTATGCACCGAATCGCTGGGCCGATGGACGAGTAGGCTTGCGGATGAGGTGGTGAGAACGACAGAATGAGGGTCGTGAGCACCTCTTCGCTACACATGCCACTAGCAATTGCTAGTGCGGCACAGTGTGGTGGAGGATGGAAAATAAAGGCGCACCTCAAGCACTTAACATAAATATGAAATCACATTGACATGATTAGATACAAATGTTTATCAAAATAAGTACAACTTCATCATATACAAGAGATCAACTATACTATCAACAACAAGAGCAGAAAAGTGTGTGAAATCGATCAGATCCGAAGTCTTGCTGAGGATTCATGGTAGGATGAGTCAGGTTGTCATTCTGTGTCCTTGCTCGGTCCTCAATTGCGTCCAGGGTAGAGTAGGTTGTCACTCACTCCCAATGGACCCTTATTTTTCGTGTCACGAGCCAGTGGAGGATGGAACAACTTCTCCTAGCTTGATGGAGAAAGCTAGGTCAAGACTCTTATTGAAGCTCAAGGATTAAGGAGGAGGCCGAGAGGAAGCTCTGGCTTGGATTTGGCGGGAAAAGCTTGCCCGGAGCACCTCCAACGGTGGAAGATGAAGGGGAATGACGGAACCCTTTGTTGGAGACGAAAATGACGGAGGAAATGTATTGGTTCTCAAATGGAAGAAAATCTCTTCTTAAATAGAAATAGGTCAGAAAATTGGTCACGCACGATTTGGCGCACGACCGTGCGTTATTAAACTTCCAGGCCAAACTTGCGAATGAAGATGCGTTGACCCGTGTGTTTTACTCGCACATGGGCACTTCTGCCCATGCGTGAAGGAAATCACACAGGTAAACACAGAGCGCAGGAATACAGATGAAAACAATGGAACCGTGCGTTATACTCGCGCACGGGCGCTGCTGCCCGTGCGTGAACAAATCACACAATTAACCACAAAATGGTGCCAAAACGAAAGGTGCAGGAGAACCGTGCATTTTCTTCACGCACGGTTTGGCCAAAATCATGCGTTAACTGTGCGTTTATAATCTTCAAGCTCATCTCGACGAAATGCGGCGAGATACACTCGACCAAGTAAAACGCACGATTACGAAGAAACCGTGCGCTAAGGAAATGCATGACCGTGCATTTTCTATAAATCAGAATTTCTGTCTTGGGGAAAACGCACCACCTACACAACAAAAACCAAGCTTGAGCACAAGCTCCCAGCACCAATACACAGCATAAAATGAACAAAAAGAACCATGGGGAGCACCATGTGCTTACCCCTAACAAAAGAATGCGCAATTGCACACCCAAGGGCTAAAACAATGCATTATGTGATCAATGACCGAACGATGCAAATATAACCGAAATCCAGTTGAAATGCAGTGCAAGAGTGAGAAAACAAGCCTAGATGAGTCCGAAAAACCCTATATAAATAGGACTCATCACCTTCCCAGACTTACATGTTTGTGCGTCCCGAGCAAACAAAATCTATGCAGATAGGGAAAATGAATTAGCTAACATAAAAATTGTGATACGGAATACCATGCAAAGTCGCATGCTCATACACGTACAAATATAATAGAAGAAATTTCTAAGTATACAAAATAGTTTAAACTTTTCACAATGCGTATAAAAATTTTATTACTACTCAAAAATGGAATCACGGAGAATCTTGCGGTCACACGTAGGAAGAAAGTAGGTAGGCCACTAAGGTGAGCTTTGCCAAAGACCGGGGCTTAGGATCACCTCCAAAGGAATCCACCAATGTCGGGGACCATACGCTTGACCGTTCACACTCTCTCCACGACACTAGTTTGACTCAAGCGTGAATTTATAGGACTTTAGGAAAAGAGACGGGGCTTGGGTTATGGTGAGGTAAATAAAGATAAACAAGAAGGCTAGGCACCAAATCCAAATGAGGTATCATAAAAAGAATCCCTATGCTAAGCAAAATACACGCGGGTTCACCACACCTCCAGACTTAACTTTTAACATATGGGTGTGTGCACTGCCTACTCCAAATACAATCACATTCCCAATAGGATTTTCAATTATACTTTTTCTTTTCATTTTTTTACAGATATTTTTTTTATCATCTTATTATTTCCATAATTTCAGCAAATATAAACCATGGAGCACATCCGCATATTATCAATGAATACTACCGCATCAACACCCCAGCATGAAAAATGTAAAACACTAAAGCTCGACTTGGGGGTGGGACTGGGATCAGCTATGAGGCTTTTGTGAAATAATGGTGGAGCTGAATCAAAAGAAGGGGTAGGAAAAATGGGGCTCAGCGAGGATGAGACGTTAGGAACGGTACAAAGCTCAACCGGGAAAAAATGATAGCCCACATCACGCTTACGCTTGACGAACCATGCATCAATGCTTCGAGAGTAGCTTGTGGAAGGTTCTTGGCCATCGAGAAAGATGATCCTACCTCCCGACTTGAGCAAAACGAGTCTAGTGACGGCTACACACATCCCTACACTACCGTTCGATTCACACCAGATTCACCAACTTTTGAGTAGAATAAAAAAGTCTTTACACAAATAGAAAAATATAAAACTATAAGCATATAAAAAAATTAAATCTACTCCAATTTCTACACGAGATGAGAGCACTCGACTAGGAGCACTACGGGAGTCAATATTTTACACCATCTCACAATCCTATTCCTGCACAATAATTTTCCCAAATCATACAAAAGAAATGAGTTCAACTCGTATCACGCTAATAACTAAGCACACACTCATGTGGGTGCAGTGGTGTGCAATGCAATGAACTATTCAAAATAAAACTATAAAAGGTTATAGTATGCAAATAAACTATGCGTGTGCAAAAGGTAACAAATAATTGCTCTCCTCCAGACTTAAACTAAACTACATAACATATTATATAGACATTTAAATAAAATAGAGAAAAGGGAAGAGGTTACCCAATGCTTAGCTAGTGAGCATACCAGAAGATGCGTGAAAAATTAAAAGCAGGTCCGCCATACGAAGAATCACAACCCCACTAATATGAAGTTGTCATGAATATCTGCAGGGGTGAGCTTCGCAAAAACAAAAGAAAAAGAGACAAAATACAAAGAAATACTAAAACTAAAATAGACATGGAAAATAAAAATATAGAAAATGAAAGATATCTAATGGGGTTATTGTCCTCCCAACACGGCTTATTATATTCTATAAAATTCTAGCTAATGGGCCTATGAAAAGAAAAGTGCACATGCAACTTGACTAATATCCGTTGCGGTAGCGAGTACTGATACGGAGATAGTGCATTTACCCCTATGCCAAAATAATCATACCTACTTCTCACAGGCAGAGGAAATAGGAAGTAAGAAGAAGAGGAGCGCTGGTCCTCACTCATCTCACAACAAAATATATCCTTGCCTAGCAAGGTATCATCCACAAGAAGATAGCAGGAGGATAAAGCAATCAATGGAGCTTCCTCAATAGAGGAGGAATCGACATCCTTGCAAAAGAGGTTGCTATCATCCATTGCTGGAGCTGAAATCTCCAATTCCTCCTGAAGCACCTGCGAAGACTCAACCCACACAGGCTCAGATATAGAAAGGGGATCAAGAAATAAAGGAGATGAAGAACTAAAATAATCAGAAATAGGGGGAGTGGTCCCGGTCTCACTCCCAACAGGATCCAAGAATAGATCACCGTCGGTGTCATATGAGTCATGGCGAGGGGAATCCGAGAGCTCGAGGTCCTCGGTGGTGGTTTGAACCCACTCATCCAACAAGGAAGTGGAAACTTCCTCATCAGAAAGGATCTCCTCATCATCCCACCTCGGTGCATCATTGTGTTCCAAGGTGTCACACTCTCAATTCGAGATAATAACATCCTCGTCCCACATTGGCGCAACCTAAGGCTTTGAATTACACTCCAGCATAACATCATCAATCGACTCACTAAAAATAGGGATAGATAATTCTTGCAAAGGAAGCGGAGGAAAAACAAAATCAAAGAAAATATGTGCTGGTTCCTCCAGGGGTGAATCAACAAGAGGGGAAGAGTGCATGGGGAGAGACGACACCACAATGACATCACACCGAGCAGCAGAAAGTCTGATGGGTATATCCGCAGCAGTCCCCCATAAACAAGGTGGTACTGCGAATATATCATCAGAATCAAAAGGGGCAGCCGATTGAGATGTGGATGGAACAAGTCGGATATCCGGCTCATCATCCTCCTCCAACTGGCGCTGAAATTCTGCACAATCTTTCAACACTTGGTCAGTGCTACAACAACACAAACACCGTTTTCCATTACTCCTCGGTCCTGGTGGGACCGGAGAGGAATAAGAAGAAGGTGAAGGCGTAGAAGAGAAGTGAACATAAGACTAGGGTACGATGTATGAAGTACCATAAGAGGACAGTGCTCCAAACACTAAACAACGAGAATTATGCTCCCAATCTTCAGTGGGGCACTCATCACTACTATGCCAATAATCCCCACACAATCTGCAATGGATATTCATATAAGAAAACATGGTGCTGCCAGAAATAATTCACCAACAGAAATATTCTAGGAAAAAATTAACTAAACACAACCAGATAAAAGAAAAGGGCTTATATCTCCTATCTCCCTCTCCAAAAAGTAGAAAAGAAACAAAGAAAAAAAACAACAAATTCAAAAAAAACTAAAGCATGGAAGAAATATGATATGAACAAATGGAAAAGGGCTTCTATCTCCTATCTCCCTCTCCAAAACTCACACCACTGTGTTCCATGGCAGCGGCGCCAAAAACTTGATGCGTTTGAACGGCAAGTGTACCGGTCGTACAAGTAATATAAAATGGGCGAATTTCCCCAAGTATCGTTCTCGAGGGAACACAGTAAGGGAGGAGTTAATTTTGAGGAGGACTTGAGATTGAAGTCCTTAGGTCAGAGTTAACGAAGGGGGGTTTTGATTATTGCAGAAAAATAAAATAAAACACTAACAAACTACTCCTATGCAACGCCGCTATGTGATGCTTCGGCAGGCGGGATGGAGGACTATAGGACCGCTATACACCGAATCGCTGGGCGGATGGACGAGTAGGCTTGCGGATGAGGTGGTGAGAATCGCAGAATGAGTGTCGTGAGCACCTCTTCTCTACGCACGCCACTAGCAATTGCTAGTGCGACACGATGTGGTGGAGGATGGAAAATAAAGGCGCACCTCAAGAAATTAACATAAATATGAAATCACATAGACATGATTAGATACAAATGTTTATCAAAATAAGTACAACTTCATCATATACAAGAGATCAACTATAGTATCAACAATAAGAAAATAAAAGTGTGCGAAATCGACTGGATCCGAAGTCTTGCTTAGGATTCACAGTAGGATTTGTCGGGTTGCCATTCCGCGTCCTAGCTCGGTCCTCAACTGCGTCCGAGGTAGAGGAGGCTGTCACTCACTCCCAATGGACCCGTCTTCTTCGTGTCACGAGCCGGTGGAGGATGGCACAACTTCTCCTAGCTTGAAGGAGAAAGCTAGGTCAAGACTCTTCTTGAAGCTCAAGGATGAAGGAGGAGGCCGAAAGGAAGCTCTTGCTTGGATTTGGCGGTGAAAGATTTCCCAAAGCACCTACCAATGGTGGAAAATGAAGGGGAATGGCGGAACCCTTCGTCGGAGATGAAAACGGCGAAGGAAATTTGCTGGTTCTCAAATGGAAGAAAATCCATGCTTAAATAGAAACAGGTTATAAAATTGGTCACGCACGGTTTGGCGCACGACCATGCATTAACCGTGCGTTATTAAACTTCCAAGCCAAGCTTGCGGATGAAGATGCTTTGAACCGTGCGTTTTACTCACGCACGGGCACTTCTGCCCGTGCGTGAAGGAAATTGCACGGGTAAACACAGAACGCAGGAATGCAGGAGAAAATAGTGGAACCGTGTGTTTTACTCGTGCACGGGCGCTGCCACACATGCGTGAACAAATCGCACGATTAACCACAAAATGGTGAAAAAATGAAAGGTACAGGAGAACCGTGCGTTTTCTTCTCGCACGGTTTGGCCGAAATCGTGTGTTAACCGTGCGTTTATAATCTTCAAGCTCATCTCGATGAAATACGGCGAGATACACTCGAACAAGTAAAATGCACGATTACGAAGAAACCGTACGCTAAGGAAACGCACGACCATGCGTTTTCCACAAATCAGAATTCTTGTCTTGGGGAAAATGCACCACCTGCATAAAAAAACCAAGCTATAGCACAAGCTCCCAGCACCAATACACAACACAAAATCAACAAAAAGAACCATGGGGAGCTCCATGTGCTTACCCCCAACAAAAGAATGCGCAATTGCACACCTAAGGGCTAAAACAATGCACTATGTGATCAATGACCGAACGATGCAAATATAACCGAAATTCGGTTGAAATGCAGTGCAAGAGTGAGAAAACAAGCCTAGATGAGTCTGAAAAGCCCTATATAAATAGGACTCATCAGCTGCTACTGAAGCTGATGCTAAAAGAAGATTGCATCCAGCTATCAGGCATCTAAGAGATCATCCAAGACACAAAATTATTGGTGCTGCAAACCAAGGAGTGGTGACAAGAAGGAAGAGCCTTAATACAATAATGTATGCAAGTTTCCTGTCACAGGTTAAGCCCAAGAGATTTGAAGTGGCCAACATAGATATGTTCTGGATTGTAGAAATACAAGAGGAACTAAACTAGTTAAAAAGGTATAAGGTCTGGAAGCTGGTTCCCAGACCATAATGACATAATGTTATTAGAGTAAGTGGATTTACTGGAATAAACTTGATGAAAATGACATAATAATAAAGAACAAGGCTAGGCTAGTAGCTATGGGGTAAAAACAAGAAGAAGGTATTGAATTTGATCAAACATTTGCCCCTATAGCAAGATTGGAAGCCATCAGAATCTTCCTTGCATATGCTGCATTCAAGGGAAATAAAGTCTACCAGATGGATATGAAGCCAGCCTTCCTAAATGGTGACTTAAAGGAAGAAGTCTATATTGAACAGCCTCCAGGTTTTGTTGATTATAACTCACCTGAATTTGTTTATAGACTTAGGAAAGCTTTATATGGGCTAAAGAAAGCCACTAGAGCATGGTGTGAGACATTGTCTAGCTTCCTCATTGAGAACAAATTCTCAAGGGGGAAGATAGACAAGACCCTATTCTTAAGGGAATCTAAAGGCAAGATTATTCTGTTGGAACACCCTATTACTAATTTGGGCAAGGATCACTATATTATTAGGAAAATTGTTTGACCTAGTTGTATAGTTGAAAAGGTCAAATTAGAATGAGTCTAGGGCTTAGAACTTAGGTTTAGATCTGCCCCCAGGACCATTCAGAGATCAGGACTAAGTACTGAGATAAGGCAATTTTCGTCGAGCTCAGGTCGACGAAACGTCGAACTCAGTTCGACGTTCTCTGAGCTCAATTCTGCAAATCGTCGAACTCCGGTCGATGATCTTCGAGCTCAGAACGATGTTTTGTCTTCAGCTATTTTCCAAGTCGCTAAGCTCAGGTCGACGATCGTAGAGCTCAGGTCGACGTTTTCCGTCTGCTGTGAAAATCCAATCTCTGAGCTCAGTTCAACGATCGTAGAGCTCAGATCGACGATTTCTGTGAGAGATCGACGCTTTCAGAATTCAAATTAAAGAACAGTTATGGAATTAATTCAAATTCTTTGAGAGTTATTTTCTGCATTTATTACAAAGGATTTTCTAGCCGTTTCAAGCAATCTGATGCAAGTTTCAAGGAAGGACTAAATGGAATGTTGCTTAGGACTTTCCCCAGAGACAGTTGTCATTTATGGAAGTCATTCATGACTGAGTAACGACCATCTAAGTCAGATTTTTGATATACTCCTGCAGAAGAGAATAGAGATAATAACAACAATACACAGAGAATACAAAGAGATAAAGAAGAATTAGATTACAATACAAAAGATTGAACAATACAACTTCTCTGATCAATAGTTCATCTTTTGTGATTTTCAAATCTACTGAATCTTCAAGAACACAAGAAAATTCTATTGTAGAGGAGATCTTCTGCTACTCAACTCCTCCAAATCTTCAAGTGTTCAAAAGCTTCAACATCAAGGACTCCAGACACAAAACATTTCAGCATCTACTGGAATCATCTTCTGCTGGAGATCTGAAGCATCTGAAGACCTATCACCCTAGCAAAGCTTTCACTCCTGAACCATTCTACATCTCAGGGGGAGCTTTGACAACATCAACAATCCACTAGTCTTCTCTCAGTGATTTGAGATAGAGAAGACATCATCACCTTTTTATTTTACCACCATCTGTATAGGGTTATCTCTCCCTTCAAAAGTGAACTCTTGGTTTCTGAGACCTGATCAAAACTCAGTGGTGGCAAGACACCTGATCAAACAATCTGGTTTGGTTTTTGAGCACCTTATCAAAAGCTCATTGGTGCCCAGGACACCTGATCAACCATTCCTGCAGTGGATTCCTACCAAGGGTGGTAGAAGAGTGGATGTACCCAGGTTGTTGGCGAACAACTATATATCCTTGTGTCTTCTGGTTGCTGTGTGTTTGTCTTTGCTGTGTGCTGTGTGATTCTTTATTTCTTGCTTTAGTTTTTACTTCACATCAAGCACCTTACACATATACATAAATTTAAGTCTTCCACTGCTATACTATTTTAATTGTGAATTATTTTAAAATACTCTATTCACCCCCCCTTTAGAGTTAAGGTAGATCTTTTCCTCACTTTCAATTGGTATCAGAGGGAGGTTGGTTATTCAACATCTGAATTTTCAACAGATTGGTTGAACAGGCTAACACCTGAACCAAAAGATCCTTGATAAGATAAACCTTCTATAGAGGATAGTTATTACTTTTTATATTATATTTATTTTCATACAAAACCATGACACAGAACAAAGATTATGCTAGCACCAGACCTCCAGTGTGCAACCTCTCTAAGTTTGCACTTTGGAAGGCAAGGATTAAGCTTTACATGAATTCTATTGATGAGGACATTTTTAACTCTGTTTTGACAGTTTGTCCAAGACCTCAAGTTATCACAAGTACAAGTGATGTTCCACCTCCTTCAGGAACAGATGAAGAAATAAAGAAATGGAAAGTTGCAGATGCAAAGGCTATGAATATTCTTGCTCAGACCATGTCTGATGAGATATTCCAAAAAGTGTCTGAATGCAGTTCAGCAAAAGAGATATGGGACAAGTTATCTGAAATTGTCTCAGGATCTGCTGATGAAAGGAAGGACAGGAGATCCCATCTCATAAGTCAATATGAGAATTTCAAGAAAGGATAAGCTGAGTCAGTTGCAGATATGTACAACAGGATCAGTCTGATAGTTAGTGAGTTGAAGACATTGGATAAGGAGATCACACTCACTGAACTAAATGACAAAATCCTAATGTGCTTCCCCAGCACTTGGGATTCAAGAATCTGGCCAATTAAAGATGCTAGAAGTCTAACTGAAATAACTACAGAAGCTCTTCTGGGCAAGCTCAAATCTTATGAGCTGCTCATTAAGAATAGGGAAGAAGAGCAAAAGACTACTTCTCCAGTCATCAGAAAGGAGAAGACCATAGCTTTCAAAGCCATTGAAGAGAAGCCTGAAGATAAGGTCACAGGCAATGAAGAATTGATGAGCTTGCTGGCCAAAAGATTCTATAAAATGGCCAGGAAAGATTTAAAAAAGAGGTCATCAAGAGGGCATGAGAAGCAAACGTATGACAAATCAAATAATAAAGAAATAATCTGTTTTGGATGCAGGAAACCAGGCCATATTGTGCCTGACTGTTCAGAAAATCAGAACAAGGACAAGAAGGACAGGAAAGATAGGAGAAAAGATAAGGACTCTAGGAGAAACAACAGTAACAAATCCTTCTCCAGCAAAAATAAACATATAAGGAAGGGGTTTGTAGCTGAAAGCTGGAGTGATACAGAAGAAGAATGAAGAGCCTCATCTAGCTCAAGTGATGATGAGGATGATGCTGAGGAAAAAGAATTCTGCATGATGGCAATCAATGCCTCCCAGCAAAACTCTGATGCAGAACAAGAGTCTGATTCTGAAGCTGAAACTTGATCTGAAGAGGATGAGGTAATAAACTCTTTTGATTTTACTTCTGAGGACTTTAAAATTTAATTTAAGACACTGTGTTTAGATTTGCTAAAGTCTGAGAAAGAGATAATCTCTCTCAGAAATCAATTATCTGACTACAGTATCCTAAAGTCAAATAACCTCAAACTCTATGAGGAGTCAGAATGTTGTAGGGAGAAGATAGCTTCACTGAAAAGTGAGCTATCCCAGGCAAAGAAGTTTGAAGAATCCCTTATTGGGAGAAGCATCAGACTGATGGACATTACAAGCACAGTGAACTCAAGATTCAACAGTACACTGGGCTTGGGTGCTTCATCCAGTCAACCTATAGTATTAACAACCCCAATTAAATTTATTTCTGAGAAAGGAAAGGGTGTTGTAGAGGTAGCTAGGAAGAATCCAGATTTACCTAAGGAAAATCAAGTTCAACAGAAAATGTCGAACAGAGCTCGACGATCGTCGAACAGAGCTCGGTGATCCAAGGCTAAATCATCGAACTCAGATCGACGGCTTCTGAACTCTGAACTCTGGTATAGTCGATCTTCGAACGGAGCTCGACGATTTGACCCAAGATCATCGAACTCAGGTCAATGACCATCGAACGGAGCTCAGAGCTTTGAACCTTCTTTCAGAGGTAAATCTCAAGTCAATCCTAGAAGTCCCTCATCCCAAAGCTTCAACCCTTATACTTAATGGATAGTACCTCCTAGGAGATACCATCCTGAAGGATATAAGAGTCAGCCAGGGATGTCTTTTATTTCTTAATTTAAAGGATATCAACCTAGGCCCAAGGTAAACTGGGTCAAAAACATATAAGCTAATTATGTGTAGGTGAAGACCTATCCAGAAGTGAAATAACAATGGTATCTGGATAATGGGTGCTCAAAGCACATGACAGGGAGCAAGGACAATCTCACATCCTTCAAAGCCAAACTTGGACCCAAAGTGATCTTTGGAGATTCAAACTTTGGTTAAACAAGAGGATATGGTGCTGTTCAGATTGGCTCAGTCACATTTAAGAAGGTGGCTTCTGTGGAAGGACTGAAGCACAACCTAATCAGCATCAGTCAACTCTGTGATGAAGGATATCAAGTGACATTCAACAAATCATTATGTCAGATCAAGTCAGAGGATAACACAACAGTGTTAACAGGTAAAAGGAAAGATAACATTTATCTTGTAGATTTCCTTTCAACCAACATAGATATCTGCTTATTTAATTCAGCCTGCAAACCAAATGATTTATGGCATAAGAGACTAGGACACTTAAACCTTAGAACCATTGCACCTAGGATTTTGTATCTGTTATACATGGATCTTTTTGGACCCATTACAGTGCAAAGCTTAGGAGGGAAATCTTATACTTTGGTGATTGTATATGACTTCTCCAGATTCACTTGGGTATTCTTTCTGAGGAAGAAGTTTGATAACTTTAAGTGTCTGACAGAGTTTCTCAAATGTATACAGATTGAGTTCAATACTCACATTGCCCTGATAAGAAGTGATCATGGGACAGAGTTTGATTCTCTTCTTATGCAAGAGTTCTGTCAGAGTGAAGGGATCAGGCATACTTTCTAAGCTCCTAGAACTCCTCAACAAAATGGGGTAGCTGAAAGGAAAAATAGAATCCTAATTGAATCTGCTACTACATTGTTGACAGATGCTCACCTACCTCTATCTTTTTGGGCTGAGGCAGTGAACACCTCCAACTATGTGTTGAACAGAAGCCTAATACATAAACTGAAGGGCAAGACTCCCTATGAATTGCTCAAAGGGAAGAAACCTAAAGTAAACTATTTTAAAATTTTTGGTTGTATTTGTTATATTCACAATAATGACAAGAAATACTTAGTAAAATTTTAAGCTAAGGCTGATGAAGGAGTGTTTCTGGGATACTCCATGATCAGCAAGGCTTATAGGGTATATAATAAATCTACTCTTAAAATAGAAGAATCTGTTCATGTTTTTTTTATGAGACTAACATGTTTTATAAGGAGAAGTCTGCTTCTACCATAGAACCTATGCAGGTACACTCTCTTTTAGAAAGTATGGACAGATTACAGGTTAAAGAAAAGGATACAGCTCCTCCACCTATCCAGCAAAAGTATGAGAGCAGTGATGATGAAGAGGATGTGCAACATCTAAAAGAGCCAGTTGTTGTTCCACAAGAGGAAACAATAATAATGGTTGGTGAACAATCAACACCCCCTGTTGATTTAGTAACAACAAGAGATCATCCAATCTTCCAAGTGATTGGAGACATCTCAGCTGGTTTGCAAACCAGAAATATGGTCAACCAGAACCTGATGCTTACTTGCTTTCTATCTCAAGTTGAGCCTCAATCCATTCAAGATACAGAACAAAATCCACACTGGATCATTGCTATGCAAGAGGAATGATGAGTTGTAAATATACCTATATTTTCATATTTTATTTAAGTCAATTTTGTTTATTTTTGTCTTTTTTATTAGTGTTATTCAATAAATTGCTTCTTTTTGTAAATATTATTTCTAACTTAGCTTTATTTTTATTCCAGAAAAATTCCAGAAAAATTCCAGAAAATGTCAAAAAGTTGACTGACACGCCCGTATCACATGACCGACACGCCCGTGTCACGCCCTTGACGATCGCTGACCACAGGTTGCCAGCTCTACGATCGGCGATCATCAATCCAAGCTCGACACGCCCCCAGACACGCCCCCAGACACGCCCCCAGACACGCCCCCAAACACGCCCGTGTCAAAGTGTGACACGGGCGTGACTTCGCCACCTGGTATGACATGACGCGCGCGACTTTGCGGCCGGACCGCGCCCAGATTGACCTCCCCGACACGCCCCAGTCACGCCCGTGAATGACACATGTCACGCTCGTGACCTAGGGCGTGACTGCCACGTTTTCAGTCGAAGTCAACTTTCTAGTCAAATCACCGATCAGCTCATGAACAGTAGTGACACGCCCCCCTGTCACGCCCTAGTCACGGGCGTGACCAACCCGAAATTTTTCCAATAAAGGCTAGCTGCTGTATGAGATTTTTGTCTCCTTTTTTGACCACTTTGCCTAGGGGAGGTGCTGCCCATTTGGATTCCATGCTATGTAAGGGAAATTTATCCCCCCCCCCCCCCTCTCTCTCTTAGCTTAGTTTAGGATGTTTGTTTTAGCTTTCCTTGTAACCTCTTTTTCATTAATATAATGTTAGTTTTTTTTCTCTCTTATGTTGTTTGGAATCCATTTGAATGCGTCGAACTTAAGTAATTTTTCGTTCTACTTTTGTGCTTTTCATTTTATGTTTTCATGTCATAACTTTTATAACTCGCTTAGTTTAGGATTTTATCGCATTTTCTAGCCGTTATGCCGGTCGTTTGTTCTTTATGCACCTTAGTTTTATTAGACAAGGATTTTATTAGCTTTTCATGCATTCCTGTAAACCTGTAAAAGCATTTTTAAAGTGGTTTTCATTTTTCGCTAACTTAGATTTTCTTTTTAGGACGTTAAACTTTTCGTTCTTTTTACTTTATTTCCACTTTTTACGGACTTTTACGGAGTTATACGAATGAAAAAGTACTCGTTTTAATTTTTCGTCAACTTCACTTTTACGTTTATTTGCAAAACTTCTCGTCCGGTTAATTTTTATTTCTTCTTTTTATGCATTTCTACCGCATTCTAGCGGTAGAAATGCAGTCGTTTTAATTTTTAGAGCACTTTACTTTTTCTCATTTTTTCAAGTGTGCGCGCATGTATGAGTTAGTTTTACAACTTTATTTCAATTTCTGTAGAGTGTGTGCGTTTGCATTTATTTTTGCCTACTCGTTAAAAGTTAAATGGCGCTCTACTTTCATTTTCCGCCCACTCGTTTGAGTGGGACTTGTCTTTTTATAGCTTTCATTTTCTTCCTACTCACTTGAGTAGGAAAACTTTTGTGTGTGTGTGTGTGTTTACTTTTCTGTAGAGTGCGTGTGTGTGTTTTACTTTCAAGTAGAGTGTTTGCGTGTATGAGATTAATTTACCCCCGCTCACTCATTTGAGCCGGGATTCGCATTTACTGCTTTCTTCAGTCCTACTCGTTTGAGTAGGATTTGCAATTTTCAGCATTCTTTACTGCTTTCTTACTGCTTTCTTTACAGCTTTTTTTTATAGTTTTCTAGCGTAAGTGTCCCCATTCCGATGAGTGGCTAACCGCCCTTAGCCCTCGATATCGAAGAGCATTGGGACAGATAAAATGGCTTTAAATAATTAAAGGTCCTATTTTCAGTTTAATTAAATTTCTTCGGGTTTGCCCCAGGTTAACGACGCGTAGGACCGCATATCGATGTGTGAGCTCTATTTCCGTTATCCATACGCAATGCCGAGAGGCCGCACGTATGGATCGATCACCCTTGGGTAAAGAGAGCTTCGCGCTAACCCTCGAGAGAGGAGGCGCGTGACTCTACCGGATTGGGTTCCCCACCCAATAGCGGGGTTCTCAGCGTAATGCGGGCGTTAAGGGGAATCCTTCGTCGGACTAACGTTCGATCGAATAGCCTTAGCGTTCAGGTGAGCGATAGTCCTAGAGATAAGTGAGCTCATTCCTTTGGAACCTCCACGGCCGAGTCTCCGCCTTAATTAATTTGAAATTTAGGATCTCTTTTTATTAAAAGTTATTTTAGTTCAAATTCTCTTTTTGATATCGTCGCGCTAAGTTGGTCATCGGCCTTCTGCACTTTATTTCCTGCTTTCATTTTCTGTATTATATTTATTTTTATGTTCGCCATTAATTATATAATTCAAATTCAAATATTATCGGTAGAATAATAGGCTTTCAGGGAAAGAGTAGAAATAGTTAAGCTGACCCTGAGAACAATACGACCCCGATATTCCTCCACACGGGAATATCATGTACTACACGCGAAAGGTGCACTTGCCTACCTTTCGTTAAAACTCGGTCTAAAACCCTTTTTTATATAAAATAAATCCGCGCGCCCCGCCTTTCTTTCAAATAAATATAACCACCGCTTTTCCTTTTAATAAATAAACAAACACCCATACCCGCGGGGCGCCGCAAGTTTTAACCCCAAAAATATGAAAAAAATAGAAGAACTAAGAAAAATCAAAAAAAAATTTTTATCTCGAATTAAATAATTCGTATACCATATTTCTTAACCTCTTTGCTCTCCAAAATAATCGTTTCGAGTTTATTTATAAGCGAATTTTAATTAATTCTTTATTTACTATTCGTTTTTTAATTGTAGCTCGATAGATTTAGATTTCTGGGGTTAAGATTTTAAAGAATTTTTTATGGCTTTTTCTTATTATAGGGAACTTGTTTTTCTCACTATCACTTCTAATTTTTTTGAAAAAAAGCATGTTTTTATGTTAGAAAATAACATTTATGGATTTTACATTATTTCTACTTATGCTTTTAGAAACGTAAGAACGTTCAAATTAAAAAAGTTGCTCTTGAAATTTTTTATTAAACTCTAGTTTTCTTTTAGAAATTCATCCCTTCCACCTTTTTTTCATGCCTTAATCAGTGTGATTCCCCACTCACCCTTAAAAAAATCTTATGTCAATGGGGATAAGATTTCGTCCCATAAACATAGGCACCCAATAGTTTAAAAAGATTATATGTTAGGAGTAAGAGGATAAAATTCATTACTCCTATACATATGCATTGAGTTTATTTATATTTATGAAGAAAAAAGAAAAAAGAAAAAAATGTGTTAGGAAAATAAGATTTCATTTTCCTAATTTTTCAAAAAATGTGGAGGTTCGAGAAAAAATTACCTCGCCTCAAAATCAAAGCCTTCTTCATATCCGCCAATCAACTTATATAGTTTTCATGATTCTAGAATTAATTTAAAATTTTTTGAGAGCATAATTTTTAAATAGAATTATTTCCTATGAATTTCTTTTTAGCTAAAGTTTTTTTCGATAATTACAATCCATTTTTGTTAAATTAACAAAATAATTTTCTCTTTTTATTTTTTCATTTAGAAGTATTTTTTTGAAACGGTTCCTCTATTTTAACATTTTCATAAGTTAAGATTTAATTCCGAGACCCCGGAAATTCATTTCGATCTTTCGTACAATTAAGTTAAGCGTTAGTTAAATTTAGGATTCTTTTTTATTCCTTATAGGTTCATCTCCAACTTTTGCTCTGGAATAGCAAAAGCTTAAGTATGGGGGTATTTTATGAGTTGTAAATATACCTATATTTTCATATTTTATTTAAGTCAATTTTCTTTATTTTTGTCTTTTTTATTAGTTTTATTCAATAAATTGATTCTTTTTGTAAATATTATTTCTAATTTAGCTTTATTTTTATTCCAGAAAAATTCCAAAAAATTCCAGAAAATGTCAAAAAGTTGACTGACATGCCCGTGTCACATGACCGACACGCCCGTATCACGCCCTTGACGATCGCCGACCACAGGTTGCCAGCTCGACAATCGGCGATCATCAAATCGAGCTCCACACGCCCCCAGACACGCCCGTGTCAAAGTGTGACACGGGCGTGACTTCGCCACCTGGTCCGACGTGACGCGCGCGACTTTGCGGCCGAACCGTGCCCAGATCGACCTCCCCGACATGCCCCAGTCACACCCGTGACTTTCACATGTCACGCCCGTGAGCTAGGGCGTGACCGCCACGTTTTCAGCCGAAGTCAACTTTCCAGTCAAATAACCGACCAGCTCATGAACAGTAGTGACACGCCCCCCTGTCACGCCCTAGTCACGGGTGTGACCAACCCGAAATTTTTCCTATAAAAGGCCAGCTGCTGTATGAGATTTTTGTCTCCTTTTTTGACCACTTTGCCTAGGGGAGGTGCTGCCCATTTGGATTCCATGCTATGTAAGGGAAATTTATCCCCCTCTCTTTCTCTCTTAGCTTAGTTTAGGATGTTTGTTTTAGCTTTTCTTGTAACCTCTTTTTCATTAATACAATGTTAGTTTTTTTTCTCTCTTATGTTGTTTGGAATCCATTTGAATGCATCGAACTTAAGTAATTTTTCGTTCTACTTTTGTGCTTTTCATTTTATGTTTTCATGTCATAACTTTTATAACTCGCTTAGTTTAGGATTTTATCGCATTTTCTAACCGTTATGCCGGCCGTTTGTTCTTTATGCACCTTAGTTTTATTAGACAAGGATTTTATTAGCTTTTCATGCATTCCTATAAACCTGTAAAAGCGTTTTTAAAGTAGTTTTCATTTTTCGCTAACTTAGATTTTCTTTTTAGGACGTTAAAATTTTCGTTCTTTTTACTTTATTTCCACTTTTTACGCACTTTTACGGAGTTATACGAATGAAAAAGTACTCGTTTTAATTTTTCGTCAACTTCACTTTTGCGTTTATTTGCAAAACTTCTCGTCCGGTTAATTTTTATTTCTTCTTTTTATGCATTTCTACCGCATTCTAGCGGTAGAAATGCAGTCGTTTTAATTTTTAGAGCACTTTACTTTTTCTCATTTTTGCAAGTGTGCGTGCGTGTATAAGTTAGTTTTACAGCTTTATTTCAATTTCTGTAGAGTGTGTGCGTTTGCATTTATTTTCGCCTACTCGTTAAGAGTTAAATGGCGCTCTGCTTTCATTTTCCGCCCACTCGTTTGAGTGGGACTTGTCTTTTTATAGCTTTCATTTTCTTCCTACTCGATTGAGTAGGAAAACATTGTGTGTGTGTGTGTTTACTTTTCTGTAGAGTGCGTGTGTGTGTTTTACTTTCAAGTAGAGTGTGTGCGTGTATGAGATTAATTTACCCCCGCCCACTCATTTGAGCCGGGATTCGCATTTACTGCTTTCTTCAGTCCTACTCGTTTGAGTAGGACTTGCAATTTTCAGCTTTCTTTACTGCTTTCTTACTGCTTTCTTTACAGCTTTTTTTATCGCTTTCTAGCGTAAGTGTCCCCATTCCGATGAGTGGCTAACCGCCCTTAGCCCTCGATATCGAAGAGCATTGGGACAGATAAAATGGCTTTAAATAATTAAAGGTCCTGTTTACAGTTTAATTAAATTTCTTCGGGTTTGCCCCGGGTTAACGACGCGTAGGACCGCATATCGATGTGCGGGCTCTATTTTCGTTATCCATACGCAACGCCGAGAGGCCGCACGTATGGATCGATCACCCTTGGGTAAAGAGAGCTTCGCGCTAACCCTCGAGAGAGGAGGCGCGTGACTCTACCGGATTGGGTTCCCCACCCAATAGCGGGGTTCTCAGCGTAATGCGAGCGTTAAGGGGAATCCTTCGTCGGACTAACGTTCGGTCGAATAGCCTTAGCGTTTAGGTGAGCAATAGTCCTAGAGATAAGTGAGCTCATTCCTTTGGAACCTCCACGGCCGAGTCTCCGCCTTAATTAATTTGAAATTTAGGATCTCTTTTTATTAAAAGTTATTTTAGTTCAAATTCTCTTTTTGATATCGTTGCGCTAAGTTGGTCATCGACCTTCTGCACTTTATTTCCTGCTTTCATTTTCTGTATTATATTTATTTTTATGTTAGCCATTAATTATATAATTCAAATTCAAATATTATCGGTAGAATAATAGGCTTTCAGGGAAAGAGTAGAAATAGCTAAGCCGACCCCGAGAACAATACGACCCCGATATTCCTCCACACGGGAATATCCTATACTACACGCGATAGGTGCACTTCTCTACCTTTCGTTAAAACTCGGTCTAAAACCCTTTTTTATATAAAATAAATCCGCACGCCCAGCCTTTCTTTCAAATAAACATAACCACCGCTTTTTCTTTTAATAAATAAACAAACACCCATAACCGCGGGGCGCCGCGAGTTTTAACCATCAAGGAACTACATAAACTTGAGAGGAATCAAGTTTGGGAACTAGTGCCAAGGCCTAAGGATCACTCAATTGTTGGAACAAAGTGGTTGTTTAGAAACAAGTTGGATTATCAAGGAGTTATTATAAGGAACAAGGCAAGGCTAGTTGCTCAAGGCTACTCTCAAGAAGAAGGAATTGACTATGACCAGACTTTTGCACCAGTGGCAAGGTTAGAGGCCATAAGAATATTTCTTGCCTATGCTGCTCACAAAGGATTCAAGGTCTACCAAATGGATATGAAGAGTGCATTTCTCAATGGAGACATCAAAGAAGAAGTCTATGTTAGACAACCTCCAGGTTTTATCTCTCCAACTTATCCTGACCATGTTTTCAAATTGCATAAAGCATTATATGGTCTCAAGCAAGCTCCTAGATCATGGTATGAGACCTTAGCATGCTTTCTTCTGAAAAATGATTTTATAAGGGGTAGAGTAGACCAAACTCTTTTTACTAGAACCCATAAGTCCCATACCCTACTAGTACAAATATATGTAGATGATATTATCTTTGGTTCTACTGATTCAAATTTGTGCAAGAAGTTTTCCAACCTAATGCATTCTAAATTTTAAATGAGTAGCATGGGTGAGCTTTCCTTATTTCTAAGATTGCAAGTCAAACAACATGCTGAAGGCATATTCATTTCTAAAACCAAGTATGCAAAGGAACTGGTTAAAAAATTTGGTATGTCTGAAGCATCTTGTATGAAAACACCTTGTCCTACTAATGCTGTATTAGATGCTGATGAACATGGAAAACATGTTGATCAGACAACATATAGAGCAATGATTGGCTCACTATTATACCTTATAGCTAGTAGACCTGATATAATGTTTGCTACATGCATATGTGCTAGGTTCCAAGTAAGCCCTAGATAGTCACACTTAACTTTAGTAAAGAGGATTCTCAGGTATGTGAAAAGTTGTCCAAATCTTGGACTCTAGTATCCAAAAGACTCAGGATTTGAATTAACTTGATTTTCAGATGTTGATTATTCTGGATGTAGAGTAGAATGGAAAAGCACTAGTGGAACTTTCCAGTTCCTTGGTGACAGACTTGCCTCCTGGTTCTGTAAGAAACAGACATCTATGTCCACTTCAAATGCTGAAGCTGAATACATGGCAGCAGACAGTTGTTTCTCATAGATTCTGTGGATTCAAAACCAGCTCCTAGACTATGGCTACAACTTAGAAGGGTCAAAAATATTTTGTGATAATACTAGTGCTATCTCCATAACACAAAATCCAGTCCTCCATAATAGTACAAAACATATAGAGATTAGGCATCACTTTCTAAGAGACAATGTAGAGAAAAATAAAATTGAAATTCAATATATCCCAACTGATTTGCAAATGGGAGATATTTTTACCAAACCTTTGGATGAAAAGAAACACACCTTCTTCCTAAATCAGTTAGGAATGTTAGATGGAGGAAGTTTAAAATAAATCCCAAGATTTTTAAATCTAAAAACAGACCTAGACTAAGCTAAAACCTATATTTTCTAGTGTCTGTAGGTTCTATTTTGTCTCTGAACTACGCTCGACGTTTTTCCAAAAATTGTCGAACGGAGATAGACGCTTTCCAATAAGCGTCGACCGGAGTTCAGCATTTTCCAGGCAGCGCTAGGCTATCTTCCTCTGGTCAACGATCGTCGAACGGAGTTCGACGCTCTCCAGTATCATCGAACGGAGTTCGACATTATTGAAGACTCTTCAGATTCCATTAGAAGCCCAGATCGTTGAACGGAGTTCAACGATCCTTCCTTTCCGCCGTCGAACCCTGATATAAAAATAATTTTTCGGCGTCGTTCTTCGATTGCGCATTCATACTCTCTGCAATTTCTTTCTTTCCCTCCAAACTCTACTGCACTTGGTTGTGTTTGGTAATTTTTTTTGCAGGTCTTTAATGACGGTGAATGTTGCGGCTCTCGCGAAGATGAAGTTTGATACCGGGTTAGATATTGATATGGATTGATTCGACGGCAGCGATCAAATCTTCAAGGATATCCTGGAACTATTCAAGGAACAACAGCTAGTGGATATTATGTCGACCAGAATGAAGATTGCGGCTGATGAAATAAAGGAATGGGTATTTACTGCAAACATTCTGGATGAGAATACTATAGTCAGTACTATCCGCAGGATTCAGGTTAAATTGTCCCCTACCCTTCTGACCGAGGTATTCAATTTAAGTTCTGGAGATGATTCTACTGATATGTATGGAGACGAATTTGATTGTATGTTGGATAGAATGGGTCACTCTGCTACAAACCCTAATAAGTTATTGAAAAAGAATCTATCTATTGAATTTCGTTTTTTGGCTGATGTTGAGGGGAAAGTGCTGCTGGCTAAGCACTCAGCACATGATACCATATCAAGGTATTAGTTCTATCTGATGGGAGCCATCGTGGACAAGAAACATCTGAATTGGGGAACAATCTTCTTTGATTTGATCAAGAAGAAAATTAATAAAAGTTTTGTCAATTTTGGGAGGATTTTAGGGGTTTTCCTGCACTCTAGGTGCCCAGAGCTGCTGGTTTCCAATGGGATGCACATTAATGCATCTAAAAGATTAACCTGTACCCTATTTGGGAAATGGGACAGGCAGATCATCAAACCTTCCAGGACTACTATAGCCTCAGGCACAAGGACTCCTGTAGTCACTTCCCTTCAGGCTCCAGCCCTCATGGAAGAACTGCTTGCCTCCACCTCTGCTCCTCCTTCTCCTCCTCTTGTTTCTACCTCCACCTCCAAATCAACCACAACAATCTCCTCAACCATAACCATCTCTTCCCCCATTACCATCTCATCACCTCTTTCACCTCCAGCCACCTCAGAATCATTCCATCCACTCCACTACTATCCACCTCTTACCATTCCATCCTTCAACATATTGGAAGATTCCTTCATGGATGATTCCCCTTCCTCTCCTCCTGAGCTTCCCTCTACCTCCTCCTACCAACAACTTCTTCATGATATACTCTCCCAACCATCCTTCACTCCATCCATCTCCACACCTATACCATCCATCTCCACCATCCCTATATCTCAACCATCAATAATCCCATCCACCACAACATCAACTGCAGCCCATTCACCATCAGTTCAAGCAATTCCATCCTCCACCTCTACTCAAGTCCCACTTGAGCAAGTCGATTTATCAGCTTTAGCAGATAGGCTATATGGGATACTAGCCCCCAAGCTAATAAGCCTGCTGGAGACCACCATGGCTCCACTCTTACAATCAATAAAGGAGCTATCTGACAGGCTAACCTCTTTTTCCTCTCCTCAGGCAGTTCCTTCTACGGAGTGCCTTTATCCAGTCATGACTGAATCAAGGCAGGGGGAGATGCCTTATAAAGCTGAAGTAATGCCTGCTGCTCCAGAACCAGTACTCACAGTGGACCTCTGGTCACTGTTGTCTGCATTTGATCTTCTTCATAGAAGAAGCTTACCAACTCAGGGAGTTGAAGACCTCACTAAGGTCATTGTGCCTATTTCTGTATGTGATCCCAGCCTGATCATATCCTATGTCAAGTCTCTCAAGGCTGAGGAAGCTATTTCTACTGTTAGTGCTGCTGCTGCTGATATTTCCATTAAATCTACTGATATTGAGATGCTGTCTGCTGATACTGCTGTTGCTGAAGAACTGACAAGTTATCTGGAAGAACAAGTTTCTGAGAATCCTGTTGATGCAACTGCTCCACAAGTGCATGTTATTCCAACTGCTCCAGCTGAGATTCCTGCTGCTGTTCTAACACCTCCTGCTCCTGCTGATTCTGAGAAATCCAAACTTCAAGAGGAATACATAAAAAGAATTGATGATCTTTATGACAGACCACAGAGCTCTAACAGTGACAAATTCAATACTGAATCTGATGACTCTGCTGGCACCATTGCCAAAAAGAGGAAAGATAGACGCAAAGCTATAATGAGAGTTCCTCCTGCCAAGGCCAAAGATGCAAATGACATACCATATTATATTCTGCATGACTACCAGATTACAGAGCCCTAGATGAAATATTCCAAAAATTAGTTAAAGGCTATGAAGAAGAAAAGGAAACCGGACAAGTGTGAGAAAGGATCCTCTCAGTATCAACCTCCTCCTCCTCCTCAAGATTCAGGATCTGGTGGAGGCTCTGCATTTCAATCTTCAGATTCAAAGAAAAGTTCCTCTCAACCCTCTCAAAGATATCAGCCCAGAGGACAATATCAAAAAGGTTATCATTCAAGAAGAGGACAACACAGAGGAAGTCAGAGAGAATATAGAACCTATTCCAAACAGCAAAGGGAAGGACAAGGGCATATAGATTCAAATCAAGGTCCTTTTCCTTACAAACTCAGAGATACTGTTGTTACAAGAACATCTACTGCTTCAGAAACCATAAATAGATATGAACCTTCAATCCCTTTTGAGGATCCAGAAAACAATCCTTTATCATGGACTGCCAGGATGAAAGAGCTTGCTGCTCTAGATCAGTTGAAAAAGGCAAGAGAACAAGGGAAAGATACTTCTAACATCACTACACTTTCAGAACAAAGAAAGACAGAACTGGAGAGATATGCTTCAAGAAAGTTCTTTTATCCAGAAGATTACATAAAACTGCATCCTGAGGCTGTAGTTCCAAGGCCCAGATCCCAAACCTCCTTAGGTGCAGAAGATGACAGAAGATCAAAGAAAGATGCTCTCAATCCCAACAGGGAGATTTTATTTAAGAAAGGCAGTGAAAGGAAATGAATTCTGTAAGCAGACAATACATCTATATCTGAACATTTGCTGATTTCCTTTTGAGTTCTGCAATGCTGCTTTGATTATCTTTTCTGCATTGTTAGTTTAGTTTTTCTGTTTCTGTATGTATTATTCTGTATTTCCTGATTATGTCCTGTAAATAGTAATCCTAACCCAAATAGGGGGAGATTGTTGGAACACCCTATTACTAATTTGGGCAAGGATCACTATATTATTAGGAAAATTATTTGACCTAGTTGTATAGTTGAAAAGGTAAAATTAGAATGAGTCTAGGGCTTAGAACTTAGGTTTGGAGCTGCCCCCAGGACCATTCAGAGATCAGGACTAAGTACTGAGACAAGGCATTTTTGGTCGAGCTCAGGTCGACGAAACGTCGAACTCAGTTCGACGTTCTCTGAGCTCAATTCTGCAAATCGTCAAACTCCGGTCGACGATCTTCGAGCTCAGAATGACGTTTTGTCTTCAGCTATTTTCCAAGTCGCTGAGCTCAGGTCGAGGATCGTAGAGCTCAGGTCGAAGTTTTCCGTCTGCTGTGAAAATACAATCTCTGAGCTCAGTTCAACGATCGTAGTGCTCAGAACAACGATTTCTGTGAGAGATCGACGCTTTCAGAATTCAAATTGAAGAACAGTTATGGAATTAATTCAAATTCTTTCAGAGTTATTTTCAGTATTTATTACAAAAGATTTTCTAGCCGTTTCAAGCAATCTGATGCAAGTTTCAAGGAAGGACTAAATGGAATGTTGCTTAGGACTTTCCCCAAAGACAGTTGTCTTTTATGGAAGTCATTTATGACTGAGTAACGGCCATCTAAGTCAGATTTTTGATATACTCCTGCAGAAGAGAATAGAGATAATAAAAACAATACACAGAGAATACAAAGAGATACAGAAGAATTAGATTACAACACAAAAGATTGAACAATACAATTTCTCTGATCAACAGTTCATCTTTTGTGATTTTCAAATCTACTGAATCTTCAAGAACACAAGAAAATTCTGTTGTAGAGGAGATCTTCTGCTACTCAACTCCTCCAAATCTTCAAGTGTTCAAAAGCTTCAACATCAAGGACTCCAAACACAAAACATTTCAGCATATGCTGGAATCATCTTCTGCTGGAGATCTGAAGCATCTGAAGACCTATCACCCTAGCAAAGCTTTCACTCCTGAACCATTCTACATCTCAGGGGGAGCTTTGACAACAACAACAATCCACTAGTCTTCTCTCAGTGATTTGAGACAGAGAAGACATCATCACCTTTTTATTTTACCACCATCTGTACAGGGTTATCTCTCCCTTCAAAAGTGAACTCTTGGTTTCTGAGACCTGATCAAAACTCAGTGGTGGTAAGACACCTGATCAAAAAATCTGGTTTGGTTTTTGAGCACCTTATCAAAAGCTCATTGGTGCTCAGGACACCTGATCAACCATTACTGTAGTGGATTCCTACCAAGGGTGGTAGAAGAGTGGATGTACCCAGGTTGTTGGGGAACCACTATAGATCCTCGTGTCTTCTGGTTGCTATGTGTTTGTCTTTGCTGTGTGCTGTGTGATTCTTTATTTCTTGCTTTAGTTTTTTACTTCACTGCAAGCACCTTACACATATACATAAATTTAAGTCTTCCACTGCTATACTATTTTAATTGTGAATTATTTAAAAATACTCTATTCACCCCTCCTCTAGAGTTAAGGTAGATCTTTTCCTCACTTTCACATTCTAGTCCAGATATATGTAGATGACTTAATCTTTTGATTTACTTATGACAACTTTTGCAGGAAGTTTGCCAAACTTATGCAAGAGAAGTTTGAGATGAGCAATATGGGTGAACTTAAGTTCTTCTTGGGCCTCCAAGTAAGACAGACTGATGATGGATTATCCATATTCCAGTCTAAGTTCACTAGGGAGCTGAAAAAAAAGTTTGGTATGGAGAATTCCTCCACCATGAAAACTCCCATGGGGTCAAGTATGCTTATAGGCAAAGATGAGGCAGGGAGGCCTATTGATGAAACTTTGTATAGAGGGATAATTGGCTCCCTTCTATATCTTACTACAAGTAGGCCAGACATCATGTATGCTACATGTGTTTGTGCTAGGTATCAGTCTAGACCTATAGAATCTCACTGCTTTGCTGCTAAGAGGATTTTGAGGTATCATAAGGGAACACAAGATCTTGGCCTATGGTACCCAAGAAATAGAGATTTTGAACTAATAGGCTTTTCAAATGCAGATTTTGCAGGCTGCAAAGAGGACTGGAAGAGAACTTCAGGCACCTGTCAGTTCTTGGGAGGAAGACTAGTGTCTTGGAGCAGTAAGAAGCAGACAAGTGTTACAATCTCAATAACTGAGTCAGAATACATCTCCATAGGTAGCTGCTGTGCACAGTTACTGTGGATCCAACATCAGCTCCAGGACAATAATCTCCCGATAAGTACAACTCCTTTGTATTATGATTCTACTAGTGCAATCTCAATTGGTAGGAATCTTGTCTCTGATAGCAGGTGCAATATTAATTGCTAGGAATCCTATCCCTCATAGCAGGACTAAGCACAATAAGATTAGGTATCATTTCATTAGGGAGCATGCAGAGTATAAAGATATCAGTCTTGAATTTGTCCCTACAGACAAGCAAGTGGCTGACATCTTCACTAAGCCACTGGATGAAGGAAAGTTCAACACCTTCAAGTTTGAGTTGGGTATGTTGAACTTGATATAGCTTTAATTGCTCCTTGTGTTGTTATTGTTACAGGTTATACGACTTCTTTGAGGTGGAAAAGGACTTCAGTGGTATGAAGATTTTTCAAGTGGTATACCTTCATTGATATCATGTTTTTCAAGATGTTCAAGTGCTATCAAGATTGGAATAGACTAGAGTGTATACTAGTAAGGATGATAGAAGATTCTTCGGTTGAGGAGGAGCAAGTCCAGATGCTCCTGTTAAGGGGGAGTAAGGCCGGCAGCTACTACCATGGATTAAAGATCATCACTGTTGCTACTTGAAGTCACTGCTGTTGAAAGGACAATGCTACTATAGGAGAAGATGAATAACCAGCTCTTCCCTGACAATAGAAGCTTCTGTAGAAGTCATAAATTGGGGGAGAAGTGACATTAGCTCATGTGGATCAATGATAGCAGCTAGCTCAAGTGGCTGAAGTGATGTGTTGTATCAGGGGTATCAATATAAGAGGTATGTTCTCCAATTAACTAGTTTGATCAATAGTATAACAGATATATCCTATCACCTCCCTTAATAGATATGAAGAAGCCAGAAAGGGGGAGATGTGTGGTAATACTTGGAATGGGGGAGATTGGAGATGTAGAAGTAATACTTGACATGACTAGGTCATGTTGAGTTAGTTCATATTACTTGGAAAGATTCAAGCAGTATGAGGAATGTAATGACTACATGTTAAGCCATGTTGAGTCAGTGCATATTATGAGATAAATGCTTCTAGTGGTGCTCAATTGAAGTATCAAGTGATATAAGGAGAGTGCATATTACTTAAGCAATTGTTCAAGTGGTATGAGAATGCATTGACTTGACATGTTGAGCCAATGCAGTTAAATGGAGTACAATGAATTGATATACTGGTAATTCAAGTATCATAAGCTTGCAGATATAGCAGATATAGCTTATAGCTGCATTAAATTTATATGCCTTATATGTAAATGCTTCTTATTATTACTGGGTGTTTTACCTTCTTCAAATAGGGGGAGATTGTTGGGAATATTGCCCTAAATATTCCCTAGACTTGATTTGAAGAGACATCACCATCAACACTAAGAGTATAGTTGTATTTGTTGTTGGTTAAGCTCATCATATACAGGATATTCCTTTGAACAAGTTTAGACAGGTTGTCTAAGTGGTTGTGACAGATGGTCACAAGGTAGAGAAGTGTAGAGACAGAAATCTGTCTAAGTCCATAAGTATTGAGTTAAGCCAATTCACTCAATGCTAGAAGTCAAAGAAGGATGCTGAAAAGGCTGAAAATCGCTTAAGTCTACAGGCATTGAGTGAAGCTAGTTCAATCAAGGCCAGATGCCAAAAAGCCCTGAATAAGGTGTGGATAGTCAAAGCATAGCAGTCAGCAAAGCAATTCTGTAGCTAAGTCCACAGGCATTGAGTGAAGGGAGTTCACTCAATGCCATATATCAAAAGACACCGAGTATAGCTGAGTCTGCAAAGCCTTAGTATTAGCAAGCTGAAAAACTGGCTAAGTCCACAGACATTGAGTGAAGCTAGTTCACTCAATGCCATACATCAAAAGCGTTGAGTAAAGACAGACATTCAAAGCCTAACAGGTTGCAGAGACAAAATTGTGGCTAAGTCCACAGGTGTTGAGTGAATCCAGTTCACTCAACGCCAGTTGAGTAGAAGCATTGAGTCATGCTGCTATATTCAAAGCCAAAGAAGAAAGTAGATAGAAATCAGCTAAGTACAAAAGCTTTGAGTAATAAAGCTTCACTCAACGCTCTCAACGCCTAACAGACAAAGATAGTTGCAGCTAAGTCCAGGGGCATTGAGTGATAAATATTCACTCAACGCACTCAACGCCTGGCAGTGCAGAGAATTTGACTAAGTCCAGATTCATTGAGTGAATACCATTCACTCAACTCACTCAACACCTAGTGTTGAATCTGAGAATTTGTCTAAGTCCAGAGTTGCTGACGTCAGCCAAAGTCAACAAAGTTCAAATTAGTTGCGGGAAAGCTACAAAAAAAGCCAAATAATGCCAGAGGCCTACTGTATGGCTTCTTCCGTTAAAGCAAGGTGCAGCTATCAACCACAGGTGGTCCCTACTGCTTCTTGGAGCCTTTATTCGGAGAAAGATAAAAGGGATAAGATGGACTGAAGGAACTTTAACTTTTAGGGTTTTCTTATTTCGAAAAGTTGTGGCTGAACTTCATCTTCCTTGCCATTGTTGCCGAGCTTGAAAATTGAAGTCAAAACAGTTGTTCTAAAAGTTTTTTCAAGTTACTGTAGCTAATTTCTTCCGCTATAACAAGTTTAGATAAGGATCTGATTAAGAAGGAGCAGAGCATTCAAGCTTCTGCATGTCCAGGTTTGCTGATTGAAGAACACAAGAACTGTCAAATATTCAGTCTTCTTAAGTAAGTTTAGAAACAAGTTTCTGAGGTTCTTCAGCACATGCAACTTATTTCTAAAGACATATTTTCTTTTGTTGTGAAGAAAGTTAGGGTTGTTAACTCAGCTCAGGAGGCAGACACAGAAATTTCACTGGTATCATATCAACAACACCAACCAACTACTCTTCCTATAAGATCCTTTTGGATCTGATTTATAAGCCTGATTTATAAAGGCTAAGGTAGGATACCTTTGTGGATCTGAGTGTAGTACTGCTGAGCCTGAGTGTGTAGGATCCTTGTGTGAATCTGAGTGTAGAGCTTGTGTGCCTGTGGTAGGATCTTAATAGATCTGAGGTAAGAGAGTGTTACTCTCTGAGTTGTAGGGCTAACCTTCATAGCCTGAGCTGTAGGATTTGTGCTCAAGTCTGAGGTAGGTGGTCTTTTGACCATTGAGTTGTAGGAGCAAGCTTGCTCTGAGGTAGGGCTTTGTGAATGAATTTTAGGTCTTGCAGGAGACTGAGAGATCCTAAGGGATCTGTGTTGTAAGCTCTAAGTAGCCGAGTTTTGGAGAAGAGAACTTGTCTAATAAGCTATTAGAAAGGTGATAGAAAGTGGACATACCCATAATCTGGGGAACCACTATAAACCTTGTGTGTGATTGTGTGATTATCTTGGAATCAATATTTAATTCACCCACAATACACTAAGTAGAGGGAAAATTATAAAAGACCAAAAAACTATTCACCCCCTGTAGGTGATTAGATACTTTGGAATTAAAGATTTTCAACATCTCAATGAATCTGTCTTGGATTCGTCAAGTATCGTGATGACAATTTCAATGAATTAGACTTCGATTCATTGAGTTTCTCCTTGATGCTTGTGTTGAAACCGGAAACCGGCCTCTGTGGAGTTCGACCCTTGGGGAAGGGGTGGTCTCGCACCTACTTCGCTCCTGCAAGAGAAACAACAAGGGAAAGAAAAACAGAGGACAGGACCAAGGGCCCGGCTCGGAGGTCCCACCACACACCCGGAAGATCTTAGAGCGCTTCCCCTCCTTAACCAGTTGCCGGGCTAAGGTACCTCAGAAAGCGCTATAAGATTTGTGAACTAGTAAGCGTGCCTTCTGAGGTACCCCTTGGGTCTTATTTATAGATTACCTTGGATGGTCTGCAAATAACCTGCCCCCGGTAGCCTGAATTTACTAAAGAGCCCCTTGGGTTGGCCTGCCAACAGCCAAACCCCGCTGTTCTGGCTGGTTATGCGCACCTCTTGTCGAGTCACCCCCTGTCATCTGGAGGAAGGTGGACTACAGCCGATCCGCCTGAGAGAGGCGGCTGGGGCCCGGCCCGCCTAGGGGAGGCGAGCGGGGCTGGCCCGCCTGAGAGAGGCGGCTGGGGCCCGGCCCGCCTAAGAGAGGCGAGCGGGGGCTGGCCCGCCTGAGAGAGGCGGCGGGGGCCCGGCCCGCCTAGGAGAGGCGAGCGGGGGCTGGCCCGCCTGAGAGAGGCGGCTGGGGCCCGGCCCGCCTAGGAGAGGCGAGCGGGGGCTGGCCCGCCTGAGAGAGGCGGCTGGGGCCCGGCCCGCCTAGGAGAGGCGAGCGGGGGCTGGCCCGCCTGAGAGAGGCGGCTGGGGCCCGGCCCGCCTAAGAGATGCGGCTGAGACTCGGCCCGCCTGCTTGCTTGGCCCCTTCGGCGGACACGGGGTTGTACACAATCCCCGATCTTTGCGTGCTTCGCAGAAGCTCGGAAAGAAATGTCCAATCCTCGTGTCCGGCGACGTCCTTGCTGAGCTGGAGGGAATCTTTTGGTGGGACCCGCCTTTTAGCTATAAATAAGCCTCCGGGCCTTCGATAGCTGGCCCTCTCCTCTTGCTTCCTGCGTGGTTTGAGGCCAGGAGATGCCTGCGTCTGAGGAGATACGTGCTCGGTTGGCTGCCGCTAGGGAGGAGGGTCGGGAGGAGGCCCTCGCGGCCGCCCCGTGGTTGGCGCCCATATCCTCCGGCCCGCAGTTTAAGCCGGCGAAGGGAAAGGTTGTCCGCCGTTCCACGCCGAGTGATGATCTGGGTTCCGGCGGCTCCGAGGTTGAATCTGGGTGCGTGGTTTCGCCCTGTGACCTATGCTTTCTACTGACTTTTTCCTTCGCAGGAGACGCCCCCTGAAGATGCATTGGAAGGGGGCTCCGGGAACCTTGCGGATCTCTCCGTGGAGATGGTCGACCTGGGAGTCAGTCCATTCTCTCCAGCGCGCAGCCTTCCTGCGACTCCTCCCCCGCTGAGAGTCCAGGGTCTGGGGAAGCCGCTCGTCGCCCCGGGAGGGAAATCATTCCAAGGTCGGCCGGGTTCCTCTCGGTCTGCTCCCGACGCGGGAGTCATACCGATGCCAGGTAACCCCCCTGAAGTTAACCCATTCGCCGCTCATCTGCTTCTGACCTCGCTTCCGCAGGGTATCGCGCCGCTTCTTCCGATGTCGAGATGAGCGAGGGGTACTCGCCTCCCGTGGAGCCGGAAGACATCGCGGACTTCTTGGGCGACCCACATGATAGCGAGAAGATGAAGGCGCAGGTGGCGCGAATGTTTCAGAAACACACGATGCTGCTCAAAGAGGCCTTCGTGGGGGATGGAGAGAGACAGAGTCAGGGCGGAGGAGCGACTCGCTGCTTTGGAGGGGGCAAGGGGCTCGGCTGAGGAGGATGAGCCGACATCTCCGGGCGCGCATATTACGCGAGCTGAGGAGCGGCTGTCAAACATTTCGAAACAGGCCGATCAGACCAAGCGGGAGCTGGCGGCGGTTCGGGAGTATCACGACTCTCGCGTGCCGCCTCGAACCGGCTCGCAGAGGCGGGGTAGGTGGAAATGGATTGAGTACTAAGCCACCTGCCTCGCCCGCCCGTGCCCGCAGTTACTCGCAGGGTCTGAATCGTCTCGATTCGATCCATCCCAGTGTGTCGGTGTCGGATATTATCCAAGAACGATTGCTTGTAATAATTCAGGGGTCTTCTCGCCCGTTCCAGGGCGCATGCCTTTCTCTTTCCCCCCCTTTTTTTTTATTTACTTATCATTTATTCTCATTTCTTTTTTCTTTGCTGGGTTCCCAGCTTTAACCCTGGAGAGCCTGCCTAGTTGAGGCGGGTAAGGGTCGGCCCGCCTAGAAGAGGCGAGCGAGGGCCGACCCGCCTAGAAGAGGCGAGCAAGGGCCGACCCGCCTAGAAGAGGCGAGCAAGGGCCGGCCCGCCTAGAAGAGGCGAGCGAGGGCCGGCCCGCCTAGAAGAGGCGAGCGAGGGCCGGCCCGCCTGGAAGAGGCGAGCGAGGGCCGGCCCGCCTAGAAGAGGCGGGCGGTTCGCTCGTCCCCCCCTCGACTGGGCATTCCTCTCAAAATCTACTCTGCGCGGGAGAGGGGATGGCTCGCGGCCGGGGGAATCTCGCGGCCGACCGGCGATTCGACGCGGACCCGGGCGGGGCTCGGGAATCGAAGCGTCGGGGCTGGCTCTGCTGTCAGTTCACTTTCCCGCCTTTCCCGATTTTTCCCGCCCTTTTCCCGGCCCTATAAATAGGCCCTTCATTTATTATTTTTACCTACCGCATTCGAGAGCCCTTCCCATTTCACCCCGCGAGAACCCTCTCTTTCCTCTTTCCTCTCGCTCGGCTTGCTTATCAATCCCGCGAGATGACCGGCGGCAGTGGCGAAGCGGACGGGAGGGGCAGGTGTGCCTGGATCTTTTCCGACCACAGCTTCCCTCCCGCCTCGGTCTCGGAGGAGTTTCTGGACACCATTGGCCATTTCATCCTGCCTGGCTTCGTGGCGAGGCGGCCCGGGAAGGACGAACGGATCAACGAGCTCTCAGGCGATGAGCTGGCTCTCCCGACGGCCCACTTCGAGGCGGGGCTCCGGCTACCCCTCTGGCCGGAAGTCCGCCAGGTCTTCAAGTATTATGGGGTCGTCCCGGGGCAGCTGACCCCGAACTCCATCGCTGTCGTAGTCGGGTTCGCCTGCTACCTTCGCGAGGAGAGGATCGAGTTCAGCCTTGCGGTCTTCCGCAAGCTGTTCTCCTTCCGCGCGAATAAGGACGGGACCGCGTGCTTCGCGAGCATGCACGCCAAGGTGTGGGAGACGGTCAACAAGAGCCACAACTGGCTCAAGAAGTTCGTCTTCATCAAGGGCGACTTCGGCAACATTCCGTTCTCGCCGGTGCAACTCGGCGAGGCGAGCTATCGGCCCCCTAGCCTGGGGGGCCATGAGGCGAAGCTATATGAGTTCTTCGCCGGGAAGAACTTCGAGGTCGCCTTCCTCCGCCGGAATCTGGACGACCTCGTCCCCGTCCCGCCTGGGGAAGGTAAGCGGCTCGCTCGCCTCTGCTTGAATCGTTCCTTGGCTTTTCTAACTCCTGTTCCTGCAGGCGAGCGCGACGTCCCTCTCCGCCCGCCTTACGAGAGCGCGCGGTCCGCTTTGGGCGAGCTTGGCCGTGCGGAAGCGGCAGCCTTAGCTCATCGCGAGCTCTCGGCTCCCGTCGGCCAGAAGCGATCCGGAGGCGAGCTGTCTCAAGGCCCTCCTCCAAAGAAGCCGAATAAAACGGGCGGTCAGGCTCCTTCGGTCGGCGACAAGGGCAAGGCCCCCGCGGATCAACCATCTTCTGCCCCTGCCCCTGCGGTTCCCTCGACCGCTGATCCCGCCGGCGGGGCGGCTGGGTCCTCGCGGCCGCTCGCGGCGACTCGGCCCGCCGAGAAGCCGGTTCCCCGAGGGCATCCCAACTTCGGCTACGGCGAAGGGCCCACGGACCGAACCGGTGCCCCGTTACTTCAGTGGGACAAGGAGGGCAACCGCATCTCGGTATCCTCGCTGCTGCCTAGCTGGTCGGAGCAGGACACCGCCTCCAGGGACGCCTTCAATCTCTCCTTCGGCGTGTACGGGCGGGAGGATGCCTCTACCTACGGCGAGGAGGCCACGCGGGTGCTTATTTATGAGAGCGCGCGGGCGCAATTTCAAAGCCTCGCCCTGGCCCACATGGTCGGCCGGCGATGCCTCCGGTTGGACAGAGATGCCCCCTCGCTCAACAAGTTGATCGATGCGAAGGAGGAGGCCCGCAAGCTCGCCCAGGAGGAGGCGGATGACCTGCGGAGGCGGCTCGAAGCGGCTGACGCCGCCCTCGCGCAGTACCAAGGTGGCGCGGTAAGCCATCTCACTCGCACCCGCCTTTATCCCGCGACTCGTCCTAATAAATTTCCTTGCAGGATGCGGTGACCGCTAGCCGACTTGGTACCGAGATCGCCACCCTCCAGCTGGAGAACCAGACCCTGCGGGCGCGGGTGGGTGCGCTCGAGGCTGCTGCTGCCGTCCCGCCGGCCTCCTCGAGCGGCTGTCAACTCGTTCACCATAGCGAGTATGACCTGGCGGTTCTGATGCAAGAGAACGGGGCGGACGCGGTGACGTACCTCTTCAAGACGTTGCAGCGGGCCAAGCTCCTCAAGGACGAGTGCTCTGGCTTGCGGGTGACCGAAGTGGTGCCAGAGCTGTTCCTTCCAGTACCCAAGCCAGGAGGGTTCCACCGCATCTGAAGGGCCCGCCGTCTTGTGGCTTTTTTCTCCCCCCCTTCTCTGGACATGTATTTTGTTTTTTCTTTGTTTTTGTGCGACTGCTCAGCGGGCCGCAGTTATAGTTGTATATGAATATATTTACTGCATTTACTTCCTTGATTGTCAATTATTTCCCGCCTCGCAATCGCTATCGTGCGTTGTTTGTTGATTCTCTGATTTTCGTTGCTGCGAGCGAGCAAGGGAGGCCGCCCGCCCATTTGAGATTCGGGACGTAGATCTAGGTTTGAGACACTAAAGCCGGCGCGACGCGAGAGGCGAGTCGCACCTTCCGCGATGCGAGTGGACTGGGCCCGTCCTCCGTGCGTAAAAACTTCGTGTGGGTCGGCCTCTCGGGGGGGGCTTGGCGCTTCCGAGCCTTTGTCCCTAATTCATCCTGTGACCCGCCGGGGCGGGGGTTGGGGCCGACGTTGCGGCCTCATAGGGTCATCCTGACCGGCACGCTCACCTGATCTCTGGCGACGTGAGAGTCCAACCTCTCCACTCGCGCGCCGTGCCTAGGGCTCGCTCCTTTATGCGCCGGGGCCGGCCTTCTTGGCTCGCCGACTCGCCTTCTTGGCTCGCTGACTCGCCTTCCCGGCTCGCCGACTCGCCCTCCTGGCTCGCCTCCCTTCCCTGGTTGCTCAGCGAGAGATCGCCGACTCCGAGCGACATCCAACCCTGCCAGCTTGGTGAGAGCCCGGCAGCGGGATCTGCTCGGGGTCTGAGGCAGACCCCTCCGAGTGACATCCAGCCCTGCCAGCTTGGTGAGAGCCTGGCAGCGGGATCTGCTCGGGGTCTGAGGCAGACTCCTCCGAGTGACATCCAGCCCTGCCAGCTTGGTGAGAGCCTTGCAGCGGGATCTGCTCAGGGTCTGAGGCAGACTCCTCCGAGTGACATCCAGCCCTGCCAGCTTGGTGAGAGCCTGGCAGCGGGATCTGCTCGGGGTCTGAGGCAGACTCCTCCGAGTGACATCCAGCCCTGCCAGCTTGGTGAGAGCCTGGCAGCGGGATCTGCTCGGGGTCTGAGGCAGACTCCTCCGAGTGACATCCAGCCCTGCCAGCTTGGTGAGAGCCTGGCAGCGGGATCTGCTCGGGGTCTGAGGCAGACTCCTCCGAGTGACATCCAGCCCTGCCAGCTTGGTGAGAGCCTGGCAGCGGGATCTGCTCGGGGTCTGAGGCAGACTCCTCCGAGTGACATCCAGCCCTGCCAGCTTGGTGAGAGCCTGGCAGCGGGATCTGCTCGGGGTCTGAGGCAGACTCCTCCGAGTGACATCCAGCCCTGCCAGCTTGGTGAGAGCCTGGCAGCGGGATCTGCTCGGGGTCTGAGGCAGACTCCTCCGAGTGACATCCAGCCCTGCCAGCTTGGTGAGAGCCTGGCAGCGGGATCTGCTCGGGGTCTGAGGCAGACTCCTCCGAGTGACATCCAGCCCTGCCAGCTTGGTGAGAGCCTGGCAGCGGGATCTGCTCGGGGTCTGAGGCAGACTCCTCCGAGTGACATCCAGCCCTGCCAGCTTGGTGAGAGCCTGGCAGCGGGATCTGCTCGGGGTCTGAGGCAGTGACGTTCAGCTCTCATCGGGGGGGGGGGGGAAACAAGTCTACCGCAAGAAATTCCATTAGAGATTGAACACGGTTTACATAATTTTAAGGAAAAAAACGCTTCAAGTCGTCCCCGCTCCAAGTGAGATTTAGGGTCTCGCCCTCCACATTCCGGAGGCGGTATCCCCCCGACTTCAATGCCTCCTGCACGATGAATGGTCCCTCCCAATTGGGGTGGAGCTTCCCCACTGCGGCTGATCTTCCTGCCGCGTCCACCTTCCTCAGGACCAAGTCTCCTTCGGCGAACTGTTTGACTCTGACATGCTTGTCGAAATACTTGGCCATTCTTCTCTTTATCTCCTCCTGCCTTACGGCTGAAAGGTCCCGCAGTTCCTCGACCATGTCGAGAGAGAGCCGCAACTCTTCTTCATTATTAGCTCTCCATTCCTCTTTGTGTTCTCCGGCCCCGACTACCCGAGGTGTCCGGACTTCAAACTCCATCGGAAGTACTGCCTCGCACCCGTGGGAGAGTTTGAAAGGCGTCTCCCCTGTCGCTGTGTTGGGTGTGGTTCGGAGGGCCCAGAGGACCGAGGGGAGTTGCTCCACCCAGCTTCCTCTCAAGTTCTCCACCTTTTTCTTGAGGAGGTTAACGATAATCTTGTTTGCCGCTTCTACCTGCCCATTTCTTCGGGGGTGATGAACTGAGGCAAACCTGAGGTCGATCCCGAGCTGCTCGCAGAAGCTGGTGAACTCGGCACTGGCGAATTGAGGGCCATTGTCTGTGACGATGGCCTGGGGCAACCCATGACGACAGATGATCTCCCCCCACACAAAGTTTCTGACGACCTGGGAGGTCACCTTGGCCAGCGCCTTAACTTCCAGCCACTTGGAGAAGTAATCAATCATCACGAGCAGGAACCTCCTCTGGCCGCTGGCTTGGGGGAAGGGCCCGACCAGATCCATTCCCCAGATGGCGAATGGCCAGGGAGCTGTGATACTCCTGAGGCGCTGGGCCGGTTGCAGTTGGAGGGGAGCAAATAGCTGGCACTTATGGCATTCCTTTGTGAATTTTGCCGCGTCGAGACCCAGAGTCGGCCAAAAGTATCCCTGCCTGACGATCCGGCCTTCTAAGGTTCGACTTCCAGAGTGGCTCCCACACTCCCCGGAGTGGACCTCTTCTAGAATCTTCGGGACCTCTCTCTCGCCCACACAACGCGCCAGCATCCCTGAGAGAGTTTTTCGATATAACTGGCCATCTCGCATGAGGTAGTATGCCGATTTGTATTTGAGTTTCTTTCCGTCCATTCCCGTTGGGTACTCCCCGGTGGTCAAGAAAGTGACGAATGGGTCCATCCAGGAGGGGTGTTGTTCCACCTCCATCAGCTCCCCCTCCTCGATGGATGGGCGAAAGAGGTCTGTGATGGTTCCCCCCGCCCGGGGTCCATGCTTTGCCAGCTGGTCCACCTGCTCGTTATCCTCCCGAGGCACGTGCCGGATGGAGAAAGTCTGGAAGGTGCCGATGACTCCCTTTACCTTCGCCAAGTAACGCTGCAGGGTGGGATCCCTTGCCTCGAATTCCCCGTTGATCTGAGAGGCCACCACCAGGGAGTCAGTGAGGACCTCCACATCGTGCACCCCCAGCTCCCTGGCCAGGCGTAGACCCGCAATCACGGCCTCATACTCGGCCTGATTGTTGGTGATGGGGAAATGCACCACCACCGTTTGCTCGATCCTCACCCCCTGGGGGCTTTCCAGGATGACCCCAGCCCCCAGGGAGTGCCTCCCTGACGCACCATCCACCATGACCTTCCAGGGAACCGGGCGAGTGAGTTCTTCCTCTGCCACCTCGACCACATAGTCAGCCAGGAAATCGGCCATGGCTTGGGCCTTGATCGAGAGGCGAGGTATGAAGGAGATGTCGAACTCGCTCAGCTCCACCGACCACTTGGCCAACCTGCCAGAATGCTCCACCCCCTCGAAGATGTTGCGGAGAGGGTGGTCAGTCACCACTCGGATCGAGTGTGCCTGGAAATAGGGCCGGAGCCTCCGGGCCGAGATGATGAGGGCGAAGGCCAGCTTTTCTAGGATGGGGTACCGGAGCTCGGCCTTCCTCAAGACCCGGCTTACATAGTAAACTGGGAGTTGTCTCTTCCCTTCTTCCCGAACTAAAACAGAGCTCAGGGCCTCGGTCCCAGCCCCTAAGTACAGGAATAAGTCCTCCCCCTCCTTTGGCCCTTGTAGCAGGGGGGCCTGAGTCAACTGCTTCTTTAGGGCCTGGAATGCCTCCTCGCACTCCGAGGTCCACTCGAATTTTTGGCCTCCTCTCAAGCTTTTAAAGAACGGAGAGCATTTCTCCCCGGCCCGTGAGAGGAACCTGCTCAGTCCCGCCAGCCTCCCAGTCAATCGCTGCACTTCCTTCGCATTCCGCGGAGACTCCAACTCCAGGATTGCCCTCACCTTGTCGGGGTTGGGTTCTACGCCGGCAGGGGTGAGGAGATGCCCCAAGAATTTTCCTCTGCCTGACCCGAAGGTGCATTTGAGGGGGTTCAGCCTCATCTGGCACCTGCGGAGAGTGGCAAAGGTCTCCTCCAGGTCCCGGAGGTGGGAGTCGAGGTCCGGACTCTTGACCATGAGATCGTCTACATAGACTTCCAGGTTCCTTCCCTTTTGTCCTTGAAAGACCCTGTCCATCATTCTCTGGTAGGTCGCCCCTGCATTTTTCAGCCCGAAGGGCATCATTTTATAACTATAGCATCCATCCCCTGTGATGAACGAGACGTCTTTGACGTCCGGAGGGTGCATCCTGATTTGGTGATAACCTGAAAAGGCATCTAGAAAACTAATCAAAGGGAAGCCGACGGCTGAGTCAACCAGCGCGTCGATCCGAGGCAAGGGGTAACAATCTTTAGGGCATGATTTATTAAGAAGGGAAAAATCGATACACATCCTCCACCGGCCGTCTCCTTTTTTAACCATTACAACATTGGAGACCCAGCCGGGGTATTGGATTTCGGATACAAAGCCGGCCTTGAGGAGCTTTGCCACTTCCTCCCTGATGGGCTCGGCGAGCTTGTCCGCAACGGGCCTCTTCTTTTGTCGGATGGGGGGAGCCTCCGGGTCCAGGTTGAGGCGGTGGCAGGCGATGTTGGAGTCGATCCCGGGCATCTCCGCGGCACTCCATGCGAAGATGTCCACGTTCTTCTGGACGCACTCCAGCATCCGGCCTTGAGCCTCCGGGGTCAATCCTCCGCTGATGCGGATCCTCTCCACCCTGCCTCCGGTGGTTATAACCTCCATCTCCGCCACCTCCTCTGCCGCCTCGAGGCGGGACTGTGCCTCCCACTCCTCAGTCTCCCCCTCGTCGAAGGCGAGGACCTCCTCCTCAGCTTCTGCAACGGCCATCGCCTCAGCCGGCTCCTGAACCTCCTCAGCGACCTTCTCCTGGACGCAACTCTCCTCCACCTCCATCTCGTCCCCGCCCGCTTCCGGCTCCTCCTCCCTCAGCCTCTGCCCCATCTCCACGGCTCCCTCCAGCCAAGAGATGGAGTTCACCGCCGTGACATAGCACTCTCTCGCTTCCTTGGGGTCTCCGCGGACCCGAACCTGGACCCCCTCGACGTTAAATTTTAGGCATTGGTGGAAGGATGAGGGGACGCAGCGGAAGGCGCTGATGAGAGGCCTCCCGAAGATGGCGCTGTAGCTGCTGGGGGCGTCCACGATGACGAACTTGCAATTGCGGGACTGCCCCCCCAGAACGACATGGAGTCCCACTCCTCCCTCAACCTCCTTCCTCTCCCCTGAGAAGCCGAACAGGGGTCCGTCCGAGGCCAACACCCTTCGGGCCTCCACCTTCATCGCATCGAACGCCTTCTTGAAGATGACGTTGACCGAGCTCCCGTTATCGACGAGGATCCGGGGGACGGTGAAGTCCTCGATGGCGGTCTGGATGACCAGCGCATCGCAGAAGGGGTCCTCGTGACCCGGCATATCCTCCATGGAGAAGGTGATTTTCTCGTCCGGGGGAGGGGACTGGGACGTGGAGCCAACGCTCCTGCGGTACATAGTGTGGAGGCTTGACTTGCGGGAAGCCTCGATCCCAGCCCCCCCGTGGATCGCTCCGATCCTACCTCGGGAGCCCACATCCACCCGGTCTTCGCACCGGCCTTCCTCCGCCCGAGGCCGGATTTCCTCAATCTGCACTTCCGGACGCTGTTGTTGTTGCTGCTCCCGGTTGCCCCTCATCTCGAGGAACTCGGGGCACGTGGCTGTGGCGTGCCCCTCCTCCTGATGGAAGTCGCAGTAAGGCAACTCCACCCTCACATCCCTTCTTCTTCTCCGTGCTGCTCTTCTTCTTTCTCCCAATGCTATGGCCATAGCCTGCTCCTGGTCGGGGAGGGCCGGCCTCTGGCCCTGCATCCCGCCCGGAGGGTAGAACTGACCCTATCCTCCTTGACGGTAGTCCCCTCCGCGGAACCCTCTCCTTGCCCCGGGCTCCTGCCACTCGGGTCTCCAGCCCAGCCGAAAGTTCGGCTCCTGCCTCCCCTGCCTGGGTTGCTGCTGATGCTGCTGCGGCGGCGGCTGTTCCCTCTGCCGGGGCTCAACCCTTCTCTCCTCCTGCCCTCGGCCACCCCTTGGCCTCTCTTCCTCCACGGCCCATCTGGCCAACCTTCGGGCAAACTCCGGGTGTGCTGCCTCCATATCGGCCTCCCTAGCCGCCCTCTCTAGGAGCGCCTCAAAAGATACTGGGGGGGACCTCTTGAGTTCCATTGCGAAGAACCCGGATTGGAGACCCAGGGTGAAGGCCACCATCATGGTGTGCCCTGGCATCTCCTGCACTTGAGACAACTCCTCTTGGAATCTGTCCAGGTAACTCCCCAGGGTCTCTCCCACCCTCTGCTTGACACGGAACAAGGACTCCACCTCCTTCTTCCTCTTCTTGGAAGTGGTGAACCTTAACATGAACCCCCGACGCAGGTCCTCGAAACAGAAGATGGACCCGGTCGGGAGCTGGTGGAACCATTCTCTCGCCTTCTCTCGGAGGGTGATGGCGAAGAGTCGGCACTTGAAGCCGTCGGACATCTGTCGAATAGAGACCATGTCCTCAAACCACTGGATGTGGTGGACAGGGTCTCCCTTCCCGGAGTAGTAGGTCATCTCCGGCTCACGAAACCCCTCTGGAACTGGGGCGGAGGAGACGAACTCGCTGAAGGGGCTTCCTCCCTCAGCTGGGCGAGGGGGGAGATCTCTCCCCGCCGTCTCGCCAAAATGGTATTCTGCGGCCGAGCCGGGGAATAGAACTCGCCCCTGGAACTCGCGCTCGCCTCTCTCGGCGGGTTCCTTCCCCGGTCGCCTGAGAGGCGCGTCGTCGCCGAGTGCGGGAGCGGCGACTACTGGGACTACTGGTGTCGCGCTCTCCGCTCGCATGCCGAGGGCGGTCCTGACGAGCCCGAGGATCTCCTCCCTAAGTTCTGCTGACACGCTCACCGCTGGGGGTGGGGGAGGGGGTGGCGAGCTGCCCCTGCCTGATCCTTGTCCTTCCTCTCCCGTCATCGAACTTGCTGAAGGTTTTCCTTGCTGACCATGCTGCACGCTCACCGCACCAAAATGTTGAAACCGGAAACCGGCCTCTGTGGAGTTCGACCCTTGGGGAAGGGGTGGTCTCGCACCTACTTCGCTCCTGCAAGAGAAACAACAAGGGAAAGAAAAACAGAGGACAGGACCAAGGGCCCGGCTCGGAGGTCCCACCACACACCCGAAAGATCTTAGAGCGCTTCCCCTCCTTAACCAGTTGCCGGGCTAAGGTACCTCAGAAAGCGCTATAAGATTTGTGAACTAGTAAGCGTGCCTTCTGAGGTACCCCTTGGGTCTTATTTATAGATTACCTTGGATGGTCTGCAAATAACCTGCCCCCGGTAGCCTGAATTTACTAAAGAGCCCCTTGGGTTGGCCTGCCAACAGCCAAACCCCGCTGTTCTGGCTGGTTATGCGCACCTCTTGTCGAGTCACCCCCTGTCATCTGGAGGAAGGTGGACTACCGCCGATCCGCCTGAGAGAGGCGGCTGGGGCCCGGCCCGCCTAGGGGAGGCGAGCGGGGCTGGCCCACCTGAGAGAGGCGGCTGGGGCCCGGCCCGCCTAAGAGAGGCGAGCGGGGGCTGGCCCGCCTGAGAGAGGCGGCTGGGGCCCGGCCCGCCTAGGAGAGGCGAGCGGGGGCTGGCCCGCCTGAGAGAGGCGGTTGGGGCCCGGCCCGCCTAGGAGAGGCGAGCGGGGGCTGGCCCGCCTGAGAGAGGCGGCTGGGGCCCGGCCCGCCTAGGAGAGGCGAGCGGGGGCTGGCCCGCCTGAGAGAGGCGGCTGGGGCCCGGCCCGCCTAAGAGATGCGGCTGAGACCCGGCCCGCCTGCTTGCTTGGCCCCTTCGGCGGACACGGGGTTGTACAGCTTGGACGGTTAGTTCTGTCTGGATTCGTAAGATATTTACGTGTTATTTTGATGAATGGCCTTTTGAATCGTCGAATATCGACGTATAATCTCGATATATTTTGTTTACTCCGATTTGATTTTTTTAAGTCCGGTTCAGTGTGGTCTGGGGGTATCAAATGTTTTGGTCTTCTGTATACATACGATATAAACAGTAAACCGAGGGTGTGTGCTCATTCTTTTGACCTAATCGGGCGAGACCGATAAAGACGATTGTTCTTCCCCGACGAAATTGTTCCACCTAGGGAGCAGTCATCGCTCCTTGCCCCCGACTCGTCGCCGATCTGTTGTTGTCGTTGGAAAGTGTTTCCTCGGGCTTCATCTTCGTCGTTGCCGCCTCTCCTTTAATGGTTTTAGCAAACCATGGAGACGTTGAGGGCATACCTTCTTCCAATTAACCTAGATCTTGTGTGACAAGAGTCTAAGGGTTCTCCATGCTCGTGTGGACATCCATAGAGGTACATACACAATTCTACGCTCGGAACTCCAGCCGCTAGTGTTCGTCGGACTTCTTCAGAGCACCTTGGTTGAGTAGTGACTCAATCCCGCAAAGGTATAATTTTATTTACTGCAATGTTACTTCTTGATCAATGTTCACCGCATGATCCATATTTCTTTTGGGTTTTCTTGTTCCCTTTTTTGCTACGCACAACTGTTGTGTCGTATATTAAAACCCAATAGTGGTATAAGGGGAAGGTTGTGCGATGATCATTATTTCAGAAGTTTCTAAATCTAATGCGTGTAGATATGGAATGTTAGAAGTGTTCTAAATGCCCAAATCTATTCCTGGACCATTGCTAGGGGCACTGCCCCTTTGATCCCATTAGGGGCCCTGCCCCTAAGACCCCGAAAGGGGCGCTTCCCCTTGGAACCATGCTAGGATTGCATATGATTTTATTGTGATATCTTTATTTCTCCTTAACAGTAACTATCCCTCTTATTTGTTTGTGAAACCAAGTGTGTTAGATTTTGAATCTCACATTGAGAAACGCGCTTGTCTACTATATAAGTAGAGTTGGTGTTGCTCATGTCCAATACATGTAAATCTGAAGATTTAGAAATGTTCTAGATGTTTAGATTTAGCCCAGTTCGTGAAGTGTTGATGATTCTTGTGCACATCTGGGATGCATCTAGATTGTGTTTTCTTGTGAATTTTCACATTGGTTAATTGTTAACCATGCTTAAATGTTAATCAATTATCTTAAAATCCCTTTGGCAATATTAAGTGTTCGGATGCCTTCCGATGGATGACACTCTTCCTGCCTCGATCGATAAAGTGTGGGCATGCCAAAGAAAGATGCATTAATTTATCTTGGTAAGGGTGCGAGCGGATAATTGTGATATCCCACTATCGACATCGGGTCAAACTTAACTGGGTGATCTCAAAAGTTGAGTGCCCAGAGGCATAGGGTTGACATGAACCATATGATGGATGCAAATAAAGAGTTATTCACTAACCATACAAGAGTTATATGATGATGCAATTGGCAAGCATTGCCTACCTAAATAACTATATTGTGAGAGAAAAGCCAAAGCTGACTCACAATGTTAGTGAAATATGGATCTTGTCCACTAAGAGAGTAGTTCGCATAAGCTCTCCTAATTGATATTGAGGGTTATCTGTTTGATTAAAATAGTTGGAGAAATTTTAATTAAAGTCCTAATTGAAATAAAAATGTATTTTGAAATGTAGTACTGGGTTTCCCTTTTGCATAAATTCTTATACAATTTCCATGGCAAGTAGATCTCACTCCACCCTGTCCCTCAGAGCTATCCTTGAGAAGGAGAAACTGAGTGGGACAAATTATCCGGACTAATACAGAAATCTGAGAATTGTTCTCAGGCAAGAGCATAATCTCTATGTTTTGGAAGAGGATTCCCCGGATGAGCCAATCAGGAATGTGTCCCGAGCTGATAAAGTTGCTTATAAGAAGTATCAAGATGACTCCTTGGATGTCGAATGCCTCATACTTGCAACCAAGAACTCTGAGCTTCAAAAGCAACATGAGAACATGGGTTGTAAGGAGATTGATGAGCACCTTAAGAAAATGTTTCAAGGACAAGCTCGACAAGAGAGGTTTGACGTCACCAAGGTGTTGTTTTAGTGTAAGATGGGAGCTCGAGATCTAGTAGGGACTCACGTACTCAAGATGATTGGGTACATCAAGAACCTTGAAAGACTAGGTTTTACTCTAGGCCAAGAGTTGGCTACAGACCTGATTCTACAATCATTGCCGGACAGTTACAAGCAGTTTTTCTCAAGTTACAATATGAATGAAATTGACAAGACACTGCCTGAGCTCCTAGGTATGTTAAGAACTGCCGAGATCAATATAAAGAAGGCCAAGCCTGCTAGCCCCATGCTGATGGTGCATAAAGGCAAGGACAAGTCCAAAGGCTTCAGGAAGACTAAGGTTGGACCTAATTCATCTCTTGAGCCCATGTCTTTAGCACTAAAGAAGAAAGGTTTGGTAAAAGACGGGAAATGAAACAACTGTGGAAAGGCTGGTCATTGGAAGAGGAACTGTCCTTATATTAAGGGTCTGTAGAAAATGAAGGGAGGTATGACTTCCTCTTCAAGTATTTATGTTATAGAGATAAACCTTTATGCTCCTTCATCTTGGGTATTGGATACCGGATGTGGTTCTCACATTTGTATAAATGTGCAAGAACTGGGAAGGAGAAGAATGCTGAGTAAATAAGAGGTTGGCCTGCGTGTTGCCAATGGAGCAAGAGTTGCTGTTGTTGCCGTAGGAGTTAACCATCCTTCTTTGCCAAGTGGGCATGTAATAGAACTGGATAATTGTAATATATACCTTCCATAACTATAAATATTATATCCATATCAAGTCTTGACATGAAAGGATTTTCATTTATATTTAAGAACAATTATTGTTCAATTTTTATGAATGATGTTTGTTATGGTGTAGCCCAAATGTTTAATGGTTTATATGTTTTGAACTTATACCATTAGTTCTATAATATAGAAAATACTAAAAGACTAAACACAAATAAATCAAATCCTACATACCTTTGACATTGTCGTTTGGGATATATAAATGAGAATTTCTTTTCCAAGCTCCATAAAGATGGACTACTGGACTCATTTGATTGTGAATCATTTGAGAGATGCGAATCATGTTCATTAGGCAAGATGACTAACGTCCCTTTCATTGGTTTTAATGAGAGGACTGATGATCTCTTGGGTATAATACATAGTGATGTATGCGAACCCATGAGTTCAATAGTTAGAGGTGGGTACTTCTTCTTTGTTACATTTATTGATGATTTCAGTAGATACGGATATGTGTATATTATGAAGTGCAAACCCAAAATCTTTGAAAAGTTTTAAGAGTTTAAGAATGAAGTAGAGAACCAGCTTGGTAAGAGGGTTAAAGCACTCTGATCTAATCGAGGTGGCAAATACCTGAGCCATGAGTTTCGTGATCAACTCAAAGAGTGTGGTATTGTATCACAACTCACTCTACCTCGAACACCACATCATAATAGTGTGTCTAAGTGGAGGAATCGTACTCTATTAGACATGACACGGTCGATGATAAGTCATGCAGATCCGCCGGTTTCCTTTTAGGGTTTTTCTCTAGAGACTGCTGCTTTTACACTAAATCATGCTCCAACGAAAATATTTTTAAAGACAACATATGAGATATGGACTAGGAAGCATCCTAGTATGTCTTTTATTAAGATTTAGGGCTGTGAGACATACGTACGATGTCAAATGCCTAACAAGCTGGAACCCAAGTAAGATAAATGTTATCTTGTGCGATATCTGAAGGAAACTAAAGGGTATTACTTTTACCTATCGTCTGAAGGCAAAGTGTTGTCACGAGGACTGTTGTCTTTTTGGAGAAAGAGTTCCTATCTAGTAAGATTACAAAGGTAGAACTTGAAGAAGTTCAAGAACCACAAACACTGAATGAACCAGAATTAGAACCTGAGCAAGGACTACAAAATGTTATAGCTAGTGAACCTACTCGAGAAACATATGTCCCACGTAGATATGGTAGACCAAGGTTTGAGCCTGAGAGATATGGATTTCTCATGTCTCAAATAGGTAATGTGTTGCTTATGGATCATGATGATGAGCCTGTAACCTACCAAGAGGCTATGAGTAGACCAGACTCTGAGAAGTGGCTTGAGGCCATGAAATCTAAAATGGACTCCATGTATGCAAACCAAGTTTGGAACTTGGTGGAATCACCTGAAGGGACGACCCATAGGGTGCAAGTGGGTCTTCTAGTAGAAGATTGACATGGATGGTAATATATAGACATTTAAAGGGCGACTAGTGGCTAAAGGTTTCAGGAAAATTCATGGTGTTGGCTATGATGAGACTTTTTCCCCTGTTGCTATGGTTAAGTACATCAGATTTCGGCTTGCTATTGCTATGTATTATGACTACGAGATCTGCAGATGGATGTCAAAATAACTTTCCTAAATGGAAACTTCCTTGAGGAAGTGTATATGACACAACCCGAGGGTTTTGTATCTCCAAGTGAAGCCACTAAAATATGCAAGCTGCAGAGATCCATTAATGGATTAAAACAGGCTTCATGAAGTTTTAATCGTCATTTTGATGAAAAGATCAAAGAGTTTGGTTTTATAAAGAACAAGGATGAATCGTGTGTTTATAAGAGGATTAGTGGGAGCATTGTTGTCTTGTTGATATTATATGTGGATGACATACTGCTGATCGGGAATGATAAGCAAACCCTACAAGTTATTAAGAATAACCTAGGGAACTGCTTTTCTATGAAGGACTTGAGGCGGCTTTTTTACTTGGTATTATGATCTATAGAGATAAATCGAAGAAGTTGCTGGGTTTGACCCAATGTACATATATTGAGAAGGTGTTGAAACAGTTTGACATGCTTGAGTCCAAGAAAGGATTCTTTCCCATGTCTCATAGTGCGAGTCTTTTTAAGGACCAGTATCCTAAATCTTGTGAAGATAAAGACTGCATGAAGTTGATTCCATATGCTTCTGTAATTGGATCAATCATGTATGCATTGATATATACTCGACCCAATGTCTCCTATGCTTTGAGCATGACTAGCATGTATCAGTCTGATTCAGGTGATAGTCACTAGATAGCCGTCAAAAATATCCTAAAGTACTTGAGAAGGACTAAGGATACATTCTTTGTATTTGGCGGAGAGGAAGAGCTCGTTGTAAAGGGTTATGCAGATGCTAGCTTCCAAACTGATAGGGACGACTCAAAGTCTCAGTCAGGGTTTATATTTTGCCTTAATGGAGGAGATATCAGCTGAAAGAGTTCCAAGCAAGAGACAGTTGCTGATTCTACAACTGAGCTTGAGTATATCGCTGATATAAATGTGGCGATGGAGGATATTTTGATTAGGAAATTCATCTACGAGGGAGATGTAGTTCCTAGCATTATTGATCCAGTAGTTCTCTACTGTGACAATAATAGTGAAATTACACTTGCTTCGGATCCTAGATCTCATTGGCACTCCAAGCACATACTTCGGCGGTTCCACCTTATTCGTGAGATTGTAGATTGAGGAGATGTGAATGTTTGCAGGGTGCTGACTGAAGAAAATATAGCTGATCTACTGACAAAGCCTCTAGCATAGAGAAAGCATGATGGTCATGTTAGATCAATGGGTATTAGATACCTGAATGATCAACTCTAGTAGGACTCTTGTGGATTGTATGTTTGTCGGTTATAATAATTCATTTGATGAATAGAGTACTATACATTTCATTTTATATTTATGACAAGTTCTTTTATTGTGTAAATTTATTTCTATTATGATAGATTAATTTAATGTAATAAATTCCCTTAGAATTTTTGTTTCCATAGGATTCAAGTTGATGACTTGAATGTGAGGGCCTATGTTCTTAGAAGCTTTATTCTTAAATAGTCCCTGGTCGGTGTATCATCTTAGAATATAAGGGTGATGATTATACATAGAGACTAGCATGTGCGTTGAATGATGACCGATTCTCACAGGTCATGATATTGTGATATCAAATAATCACATGGGTACTTGCTATGAACAAGTTGTACTAGACAGACCCACCCTGAGAATACTTTGTGGATTATTATATGAACATTTCACAAGTAGGTCTCAAGTGGCAATGATGTTTGTGTTTTTTTGACCTGAAGTCACAACATTCATCAAGTGAGGAAGTGCGTGCTTTGATGTCATCCAAAGTCTTCCTTGAGAAAGGTTGATGATAAATATGGTTATTGGGTACATTACAAATCATTTGAGTGTTTACGTGTGGATAGAAATGGGATTTGTCCTCCTATATAACAGGAGTTGCATCCAAGGTCCCCTTGATGGAATGAGACTGATAAATTCATGGCCATCTTGGTCGAGTCAATAAGTGATATTAGGCTCACTAATTTATGCAAGTCCATTCTAGATCAGGAAACTTGGATTGAATGGTGATGAGGATAACACAGTCTATACCTCTAGTTCTATCTGGATGTAAGGGACAAAGGGACATGACAATACTGATACATGATCATAATGGCTTTTGAATTTTAAACTCTTATTGCTTGTGGAGCAATGTTGCATTGCTAGATGCTGCTCATTATTTGTGAAACTTTTATTTGAAACTTTCAAGATCAAGTGGGATGTTGTTGTTGTTACCATGGTGATCTAGAAGTAGTCAAACATGTTGTCTCACTGCCAACGCAATATGAGCCTATAGGGTCGCATATAAGAGTATTGGAGAAGTTGGAAAGGTTTGTGTTGGCCTTGCTTATATGTGATATGAGTGAAGGAACAAACCTATGACGTTCTAGATCTGAAGGTATTTTATTCCGAGACCTATATTATGAATATGGGTCATCAAGTAAGTGGTCGGAAGAGCTAAGGAGCAATTCATCGAGTATAGTCTTGAGGTTTCAACGAATAGGTCTGAATTCGTCAAGTATCATCATAACATCTCAATGAATCTATTTTGGATTCGTCGAGTATCGTGCTGACAATTTTGACGAATTAGAATTTGATTCGTTGAGTTTCTCCTTGATGCTTGGACTGTTTGTTCTATTAGGATTCATCGGTTATTTACGTTTTATTTTGACAAATGGCCTTTTGATTCGTCGAATATTGATTCATTATCTCGATGAATTCTGATTACTCCGGTTTGATTCTTTTAAGTCTGGTTCGGCGTGGTCTGCCGGTATGGGATGTTTCAGTCTTATATATATATACGATATAAAAAATAAACTGAGGTTGTGTGCTCATTCTTTTGACCTAATAGAGCGAGACAGAGATACACGATTATTCTTCCCCGACAGAACTGTTCTGCCTAGGGCGCGATTGCCGCTCATTTCCGCTGACTGGTCGCCGATCTGCTGTTGTCACCAAAAAGTGTTTCCTCAGGCTTCATCTTCGTCGCTGCCACCTCTCCTTTAACGGTTCTAGCAAACCGTGGAGACGTTGAGGGCATACCTTCTTCCAACCTAGATCTTGTGTGACAAGAGTCTAAGGTTTCTCCATGCTCGTGTGGACATATGTAGAGGCATGGACAAAATTGTTGGGTCCATTGATCTCAATGTACCAGATTTGACAAAGGTCTACAAGACAATGGTATACACATGTTTTTATTTGATGCATGCTATAAGTTCTATGTATGCATGTGGCTCTTTGTTACTTTGATTAGACAGGTAATCCAAGTGATAATGATAGGAGCACACAGGACAAAATGCTGATAAGGCTCAAATTTGTCTAAGTCCAGATGCATTGAGTGAAGGAAGTTCTCTCAACACCAAATGACCTTAAGCATTGAGTAAAGACTAGACAGTCGAAGCCTCGGTATTGCCAAGACAGAAATTTGGTTAAGTACAGTAGCATTGAGTGAAGGCTGTTCACTCAATGCCTAGAGCAAGAATCATTAAGTCAAGCAGTCAAAGTCACAGAGAATCAACCAAGAAATCTAACTAAGTCCTGACGCATTGAGTGAAGAAAGTTCACTCAATGCCATGTAGAGAAAGTGTCGATAGAACATAGTTCATTCAGAGCTACAGTGTTGGTTGATACAGAATTCTATCTAAGGACAGAAGAGTTGAGTGAAATCAACTCACTTACCGCCTATTCAACAAAAAATATATATTAAGGACAGAAGCGTTGAGTGAAGGCAGTTCACTAAATGCCTCTTCAACAAAATAGACAAAGGCAGAAAGCGTTGGCTGAAGCAAACTCACTCAATGCTTTCATACAGAGAAAATCAGCCAAGTACAGATGCATTGAGTGATGAAGGCGTACCCAACGCCTACTCAATTAGACTGTAAAGTCAATATTCGTTGAGTGATGAATGGTCACTCAATGCCTGAAGATGTAGAAATCTGCCTAAGTGTTTTGTAGGTGAGTGACAAGGCTTCACTCAATGACTATGTAGAATTGTGAATTTGGCTAAGTCCACAGGTGTTGTGTCATGATGACCTCAACATAAATTCAAATATTGCTGGAACTGAACAATAGATGACAAAAGGCGCCACTTGCCTATTATACAACATTTAATGCTAAAGAGAAGTTGTAGCTACCAACTCCAGGTGACCCCACCGAACAAAGATTCGTTGGACGACAGGATAGAAAAGCAGGATATCAAGGAAGAAGAAATTAACTTTTGGACAATAAACTTTTTGGGATACAGAGCTTCATCTTCTTCCTCTCGACCAAGTTATAGAGTTGAAGAATTTAATCCTTTTGTTAAAACAAGAAGTTCAAGAAGATAGCTGTTGATATTCTCATCTTCAATAGTAAGTTCAGAGATCTCTCTCTCTCTCTGAGGTAAAATAAGGAACATAGGAAGTCCTAGATACGGTGACTTTACAGCTCAAGTAGAACTAATCTTGAAGATCCATTCTTGGAGCTGTGAAGAAGATTGGACTGAATCAGTTCAGTTCAAGGAAAGACAAACTCAGAGACTGCTTCTCTGAAGTCATTCATCAATAACAACCAATATTTCATTTGTATGATCTTTACTGATCTGAGTGTAAGCCTGATTTATAAAGGCTGAGGTAGGATCTTTCTGTAGATATGAGTTGTAGGGCCTTTGTGCCTGAGTTGAAGGATTTCAGCTTGGAATCTGAGTGGTAGGATCCTTGTGTGGATCTTAGGTAGGGCTAAGTGCCTGAGCTGTAGGAGGTTTATCCTCTGAGGTCGGATCCAACATTGGATCTGAGTGTTGGGCTTTCCTCCAAGTTTGAGTGTAGGACTTTTCCTAAATTCTGAGGTAGGTTGCTTGGTGTAGATTACTGAGTTTTAGGAGATTACATATCTGAGTGTAAGGCCTTGATCCTGAGTGTAGGGACTTGGGCCTGAGTGTAGGACGTGGAGAGTCTGAGAAATCTTGAGGGATGATTGTTGTAAGCTCTTGGAGCCGAATTTGGAGAAGTTGGCCTTGTCTAACAAACTGTTAGAAAGGTGGGAAGGATAGTGGATGTACCCATACTCTGAGAAAACACTATAAAACATTTGTGTGCTGATGGTGTGTTCTTGAAAGAAAACCTAAACTATCAAAAGAAAACACTAAACGAAAGAAAAACTTATTCACCCCCCTCTAGGTGTTTATCTACTCTTGAATCTAAAGACTTTCAAGTGGTATTAGAGGGAGGTTACTCAAAAAGGACTTAACAGTCTGAGCTAATCTCCAGGAGTAGCTACTAATATTCCTTATGGGTCAGGAGAGAATCATAAGGAGTTGGGTTCTATGAAGCTCCCAATCTACAGGAAAGAAAATTTTGGCATTTAGAAAGAAAGGTTCAGGCTGTTCATGGAAGCATCTGACCTCAGGATTTTCATTACTTTTCAAGAGGGACCTTTCATCCCCATGAAGGTCTAAGTTCTGGATGCCACTATCTAGACACCTAAGAAATATTCTGAGATGACCAAATATGAGGTCATACTAGCAACTATGTATAAGAGGGCACATAACGTCATAGTGAGTTCCATTGATGATTCTACTTTTCAGAATTTTGTCTACTGCATGACCTCTACGGAAATGTGGGACACATTGATTGTCTATATGGAGGGAACTAAAGAATTCATGGTTGATAAAAAATCCCTTCTTAATCAAGAATATAAAGCCTTCAGGAAAGGCAAAAAGGACAGTATAGCTGAATGCTATGAAAAATTCTTCAAAACAATGAATGAGCTGAGCACTTATTGGAGGGTCTTTAGAAATTATGAGTTGAATGACAAGTTCTTCAGATCTCTAACTAGATACTAGGACACCAAGATATGTGCCATCAAATAGGTGGCCAAGCTGGCTGAAACTCCTCCACACACATTGTTAGGAAAGATGCTGTCCCATGAGATGCAACTATCTGCTAGAAAGGAGGAGGAGACCACCAACAAGCTCAAGCCAATGAGAAGATAGTGACCTTCAGGGTTGATTGCTCCAAGAAGAGCAAGGAGAGTATTTCCTTTCCCCTAAAAAGGCCTGCTGAATTAGATAGCTATGAGCCAAGCTCATCTAACAACAACTTGTCAGATGAAGAGTTTGCTACATTCTCAAGATAGTTTTAGAAGATGATGAAGAGAAATCAGTAGAGGAACAGACCTTCCTCCTCCTCTCATCACAAGAAGGACCACAAAAAGTTTGAGAAGAAGTTCTACAAGGGAGACATGTATGACACTAAACCTAGTAAACAGTTTTCCTTTAATGTTGTTTATTACTGCTATAGCAAGGCTGGGCATGTCATTACTGACTGCCCAGTCAAGAGGAAAGAGCAGAAGAAATCTGAGGAGAAGAAGCACCACCATTAGAAGGGCAAGAAGGAAAGGTCCTTCATGAACAAAAAGGAGAAGAGCTGGAGTTAAAGTGACTCAGCCTCTTCAAATTCTGAAGAAGAGGAATCCTATATAGGGCTATTTGTTGCAGTCACTGATGAAAAAGATGTGGACTATCCTGCTGCTAGGATAGGAATCAGGCCCCTCTTTCACTCTCAGAGAGTGATACTGAGGTGGATGAAGATGTCAGTGGCTGATATGGGCTAATGTCCACATTAGATGAAGAATTTAGCAAGGATCAGCCTGGACTAGGTAAGGTACATTCTTTGTCTAGTTCCTCATCTGGATCTGACTATGAGACAAATCCTAATTCTGATGCATCCTCATCCTGTGATGAAGATGGGTCAGAATCTGAGGAAGATGACAATCAACTGATTGATAAGTATTGTGCCCTTCTGGATGCCTTGAAAAGGAGCAAGAGATTGGCTAAGAAATAAGTTGAGGAGATTATCTCCCTACAGCTAGCTACTTCCCAGCAGTCTGAGTCAGCATCCTTGCTGGATCAGAAGATGAGGGAAGTTAGTCAATTGAATGCCATCTCAATCATCCAGATTGGGACCATCAAATAGAAGAACAAGATCATTATGAATCTTGTGGAAAAGCTCCTTAAGTAGAAAAAGATAGTGGCTGAATTCATCAAGACAAAGACTGTGCTGCCACTAATTGATTCCTTTACCTCTAAAAAGGATAAGAGTGGTTTGGGGTCTAAGTGGAACACTAGAGCTACCACTTCCAGAGGGAAAGGCAAAGCTTCTATTATGCCTCAGAATAGCTTCGATAAAGTAATTCTTCCATCAAACAGGTATGAAAAGGATAATATATATGGTCATTGGAAGAATGAGAACTCTTCCTGTAAGTATACAAATGTATCTTACATTGGAGGGAGAAAGGGTATGGGCTTGAGTGCCTTCAAGGCTCCCCTTTAAGAAATTCAGATGGCCCATCATGGACCATTTGTTTTTGGAATTCCATCCCCTACACTCAAAAATATGGCAGTGGCTATTAGTCATGCTCTTCTAGCAAAATCACAGACCAAAGGCAAGTCTATTTGGAAGTCTGATTTGGCCATCTCTGATGCCATCAACAATATATCTGCTACAAAGAAGATTGTTGTTGGTAGTAATCAGAGCAAGACAAGTTCATCTACTGTCAGACTTACTTTCAGTCAAATTCTTATTGAAAGAAACAAGATGAGGGCTACTACACTCCCCTCTAAATAGTTTGCTATTAACAGCTTGTAACCTACTGGAACTGTTCAGAAGAGAAGGCACAACATTCATCAGTGCTGGTGCTGTGGTAAAGTGTGACACTTTGCCATAAACTGTTGGCACAACCCTAGTGTGCCAAGGGCTAAAGTGAGTTTTCCTTCCAGGAGTGTTGCAGGGAGACAAGTTAATTTTCAGACTAACAAGCACCTAGGACCCAAACTCTTTTTGGGTCCTAAGGTAAACTGATTTATGATTGCAGGTTATTCCAAATACCTATGCACCAATATAATACTTGGACAGTGGATGTTCCAAGTACATGACTGGAACAAGATGTCATCTAAAGGAATACTCTCCTGTGAATAATGGACCTAAAGTTATCTTTGGATGTTCAGACAGAGGATTTACCAAGGGATATAGAATGATTTCCAATGGCATAGTCTCAATCTCAAAAGTGGCTAATATGGAAGAGTTGCAACATAACCTGATATGGATAAGCCAACCATGTGATCTTGGCTATGTCATTGTATTTTACGAGGATGAGTGCCAAATTAAAAGGTCAAGTGACCAAGAGGTTGTTTTGACAGGCACTAGGAGTGGGAATTTTTTTTAAAACTTTTTTATGTTTAATTTCTGACACCCCTGTTTGTCTAGTTTTAAATAAGAAAGTCTTATACTGTGTGCAATTACACAAGAGACTAGCTCATTTGAACTACAAGACCATTATCAAGCTCTTTAGTGAAGAGCTAGTCAGAAATGGTCCCAATATTAAATGCACAAAAGAGGGTATTTGCTCTGCATGCCAAAAGGGTAAGCAGACCAAAGCTTCTTTTAAAAGCATTGGGGTCAACGAATTTGTGAGGTGCTTATACCTCCTATATATGGACTTGTTTTGTCCTATGTCAGTTCATTGTCTAGGTAGGAAAGTTTACACACTTATAATACTTGATGACTTCTCCAGGTTTGCTTGGGTCTTCTTCTTGAGGAAAAAGTATAAAATCCTTGACATCTTCAGGACCTTTGTCAAGCAAATTCAAAATGAATTGGATGGCTTTGTGGTCAAAAACAAAAGTGACCATGACATTAATTTCAATCTGATGACATGACAAAGTTCTATAAAGAACAAGGGATTCTCCAAGAATTTTCTTCTCCAAGAACACCCCAGGAAAATGGAATAACTGAGAGGAAAAATAGAACTCTTATAGAAGCTGGAAGAACACTACTAAGTGACACATCTCTCCTAAAATACTTCTTAGCTGAGGTAGTTAATACTGCATCTCATGTCATGAATAGGGCTTCAGTCAATAAGTATCATAATAAGACTCCCTATGATATCATGAAGGGTAGAAAACCAAACCTTGCCTATCTCAAGATCTTTGGTAGTAAATGATATGTGCTCAAAAATGGGAAGTCATATCTGACTATAGGATCTACAACCTGAAAAATCAAGTTGTAAAAGAGTCTGAAAATTTAGTTTTTGATTAATCTTTAATGATTAACAGTGAGCTGCCTAGATCATCATCTAGATCTGTAGGTATAGAATATGTGATGGATAAACAAACCATCAAAGATGCTCCTCTAGCTGCCCAAAATAAGACAATGGTGTGTATGTTCCTTAAAAAGTACAAAGCTTACAAGACATGGGTGAAGATCAGCTGGATCCAGCCATTGAATTCAATAATGATGAAGAAAGATTGCATCCAGCTGTTAGACATCTAAAGGATCATTCCAAACATTAGATCATTGGTAATTCTAGCCAAGGGGTTACAACAAGGAGCAGAAGCCTGAACATGACCATGTACTCTAGCTTTTTGTCTTAAATTGAGCCCAAAAGATTTGAAGATGCCAACATAGACCAATTTTGGATTATGGAAATGCAAGAAGAATTGAACCAGATCAAGAGATGTAAGGTCTTGAAGCTGGTTCCCAGACCACAAGGACATAACATCATTGGAACCAAGTGGATATACAAAAATAAGTTAGATGAGAATGATATTATAATTAAGAACAAAGCTAGACTATTGGCTAAGGGATATAAACAAGAGGAAGGTATTTCTTTTGATCAGATCTTTGCCCCAGTTGCTAGACTAGAAGCCATAAGACTATTCCTTGCATATGCTGCCCACAAGGGATTCAAGGTCTAATAGATGGATGTGAAGTCAGCCTTCCTAAATAGTGATCTAAGAGAGGAGGTCTATATTGAGCAGCCATCAGGTTTTGTTAATCCCAACTCTCTTGATTATGTTTATAGGCTTAGTAATGCAGTAGGCCCAGAGCCGGCTTGCTCTAATAGGCCCTTGACGCCCCAACCCATAGGAACACGAGATGGCACCCACTGCCGGGCTGCAGCCCAAGCACCCTACCCATGACCGCATCTATTCTCATCGCGGCGAGATGTTGGACTAGAGCTGACCCGCTCTGATAGGCCCTTGACAGCCCAACCCATAGGAACACGAGATGGCACCCACTGCCGGGCTGCAGCCCAAGCACCCCACCCATGACTGCACCTATTCTCAGCGCGACGAGATGTTGAGGTGACGTCTCGAACCCATCCCCCTTTATAAAGAGTTTTCCTAATAGCTCTCATCACCAACTGAGCTGCGACTCGCTCTGATTGGCCCTTGACGGCCCAACCCATAGGAACACGAGATGGCACCCACTGCCGGGCTGCAGCCCAAGCACCCCACCCATGACCGCACCTATTCTCAGCGCGGCGGGATGTTGAGGCGAGGTCTCAAACCCAGCCCCCTTGATAAAGAGCTTTCCTAACAGCTCTCATCACCAACTGAGCTGTAGCTCAGTTGGTGATGAGAGCTGTTAGGAAAGCTCTTTATCAAGGGGGCTGGGTTTGATGAGAGCTGTTAGGAAAGCTCTTTATCAAGTGGGCTGGGTTTGAGACCTCGCCTCAACATCCCGCCGCACTGAGAATAGGTGCGGTTATGGGTGGGGTGCTTGGGCTGCAGCTCAGCATTAGGTGCCATCTCGTGTTCCTATGGGTTAGGTCGTCAAGGGCCTATCAGAGCGGGCTGGCTCTGGGCCTACTACATCACTTAGGAATGCTTTGTATGGGTTGAAACAAGCCCCTCGAGCATGGTATGAAATCCTATCTAGCTTTCTCATTGAGAATAAATTCTCAATAGGAAAAATAGACAAGACTCTATTTTCTAAGAGAATCAAAGGGCAAGATAATCTTAGTCCAGATTTATGTAGATGACATAATCTTAGTGTCTACTTATGATAACCTTTGCAAGAAGTTTGCCAAACTTATGCAAGTGAAATTTGAGATGAGCAGTATAGGTGAGCTCAAGTACTTCTTTGGCCTCCAAGTAAGACAGTCTGAGGATGGATTGTCCATCTCTTAGTGTAAGTTCACTAGGAAGTTAGTTATAAAATTTGGTATGGAGAGTGCCTCTATAATGAAAACTCCCATGTGGTCATGTATGTCAATAGACAAGGATGAGACAGAAACCTATTGATGAAACCATGTATAGAGGCATAGTTGGCTCCCTCCTCTATCTTACTGCAAGTTGGCCATACATCATGTATGCTACATGTGTTTGTGCTAGATACCAGGCAAGCCCTAAGGAGCCTCATTATTTTGATATAAAAAGAATTCTAAGATATCTTAAAGGTATGCAAGATCTTGACCTATGGTACCCTAGGAATAGTGATTTTGAGCTAACTAGGTATTCATATGCAGATTTTGCAGGCTATAGAGAAGACATGAAAAGTACATATAGCTCCTTTCAATTATTAGGTGTAATGCTTGTATCATGGGGCAGCAAGAAGCAAACTAGTGTTGTAATATCAATAGCGTCAGAATATATATCAGTAGGAAGTTGCTTTGCTCAGTTGCTGTGGATCCAACACCAACTCCTGGACTATAAACTAAAGCTAAGTAACACTTCAATGTATTTTGATTCTACAAGTGCAATCTCTATTGCTAGGAATTATGTCTCTCACAGTAAGACTAAGCACAATAGATTAGGTATCATTTTATTAGGGAGAATGTGGAATATGAAGACATCAGTCTTGAATTTGTCCCTACTGACTAGCAAGTAGCTGATATCTTCACCAAACCACTAAATGAAGCCAAGTTCAATGCTTTTAAATTTTAATTGGGTATGTTGAATCTAGTTCAGCTTCAATAGCTCTCTATATATTTTTTTGTTTGTTTCAGGTAGTGTTAATCTCTACAGAATAAATACAGGAGAAATGGACTAAGTGTCCCGACGTCGAGTGCGCTGAGACTCGATCAAGCATTGAATGTGCTGAGTCTATGTGATCAGAAGTTGAGTGCGTTGAGATAATTGCAAGCGTCGAGAGCATTGAGTGCATCGAGTCCACTCAATACTTACTCCCAGTGACGTCTATTTGCGGCTAAGTGTTGGGATCAATTTCATCCGATGATCACTTCTTGATCATAAATAGGTATGCGCCTCTCCATCTTCTAAAATAGAAACTACTATAAATAGAAGACTGTTTGCGCAAAACAAAATACACTATTCCTTGCCTTCTCTTCCCTTTGCGAAGAAACGACAAAAGCTCGCAAAATCAACAGCAACTCACAGAAGAAATGAAGCCAAGGAGATTGGATTTCCTATTTGAGGGTTCAGAGCTAGTTAAAAAATGGATTCAAGGATGAGCCTGAGGAAATAAAGTTAGTTCTCCATCTACTTCATGTCGCTGACCTAGAATATGTTCTCTTAGAGCCTAGTCTACTTTGGAAGAGAGAAGTTCTTGAGTTATACTCAACAGCCAAGGTCGACTTGTCATCCATGAAACTCAGGTCCTTAATAAGTGGAAATAAGGTTAAGATTACCCCCAAGAGACTGAGCATGGCACTACAACTTCCAAAGTTCAAAATGTCTGATGAAGAAGATGAAATGGATCAAACTGATGTCAAAGCTGCCCTAAAGTTGTGTGGAGTCTCAAAGCACACCACTGGATCGACTCTAAGAAGTGAACTGATCCTGAAAGGAAACTTCCTTGCAGATGTCATTGGAAAGGCACTGCTATGAAAGTCTGGCTCCCATGACAAAATTTCCAAAAAGATGTTTGAGTTAATGGCAAGGGTGATTCTCTCTAAAAGGATAGAATGGGGAGAGATTTCTTTGATAGAGTTGTAGAGTGTATCCCAGATCCAAACCTGGGTATAATTCTTTCTCTGTTTCTACACAATAGTGTTCTAAGGATCCTTAAAATAAGGCTAGGAACAAGGATTCATCACATGAGAAGGATGGAATCCAAAATGCTTTATAGATGGGAAAGATTTCTGCAAGTACACCAATAGTCAGCTGAGAAGAAGAAAAAGAAGGCAGTGACAGTTCTAGAAGACAACACTAACAAAAGTTCATCTGAATAGTGTGAGGACGATCCTCATGATCCATAACTTTCTCAGTCTACTGAAGAGACCAGGAGAGACACAAGTGCTCAGGTATCATTTTCCTCTAAACCTGTAGCAATGATTCAAGTGAGCAAAACTCAGTCTGAAGAACTTTTAGATGATGCTATGGAGATACCTCCAGTTGAGGTTATTGAAAGGGTTGCTGAAGAAATGGTCAAAAAGATTCTTGCAGAGTTGGAGGGGGAGTCCTCCAAGTCACCAGTTCCTGCTGAAAAAGAAGCTGCACCTACTTACCAAGATCTACATGGTGGATACAGTCCTTAAAGTGAAGGGGAGTAACTCCTTGAGCAAGTCATGGAAGATGCTCTTGCTGAGGGGGGAGAAAAACTAGTTCTTGGATAAGATTGATCAGATTCCTATTGAGAAGGAGAAGGAAATAGAAAGCAACATTGCTAAAGATCTGACTGTATCTGTGGACATTGTAGAGTTTGAGGAGGAGATTCTCACTAAACTCCCTACTCAAGGAATAGTTAATGATATAGACTCTTCTGAATCAGATAAACGGAATGTTGCTGCTAATGAAAATGCAAATCAACATTCTTCATAGTTTGAAATGGCTGACTCAGTTGCAAAAGAAGAACTCAGGCCAGTGCAACAACCAGTCTTTAATAAAGGAACATCAAATAAAGCTGATCAGATATCAGGAACCTTCCTGGTTAAAATGAAAGGGTTGTTAGATGATCAAAGAAGGTAAATAAAGAACTTTGTCGATGGCTCTATCAATAATCTCAGGAATGATCTGTCAACAGAGATTAAATCCATCAGATTTGAGGTGAATCTACTAAAAGGCAAAACTGTGGCATTCTTCCATAGGGTTGCACCTACAGTTACCTTTACTAAGAGCAAGCTAGCTGAAATAAGTAATATCTAGACTGGGATCGTGGAAAATCAGACCATTACTGCCAACAACATGCTAGCAATTCACAAAGCACAAAAGGAATTGATGGAAATAAACAAAAATATTCTTGAAAGAAGAATGGATGCATGCGCCCAAGTTCTAGATGATCATTTGCTCAAAGTCAAGAACTACGTCACCCTTAGTATTGACCATCTGGATGGTCAGTTGATAAAGGCTTGCACCTACCTGACTAAAGATGTGTCTTAAGTAGTCAAAAAGGGGGAGAAGGAAGTGACCGTGACTAATACTAAAAATGCAGTTTGGTGTATAAATATGATCAGAGGATCCTTTTGTCTTGAACAAATAATATATGATAACATCCCTGCTTTTCCTGACCAGATTAATCAAGCACTGCAAGATTGGAATCAGTATGGTACCTAATATAATGATCAGTATGTAGAATATTATGACACTCAGCAGTATGACATTCAAGATGGTGCACAGTGGACTGAACATTCTATAGTAGTTGAAATTCCTACATTCAGCCCCACTATTGACCAAATGATAAGAGCTAAAGGAAATTCTTTGGCTGAGGAAGAGGGAGATGTCAGGTTGAGCAAGAAAAGGTACAAGGAAGAAATGGAAACCAGGCCAGATTTTAAAGAATGGAGTCCTCAATCCAGGTCTATCATTCTGTCTGCTTGGGACCAAGTCAAGTCCAAGAAAACTGAGAGGGGAAAGCTTTATAGCTCCTTAGAATGGGAAAAGCTTGAGAAGAATGAAGAGGACAAAAGAAATTTCAGAAGGGACAAGAGGTTAGGCAAACTACGACCAGATGCTACGGAGCCCAACAAGTAATTCCCAAAGCCATACAGCTATTTTGAGAGGCAAAGGGAAAAGGAAGGAGACAAAGCAAAAGCTGCCAAGAAGCCTAGCAGGGGCATAGTCATAAGAGAACCCGAAACTTAGAAATGTTTCTTGTTTTACTTAAGGGCAGTAGGAAAAGTGTTTTGTTTTATGCACAATACCAAAACATTAATCCTTCTTTTAATGAAAATAATATTTTTGGTTGTGTATAATTTATCTCACCTTTCTATTGAAATGTTATATCTGCTGCATATGTGTTAGTATATATCATTGTCTAAGGTTTTGACTTCTTCAAATAGGGGGAGATTATTAGGTCCATAGATCTCAATGTCCCAGATTTGAAGAAGGTCTACAGGATAATGGTATACACATGTATGTATCTAATACATGCTATAAGTTCTATGTATGTAGGTGGCTATTTGTTACTTTGATTAGAGAGGTTATCTAAGAAGCATGTAGTGAAGGCAGCTCACTCAATGACTAGAGCCAGAAGCATTGAGTAAAGCTCAAGAAGTCAACGCCGCAGAGAATCTGCGAAGAAATCTTGCTAAGTCCAGAGGCATTGAGTGAAGGAAGTTCACTCAAAGCCATGCAAAGAAAGCGTCGACAGAACATAGTTCAATCAGAGCTGCAGTATTGGTTGATAAGGAATTCTATTTAAGGACAGAAGCGTTGAGTGAAGTCAACTCACTCAACGCCTATTCAACAAAAAAACTATATAAGGACAAAAGCATTGAGTGAAGGTAGTTCACTCAACGCCTCTTCAACAAAACAGATAAAGGCAGAAAGTGTTGAGTGAAGCCAACTCACTCAATGCCTTCATATAGAGAAAAGGAGCCAAGTACATATGCGTTGAGTGATGAAGGCTCACTCAATGCCTACTCAATTAGACTATAAAAGTCAATATTAATTGAGTGATGTCTGGTCACTTAATGCCTGAAGATACAGAAATCTGCCTAAGTGTTTTGGCTGTGAGTAACAAGGCTTCACTTAATGCTTATGTAGAATTGTGAATTTTTCTAAGTCCATAGGTGCTGTGTCATGATGACATCAACATAAATTCAAATGTTGCGAGAACTGAATAGTAGACGACAAAAGGCGCCACTTGCCCGTTGTACACCATTTAATACTGAAGAGAAGTTGCAGCTACCAAATCCAGGTGGTCCCACTGAACAAAGAGCCATTGGATGGCGGGCTAGAAAAGCAAGAGATCAAGGAAGAGGAAATTAACTTTTGTACAATAAAATTTTTGGGATACAAAGCTCCATCTTCTTCCTCTCGACCAAGTTGCATAGTTGAAGAACTTATTCCTTCTGTTAAAACAAGAAGTTCAAGAAGATAGCTGTTGACATTCTCATCTTCAACAACAAGTTTAGAGAGCTCTCTCTCTCTGAGGTAAAATAAGGAACAAAGCAAGACCTAGCTGCAGTGACTTCACAACTCAAGTAGAACTAATCTTGAAGATATATTCTTGGAGCTGTGAAGAAGATTGCACTGAATCAGTTCAGTTCAAGGAAAGGCAGTCTCAGAGACTGCTTTTCTAAAGTCATTCATCAACAACAACCAATATTTTATTTATAGGATCTTTACTGATCTGAGTGTTAACCTGATCTATAAAGGATGAGGTAGGATCTTTCTGTAGATCTAAGCTATAGGGACTTTGTGCCTGAGTTGTAGGATTCATGCTGGGAATCTGAGCGGTAGGATCCTTGTGTGGATTTGAGGTAGTGCTAAGTGCCTGAGTTGTAGGGGGTTTTTCTTCTGAGGTAGGATCCAACATTGGATCTGAGTGTAGGGCTTTCCTCCAAGCCTGAGTGTAGGACTTTGCCTAAAGTCCGAGGTAGGTAGTCTGGTGCAGATTACTGAGTTGTAGGGAGTTATATCTTTGAGTGTAAGGCCTTGGACCTGAGTGTATGGACTTGGGCTTGAGTGTAGGACTTGGAGGAGTCAGAGAAATCCTGAGAGATTTGTGTTGTAAGCTCTTGGAGACGAGTTTGGAGAAGTTTGTCTTGTCTAACAAACTGTTAGAAAGGTGGGAGGGACAGCGGATGTTCCTATACTTGGGGGAACCAATATAAACCATTTGTGTGCTGATTATGTGTTCTTGAAAGCAAAGCTAAACTATAAAAAACACTAAAAGAAGAAAAAACCTATTCACCACCTCTAGGTGTTTAACTACTCTTGAATCTAAAGACTTTCAACAATTCTACGCTTGGGACTCCAGTAGCTAGTGTTCGTCGAACTTCTTAAGAGCACCTTGGTTGAGTAGTGACTCAATCCCTCAAAGGTTTAATTTTATTTACTGTAATTTTACTTCTTGATCAATATTAATCACAAGATCCATATTTCATTTGAGTTTTCTTGTTCCCTATTCCGCTGCGCACAACTGTTGTGTCGTATAGTAAAACCTAACAAAAAGTTGGCAAAACTTTATGTCGATAACATTATATGATTGCACGATGTGCCATGCAGCATTGTAAGTGACCGAGATGGGAATTTTACATCAAATAATTGGAGCCTAATATACCAACTATTGGGTACCAAGCTGAAGTTTAGCATAACCATCCTTCCACACACAGATAGGTAGATTGAGTGGACCAATATAACCATAGAGGATATGCTCTGAATATGCATCTTGAATTTTGTAAAGAGGTATGAGAACCATCTTTATATGATTGGGTTTGCCTACAATAACAACTACCAAACAAGTAAACCAATGACGCCCTTTGAGGCCCTATATGGTAGAAACTGTCATTCTTTCTTGGCTTGGGCAGAAACGGGCAACATGAAAATATTGTATAAGTGAAAGGACATCAATGATATAAATTCAACGATTCAAAAAATTTTGGAGTGATTGTTGATTGCTTAGGATAGATAGGCAAAATACTATAACATCAAGCACTATAATATCAAGTTCATTGTTGGCAACTGGGCTATCATAAAGTTCAAACCATTCAAGGGTGTATCGAGGATTCCATGCTTGAAAAGGCTAAGTATTAGATACCTTTGTTTGTTTGAGATCTTAGAGTGTGTTGGTGAAGCTGCCTATTAGCTTGCTCTTTCAACTGAGTTAAGTGGTTTATACGATGTATTTGAGATATTAGTGTTGATTAAGGTGTTGTATGAGCCTACTCAAGTGCTTGCAACTGATAAAGTTGCAGTTGATTATGGGTAAAAGATGGAAGTCAAGAATATTTGCATCGAAGACATTGAAGTCAAGCAGTTGCGGATCAAAATGACTAAAATGGTTAAAGTTTGTTGGGATAATTGTAGATAAGAGGAGCTATTTTGGGATTGAGAGCTTACCATGCCCGAGGAGTTCCCTAGGTTATTCTATTGAGGTACAATTTATGTTTTATATCTTGTGTTTTTTTCTTAGTTCTAGAATTTGTTGAATCCGATGGACAATCTTAGAGGGGGGGGGGGGTGAATAAGGTTTTAAAAGATCGCTCAAAATTAAAACAAAATTTTTCCAAGAATACAAGTTCTGGATTCTATCGCGGGGCGGCCGACCACTACCGTGCAATGGTTGGTCACAGAGACTGATTCTCTTGTAAAACTTTGTTTTTTGATTTCCCACATAGCACTTAAACCTCTAGCAACATATAACCATAATTTTGAGATGTAATAGGCAATTTATAATTTTGTTTAAAGTAAGAACATTTGTTTACAAAAGCAAAATTGCATCTCCGTGATGCCAGAGATCGAAGACGATGAATACAAATTTGTTTTGGTTTCTAACTAACCCTCCCCGGATCGGTTGGTTCTCACTCTTCTTCCCAAGAAGATCGACGAGCAACCTCTTCGCCTTCCTACCCGGAAGGGTCTTAGAGCCCCACTAGATCTCCTAGATCTAGACGTCCTCCCAAGATGATTTCCTGTAGATTCCTCCCAGGAATCTGACGACCTCCTAGGTCGATTTCCCTTACACATAGATCAGATAAAAATAAAGAAAAACACAAAAGAAAAATTTAGAGTTTAAGAGTTATTTCTCCCTCAAGAGTATAACTCCTCCGAGGAACGGTGCGTGATCGATGCTCTTGAAAATCGTTCTCGTTGCAGTCGATCTGCCGTAAATGGTTGTTGAAGATTTTGTTTGCTGGAGTTCTTCGATCCCGAGCGAGAGGAAGAAATAATGCTTTTCCTTTGACGGGGATGAATGTTTGTCCTTCTCGAGATGACGGCCGAACCTTAGAATGAAATATTCTCCTTCGTGTCTTATATAGGAAAAGAAACGCATGCTTTTATATATCTTGAAAAATACGCTACCACTGGCGGTAGGGATAGCGCCCAACTTTATGTCATTTCAAGTGATTGTGACAGCTGTCCAACAGATTTGGGAAAATATTAAAATAAAATATTTTTCCTCTTTTATAATAGCATGGAGCGATAAGATGCTAGCACCTGGTGGTAGTCATAGAGTAACAGTTCTTTAATTCTTTGAGGCTAGCACCTGCGGTAAGGCTAGCGCTCGATGATAGGTCATAAAATTTTTTTTTCTGTCTTTTAGTACTTGAAAATCTTCACACTATACCAAACACAAGTATGATCAAATACAACTTGGGATTTTGATATTGTCAAACCTAAGATATACAGACTATAGGTTCAAACAAACTCCCCCTTTTGATAATATCAAATCCAGCTCATGAGATATAAATAGTAATGACAAGGTACAGTGTAATCATATGAAATATAGTAGGTTGAATTAATCAATACGCCCCCTACATGCGTGCTCCCCCTACTTGTGTGCTCCCCCTACATGTGTGATCCCCCAACAAAAGATCTTCCATGGGGTGACTTAATATAGTATAAACTCATGAACACTCAAATCTCCCCTTTTTGATATTATTAAAAGGGCTAGGGATTAACAAACATGTACCAAGAGATGAGAAACGTGCACACATGCATGTAAAAAAACATAAGCACTAAGGAAAAAAATAAGAGTGGAACACCATGAATATAGACCTACCCAACAAACTAAGAAAAGTTGACATGAAAAAATTTTCAGAGCAAGTGAAATTTTGGAAATACATGTGAATCTAAATACACACGATTTGTAATACAATGTTAGGAGATTTATAGAGTTAATACAGTGCAATATTATAAGCGTCATGAATAGAAATCATGTACTATAGCATACATGCTATAGACAGATATTGTAGTTTAAGTATAATCTTATGCATGGAAGTATTAGATAGAATAATGACAGGTGTATGTGTAGTATCAGAGAGAAAAACATCAAGTAGAAATCATCATAGATACATGTTTTATCTCTATAATTCAATATGCTAACACAAGAGAAATGAAGTGAAAATTCACGTCACGTTTCTATCTATTTCATACTAAGACTAGAACAAGGGTCACTAAATCAATTTGTAGTCTATGCACAAGATCGAAATGATTCTTTATACCAAGGTGCTCATCTTCATAATGCTCATGAAGACTTATCAGGAGGATTGAGTAGTGCTTGCGGGTATCTTTAACACATAATTTGATAGCATACGTAATGTTTTTCACAATTTTTTTCATCTATTTTTTCTATCATTTTTATATTGTTGAAGAGTCAAGATCCCCGAATCAATCAAAATCTACCCACATAGATAGATACACTTTAACTTGTATACAACAGTCTTTGTCACTAGAATGTTAGCCCAAAGTTCTAAACTTTATACATGAAACATGAACATCATGACATTGATTTTTCAAGACATTTCTAGCGTGTTAGACACAGTATCATGAGTTATAACATGTAAGCATTGAAATTCTATTGGAGTATATTTTTTAGGGATTTGTGAACACTTAAAAGTCATTACGGTATCTAAATCCTCATACATACCTGGAGGCATATTCAATATACACTATATTGTCCAGTCACATTCTATAACTAAGTACCAATAGATGATACACAACATGGCAAACCAAACAATGTTGAACAAAGATTAACATATTCTAGAAAATAAATATTGCATGTAATCGTTATGCTTTAGGCTCTAGTCATGCATGTCCTAAGAATGATTGTTCCATTTTTTTAAGCTTTAATATTTTTTTTTGTTTTAATACTCAAAAATTTAACAAATCAAACTGAAAAATAAAAACGTGTTTTTGGGTTTTGGGGATTTTTCAAATTTTTATGTGTTTTTGTTTTTTTTTAAAAAGAATGGAAGATAAAACAAATAAAAAAATATTTTTGGGTTTTTGGGATTTTCAAATTTTTTGTGATTTTGATTATTCAGCACAAAAAACACAAAATAAAGGGACCCAAAGAAAACACAAAAGCAAAAAAAAAACACAGAAAAAATTCAAAAAGCCAACTTACTGCCAGCGCTAGGGAGGGTTCATAAAGATATTGTCAAGTTGATCGTCAGTCCCAATGAAGCTCACTTTCAAGATTTTTTTCTTAATGTGATCTCGAATAAAGTTATGATGAACGTTTAAGTGTTTTGATCGAGAGTGATGCACCCGATTATTTTTTAAGTCTATGACACTTTTTTGTCCCACCTAAGTGCAATGTTCTTGAAAGAGAGACCAAAGTCTTCAAACGTTTGTGACATCGAAAGTGCTTGTGCGTAATAACTTTTTAGGGCAATGTATTCAGCCTTGGTTGTGGAGAGGGAAACAAAATTCTGTTTCCTACTCGACCATTGAACTAGTACAGGTCCAAAGAAGTGATATGTGCCACATGTGCTTTTGCGTTCAAGTGAACACTCGGCATAATCTGAATCAGAATAGCAATGTAGTGTGAAATTTTTGGTGTGTGGGTACCAATGACCAAGATTTTGTGACCCTATTTGTAACATCTCATAAACTACTGGACCCCTCAGAAGTTTTTGTCATGACTAGGTTATGACAAAGTTCTAAGAAGACCAAGAGGACCATGGATTCCTAGGTAAATGGGTGAAACCACCTTGATCTGCAATTAGTAATTTCCTGTTACCTAGCCTAGGGTTTGGCTTTTGGGTTCCAACCTGACTAATTGACCCCACTAAACCACTTCCAATCTCATGGGAACCCTTTAGAGCCCTTACAACCCATTTTGGTTAAACAAAGGGGATCAGGTTAACCAGGGTCAACCCTAATCCTAGTTAGGTAAAATTGCCCTAACATGACCCAAATTGATTGCACCAAGCCACAAATGGACTTGGGTGTTGGCAAGGGACTTAAGACACTTAGTTGACCAGTCAACCCACTCATTTCACCAAGTCAACACCCCAAGTCAACCTTTGCCAAACCAAACCCAAATGGGGAGGAAAGTCAAGCCCAACTTTAATCCAATTGGGCTAGGCCCAATTGTGATGGCCCAATAGCTACAATAAGTGGGGATTACCTAAAGAGCTTCTCAAAATCTGGAGGTGGGGACTAGGAGAGAAAAAATAGGGGTTAATTTAAGAGATGAGAGAGAAAGAGGGGGATTAATGGTGAATGCAAAGAGGCTTCCCTATTCCTCTTCCCTAAGCCTCCACTCATCTCCCCTGACCCTTGGGAGGAGTTTGCTTTCAATTCCAGCTGGCCAAGCATAGGAGAGGGCACCTATTCACCATGGCCGAAAACTCCCTTCAAGGCCATTAGTGGCCATTCAAGTGTTTCCTCTGCCACTCCCAAAATCAACCCCTTCATCAGCTTTAAAATCTTCCAAGCAATCAAAACAAACTTTTACATCATTACTTTTGGTGGAGTATTGATAATTTGGTAAGAAAAAGCTTGGAGACCGTCGGCCATGGCGCACCACCACCACACTCACCGCTAAGCCCTCTTGTAGGTCTAGTCCTCTTCCTCTACCTCTATACTAGATCTGTAGATAATTAGGTGAAGAAATCGGGCTCAATCGAGCCCGATCAGTGAGGAAAAAATGAGCAATTACCATGAATAACCAAACTCTCGGGTTTGCCAGAAACGGCCTCTCCGGCTGCCTTGTTGCCGTTAGGCAATAACCACCACCTCAACGGATGTGGTGGTGGCGGTGGCCGGCTTGGGAGGAGGCTGGTTGGATGGGAAGATGAGTTTGAAAGTGCTCAAGGCAGAAGCAATCCTTGCCCTTGGCTCATCAGGGACGATGACCAGGAGCCGTCAGATTGACCTCGATCTGATAAGCGCAGGCCGGGTAATTTAAATTTTAATATTATATATATTTTGTCACATTATATCAGTCATTTTGTTTTAATTATAAAAAATAGCTAGAGGCACTTTCTGGAAATATGTCCTACACAAAAAACCTATCCCTTGGTGTCTATTTTAATACAAAATTTAAATCAACCCATTTAGGAAACTTGATTTCCCTCAGTGCACTTTTTGGTGCAAGGTGTCCAAAGTCTAACAAGAAAATTAAAATGAGTCCCCCCAATGGCCCACTCAGTCAAATGTCTTGAAACTTTGACCATAGTCTACTGTGGCAATTGCCCTCAACATATCCAAAAATCAAAAATTTTGGAGATGATTTTCCTATAGTTTATTGTAATAATTTAATAATACCTACATGTGATTAAAATAGGGTTTTTGGACCTCAAATTTACCCCAAACTCTGGTGGATGACCTAAGGGGTCATTATATGTCTATGAAAAAAATTTTCAGCCCTTTTGGAGTAGATTTGATGGGGGGAAGAAGGTGATAAAAGTTGGTCATCTACGGGTAATGGGCCTAGATCTTCAATAGTGTATATAGTGATGTTGAGTGATCAACCCCTCAACCAAACATGGTGAAACCTTTGACACTACATTATTATCACTTAAAAACCCCCTATGAATAGTTTTAGATCTATTTAGTGTTGGAATGCCATGAAACCCTCGTTCAAACCTTAAGATTGACTATTTGGAATGGTGAAGGATATAGGGCCACACCTCCAAGTCTTGGCTCAAGACTTTGTAGGTAGATTCATTGGGTGGAGAAACACCTTGGTTAATTTAATTAGAATTTTATAAGTAATTCTCCCCAACAAATCACTTAGTATTTATGATATGAAATTTTACATTAAGTGCAAAACACATGTCTATACAGTATTGAATGGTCATGAAACTTGGGTAATGCGCCTATATTGATGTTATTTATGTCTACAAATTTTATTGTAATTTTTGGATGAAAAATTATAGTATCTTGTAATTCTAGAAATTGTTGATTTGAGAAATAGGGTTCATTTGGCAGGACTTATTTTTGCCGTTCAAGCTTTCAAAAATGCAACTGATAACTCTATTTATCTCTTTCTTTTTACTTATTTTTCTATATTAATAGTTAGATATTTTATATTAATTTTATAATATTAAGTTTATTATAACTTGTTTTTATAATTAATATCTCTTTGTTCTAATAAAATCAATTTTAATCTTGCAGAGCTGATCTACAGGTTATCTGGAGCAAAAAGAAGGATTTTCATTTTTTCTGCCTAGACATGCCCTGTGACACGCCCTACCGGGGCGTGACACAGGGGCGTGACACGTGATAACCAAGCCTGCAGCCAGAGCCCGTCGACCGCGCCAAAAGATCGTCGACCGAACTTGACACGCCCGTGTCGGATGAAGACACGCCCGTGTACTCCTTACACGGGGCGTGACGGCCCATGGAAGAACTATAGACCACTGCCACGTCGGATTAAAATGACACGCCTGGGTCACGAGCGTGACCCAGGGCGTGTCAAGGAAGTTCCAGGCATTACCGCGCCGTTCCAGCCGTTGCCGCCAGATTTCCGTTCCAGCAAGACACGCCCCTAGTCACGGGCGTGACTAGGGGGCGTGACACCTCCTTGAAGACCAGTTTACTCCCGCCGTTTTCAGCTTCCCGCCGTTTCCAGAAACAGCCGTGACACGCCCTAGGTCACGGGCGTGACCTAGGGGCGTGACCCGTCAGTTAACCAATTTTTGGCGGTTTTTCTCCAACGTTCCCGGGCTTTCAAGACGACGGTTCCGAGCCTGACACGCCCTAGGTCACGGGCGTGACCTAGGGGCGTGACCAAACAGAAATTTTTCTATAAATTCCAGACAGCTTCAGATGCTGAGGAGTCGAATTTTGGGAGTTGGAGTCTTGTAATGTTCTGTTTATTTTGCTGTATTTTCTCATTTCTAAGTTAGATTTACCTTTGTTGCAACTTTAATTTTAGTTATTTCTATTTCAATCATGTCTTTTCCTACTTCATTTTGTATTTCCCCAATCATGATGAGTAGCTAATCTTCTTTTAGCACTTGATCATGATGAACCTTGGAATAAAATAGATCTTTCTCCTTCCTATTAAATGTCTTGTTCTTAATTATTCTCGCTACGATTTATCTTTGATTTTCATTTCGTCGAATTCATATTACGCGGATATGATCTTCGATCTAAGATCCGTATCCTAAATGACCGAGAGGTTGCGGATACGAGGAGATCACTCAATGATAAAAGGAGTTGAACGCACTACTCGAGAGAGGACGACGTAAGTCTTCCGGATTGGAGTCAAATCCAATAGTGGGGTTCACCGCATAAAGCAAGCTTAGGGGTTTCGACTGGCCGAAAGGTCTTAATCGATCAACCTAAGGTTAGTTAGAAGCATGAGCTCGAGAGAGACGCTTCTATATTTTAGGAACCTCCACGGTCGAGTGAGTATAATTAAGAATTCGCATTTCATTATTTACCAAAAAGATTTATTTTAGTCAAAGGGGATTCTAGATCAAGTGCTAGCTTTCTCATATTTGAATTTCTCTTTAGCTTCAACTTTATTTTTATTATCTAGTATAATCAAACCCACTTTTCCGTTAGATAAAATAATAGCTCTTCCTTGTGAGTACAAGTACTCAACAGGCCCCGAATCGCAATACGACACTTCCTATACTGCATTTCGATAGGTACGCTTGCCTATTCGAGATTCTAGTTTGGACGTAATTTAACTTCTAGAAAATCCTCATCAAGTTTTTGGCGCCGTTGCCGGGGACTTTTCTTTGTTGTTATTTTGAAAGCAAGGATCTATTAATTTTATCATTTTTTTTTTCTTTTATTTCAAAAAAAAAAAAAACAAACTTTTTCTTTCAAAAGTTTTATCTTTAAATTTTTATATTTAAAATTTCTTGCGAAAGGGCCGTGTCGGGTTTTCATCCCGCAATACCGCCTAGTACCTTGCGAACCCGTCACTGGGTAGCTCTTGGGAAGTCCGGGAAATTCTATTTTATAAATTTTTAAACCTTAAAACTTTTATCTTTTGTTTTTTTTTCTAGTGTATGACCCGAGGGAATCCGTCACCTCTTTTTGATTTGGATCCGGAAATCGAGCGAACCCTTCGGCATCGCTTACAATTTCGAGTTCCGAATTTTCAAGATACGGAATCCTTAGGAGACACTCCTAATCCTTCTTTAATTCTCTCTCCGTCACCCTCTTCTTCTCCTCCTTCTTCATTTAGTTCTTCTTCTCATTCTCCTAGATCCCTTTCTTCTTCTTCTTCCAATATGGGTGAGCCAAATGTGGTCGAACAACGGACTATGTCCTATTATGCCCGTCCAAACTTGGACGAGGCTCAATCTAGTATTGTTCGCCCCGCTATTGCCCCCAATAATTTTGAGTTGAAGCCAAGCATCATCCAAATGGTACAACAATATGTACAATTTGATGGGCTTCAAGATGAAGATCCAAACGCGCATATTTCTAATTTCTTAGAAATATGCGATACTTTTAAAATTAATGGTGTATCCGATGATGCCATCCGGCTAAGGTTATTTCCATTTACATTGCGCACTAAAGCCAAGCAATGGTTGAGTTCTCTACCAAGAGGATCAATCACAACATGGGCTGAAATGACGGAAAGATTTCTTACGAAATACTTTCCGCCGGCTAAAACGGCTAAATTGCGCAATGATATTACTTATTTCTCCCAACTTGATTCGGAAACGTTATATGATACTTGGGAGCGTTTCAAGGAATTGCTTCGTCGATGTCCTCATCATGCAATTCCGGATTGGTTACAAATCCAAACCTTCTATAACGGCCTAAATTCACAAATTAGGCAACATATCGATGCCGCCGCCGGTGGAACGCTTAATAACAAAACACCGGCAGCCACCCAAGAGCTTATAGAAGGTATGGCTTTGAATACCTATCAATGGAGTACACCTCGGGCTAAATCACCTAAACCAGCCGGGATGTACGAAATCGATACGGTTTCTAGTTTGTCTCTCCAGGTTGAAAAACTACAAAAACAGATGAACGAGATGTCTGCTTCCTCGTCTACACCTACCTGTGAACCCCAATATTGGGACGCTTCCAATATTACCGAGCATGTGGATAACTTGGGTAATCCGAATCGGCCACCCTTTAATCCGGGTAATACTAATTATGGCAATACCTATCACCCGGGTATAAGGAACCACCCCAACTTCTCTTGGAGTAATCCGGGGAACGCGGCTCGCCCACCAAACACAATCCCACCAGGATATTTTCCACCACAAGCTCCAAAAGCTCCCAATCTCGAGGAGTTGTTCTCCAAATATACAAGTACAAATGATGCCAATATCCGGAATCTCACCGGATCTCTTCGTAGTTTGGAGACTCAAATTGGTCAAATTGCAAAGATGCTCTCCGATCGACAATAAGGAGCGCTACCGGGCAATACAGAGCCCAACCCAAGGGAGCACGCCAATGCCATCACTCTACGGAGCGGGAAGGAGGTAACACCTTCTCCAAATCCGGTTGATACGGAGGTAACAATTTCTGCACCTTCTCCTCCTCCTAAGCCTTCTAACTATACTAAACCAAAGGCTTATCAACCACCACTTCCCTATCCGTCTAGAATGCACAAAGATCGGGTGGATGAGCATCATGGTAAATTTTTAGATATGTTTAAACAAATCCAAATAAATTTACCATTTTGCGAAGTTATCGCACAAATGCCAAAGTATGCCAAGTACCTCAAGGATCTTTTATCCAATAAAAAGAAACTCGAGGATTTTTCCACGGTTCAATTGAACGCGGAGTGTTCGGCAGTTTTACTTAATAAATTGCCTAGGAAATTACCTGATCCGGGTAGTTTCTCCATTCCTTGTCTATTTGGCGATTTATTAATAACACGTGCGTTAGCCGATCTAGGCGCCTCGATAAATTTAATGCCTTATTCTTTAGTTAAAAAATTGGGTTTAGGAGAACCTAAACCCACAAGAATAAGCATTCAATTGGCGGATCGGTCTGTCAAGCTCGCTATGGGGATCATAGAGGATGTGCTTGTCAAGATTGACAAATTTATCTTTCCGGTAGATTTCGTCATCTTTGACATCGAAGCGGACACCGAGGTACCACTTATTCTCGGTCGCCCTTTTCTTGCCACAACGCGCGCCATTATAGACGTTAGTAACGGTAAACTTCTCCTTAGAGTCGGAGATGAAGAAGTTACCTTTACTATTGACACGTCTATGAAAAATTCGCTCTCGAATGACGACACATGTTACTATTTGGAGGCTTCTCCTAAAGAAGACTCCATCTTATTTTCTAAAAATTGTTATTCACCTGTTTTTCATGATGACAATTTTGAAACTTTAAATTTAATTTCTCATGAATTTAGTGATACTCATTTGGTCACACACACATCTATTTTAGAACCTCTTGAATTAGGTGGTGACCCCTTAAGAACTTCGTTTGACAAACCTCCATTTTTAGAACGTGAACGTATGTCCAATCATTTACAAAATTCAACTCTAGCGAATGGTTTCAAACGTCCTGTTAATGCGCCGGCTTACCCATCTGAAAATCCAATAACGTAGCGAGCGCGTCACTATGGTCGAGCTCACCGACCATAAACAAAGCGCTCGTGGGAGGCATCCCATGGTTATCTTGTCTTTTTATTTTAATTTTGTTGTTGAGTTTTTACAGGATTGAAGAATTGCGATGCATGATGATCGGTCGGGGACGAACATCAAGTCTACATTATTCCTCAAGTCGGTAAATTATTGTTTTTTTAGTTTATTTAAATATATATATAAAAAAAATTTTATAACAGAAAAAAAAAAAAAAAAAAAAAAATTTACAAAAAAAAATAATAAATTTTTTTTTATCGTACACGCGTTTGTCACGCCCGTGACCCATTGGTCACGGGCGTGTCACGGGCGTGATTTGCCAAGACTGCGGGAGTTTCCTCCTCCCTCGGTTTTCCCGCCCGTCATTCGGACATGACACGGGCGTGACATTTTTTTTGTCACGGGCGTGTCGGCCCGTGTCGCTGGTATCCGAGGCGTTGACCAGTCACGCCTCGGATTCCTTCTTATCAAGTCAGATTTGACTGACACGCCCCAAGTCACGGGCGTGACTCTGGGGCATGACTGAAGAATCCGATGCCGCCGCATTGGATGCTCTTCGGATTCCCTTACACGCCCGACGTCACGGGCGTGTCACTCAGAGTCACGGGCGTGACTCTGAGGCGTGACCCCGAATCCGAGGCTGTCCGCCTCGGATTCCTTTTTCCTTTGACCCGAGCTTGTCACGCCCCTTATCACGGGCGTGACAGGGGGGCGTGACTAACCCGAAAAATTCTATAAATAGAATTTTTCCTTCCCTTTTCTCTTCACACCTCCACCCTTCAACCCTTCTCTTCTCTCCTCCCTTTGGCCGAAATTTCCTCCACATTTCTCACCATGCCTCGCCACCACGCTCGATCCACCGCTTCCTCCTCCGAGCACCCCGCTGATCCAGCCTCGGCGGAGGCCATGCTTCTTTTCGAGAATGCAACCCAACAAGATCGAAGCGAGAGACTGCGCGCCAAACCCTTTGGCGTGTTCCGGATCTTGGATTGGGCCATCCTCGCCCAATTCGGAGCAGCAGAGCTAGTTCGGGAGCTCATCTCTACCCAAGGGTGGAATCCCCTCTTCTCCATTTCTGAGCCTGCTTTCCTCGAGCTCACCATTGAGTTCTTGGCCTCATTTGAGTTCCGTTGGGCGGCGCAAGATGATTTCATCGTCTTTCGCTTGGGCGGGATGATGCACCAGCTCACCATCCGCCAGCTCAATGTTGCCATGGGCTTTTGCTCGGAGGCCTTTTCCACTTCCCCCGCCTACCCCGACCTAAAAAATGATTTCCCTCCCGACTTTAGTCTCCCCACTTTTTGGTCGGAAATCAGTAATGACGTCGCCCCCTACACTCCCAAGAAATCTAAGGGCAGCCACCTCATCTCCCCCGCTTTACGTATTCTACACAACCTTCTCTCTTTTACCATTTCCGGGCGCGGCGATAGCCACGGCGTGGTGACTCGGGCGGACTTACTATACTTATATAGTATGTTTTACCGGGTCCCACTCAACCTTGGTTACATGCTCGCCATTTTCTTTCGGCACCAGGCCGAAAATGTGAGATTGGGAGCGGTGCACGGCGGGAATTTCATCACTTTCCTCGCCAAGCAGATCGGCGTGTGGGCTGCTCTTCCGCGGCTCACTTGCATGCAAACGCCGCAGCCTCTTCAGTTCCCGACCCTTCAGGCGCTTGGTTTAGCTCGCCGACGCGACGGCGAGTTTGAGGCTGTTCCCCCGTTCGTTGGTGGCGGTGATCTTGATCTTGATCATGGTGCCGGCCCCAGCGGTACTCATCATTCCCCGCAGATTCCGCCACCACCACTGCACTCTGCTCCAGCGCCCGATCCTACAAATTATTGGGACCGACAATTTGGGTTGCTCCATACTCGCATAGACCAGATGCAAACCCATTTTGACGGTCGCTTCGCTTCTTTTGATGCGCGCTTCACCGTGCTCGAGCGAAACCATACTTCCTCCATTGCGCATATTACTCGCGAGTTCGCGAACATGCGGACTTTCTATCAGGAGTACGAGGACGTTTCTGACCAGGAGTAGCTGCTTTTTTTATTTCTTTGGACTTGTATGCGGTCAAAAAAATTGTATCTGTATCTTTATTTTACTTTCATGTATCTGTTTTTATTATGAAAAAAAAATATCTATAAAATATTATGTTTTGCTTTGCTACTCTCTTACAGGTATCTTTTGATGCTGGTTTGTGCTTCTCAGGGAAGTTTCCACTTTTTTTTTTCTTTATTTTTCCATTGGGGACAATGTCTTGTTTAAGTATGGGGGAGGGATATTTCTCAAACAAAACATATAAAAAATTTTCCAAAAAAAATTTTAAAAAAACAAAAACCATAAAAAAATTTTATTTTTTTTTTTCTTTAAAAAAAAAAAAAAAAAAAATATTTAAAAACTCAAATTTTTTTTTTATTTCGTCTTAAAATTTTGTTTTTCTAAAAATATATATATATATATACAAAAAATTAAAAAAAAAATGAAAAAAAAAATGAAAAAAATAAAAAATCAAAAATTTAATTAGAGAAGTCTTTATTTCCTTATTTATTCACATGCAAAATTCCTAGTAATTCAACTTGTTTATAGTGCTTAGAGAATTTTGATGTTTTAATTGAATTTTGAATTTTGGAGTAGAACTGTTGGCCATGCTGTGTTTCTAGTTAAGTGCACATGTAAGTAGAATTTTTAGTAGATCTAAATATTCAGCATATAATTAGATTTTCATTTTTCTAAATGCGTAGAAACAACTTATTTTACTTTAATTTTGAAAACCGGTAAAACTTTAAAATAATTTAGGTGAGTAAGTAGAAGTTTGCTAGAGAGATATTTCGCGGACCAAGAGAGAGTTATTCTTTTTCGATGTCTAGAACTTGCCCTCTAACTATTCTCAAGACTTTGCATAAGTTAAACTCATTAGCATAAATATGATTTAGGCACTTCTTTTGGCAAGTTTGAGCTTTTGTACCCGCACCTAAAATTTTAACTTTGCTTAGCCAATTTGAGCCTATTACCTTTTCATTTTGTTGTAGCTCCACCAAATGATTTACCAAAGCCTAAAAAGCATCCTAATTACACACCTAAACCCGAGCTTGAAAGAACAAATGTAGAAATATTTTGTGAGTGATTAGGAGCCTTTTCATTTTTGATGGCTCTTTTCTTATAAAAAAAAAGTTGATTTATTTTTCTCTCCTTTTCAAAATAAAAAAAAAATTATCATTAAAAAATGAAGAGGTAGAAAAAAAATAATCAATATGATGAGAGAGTTAAAAAAATAAGAAAGAAACAAAAGAAATAGGAATTTGGCTACGTTCTTAAGAGTCATAGCAAATCTTTATGTACAAGCTTCTCTAGGTGTTGGTGTGACTAGCCATCGTGTTTATCTTTGATCACCCTCACCAAAAACCTAAGCCTACATTTCAACCTAATTAAGCCCTATTGATTTATGTTTATAAGTTAGACTAGTGCCGTGGCGAGAGTGTGAAAGGGCAAGCCTATGGCCATCGACATTGATGGATTTCTTTGGAGGGTATCTTAATCTTTGTTTGTGCAATGTTATCTTAGTACGCACGCTACACTCTCCCTAAAGATAATTTTAAGATTTACCGGACTTTCATCTTAAAAGTAAAAATAATAGTGAAAACGCATTTTTAAGAAAATAAAAACCTAATTTATATGCTGAGTAAGTCTTTCTACAAAAGTATCTACAAACATAGGCATAAGACTTCGCATTTTACTCCTTAGGTTCAATTTTCTTTTCTAGCATTTAAAATTTTTCTACTCCCTATAGAAAGTTGTTTGCTCGGGACTAGCAAACGGATAAGTATGGGGGTATTTGATAACTCTATTTATCTCTTTCTTTTTACTTATTTTTCTATATTAATAGTTAGATATTTTATATTAATTTTATAATATTAAGTTTATTATAACTTGTTTTTATAATTAATATCTCTTTGTTCTAATAAAATCAATTTTAATCTTGCAGAGCTGATCTACAGGTTATCTGGAGCAAAAAGAAGGATTTTCATTTTTTCTGCCTAGACACGCCCTGTGACACGCCCTACCGGGGCGTGACACAGGGGCGTGACACGCGATAACCAAGCCTGCAGCCAGAGCCCGTCGACCGCGCCAAAAGATCGTCGACCGAACTTGACACGCCCGTGTCGGATGAAGACACGCCCGTGTACTCCTTACACGGGGCGTGACGGCCCATGGAAGAACCGTAGACCGCTTCCACGTCGGATTAAAATGACACGCCTGGGTCACGGGCGTGACCCAGGGCGTGTCAAGGAAGTTTCCAGGCATTACCGCGCCGTTCCAGCCGTTGCCGCCAGATTTCCGTTCCAGCAAGACACGCCCCTAGTCACGGGCGTGCCTAGGGGGCGTGACACCTCCTTGAAGACCAGTTTACACCCGCCGTTTTCAGCTTCCCGCCGTTTCCAGAAACAGCCGTGACACGCCCTAGGTCACGGGCGTGACCTAGGGGCGTGACCCGTCAGTTAACCAATTTTTGGCGGTTTTTCTCCAACGTTCCCGGGCTTTCAAGACGACGGTTCCGAGCCTGACACGCCCTAGGTCACGGGCGTGACCTAGGGGCGTGACCAAACAGAAATTTTTCTATAAATTCCAGACAGCTTCAGATGCTGAGGAGTCGAATTTTGGGAGTTGGAGTCTTGTAATGTTCTGTTTATTTTGCTGTATTTTCTCATTTCTAAGTTAGATTTACCTTTGTTGCAACTTTAATTTTAGTTATTTCTATTTCAATCATGTCTTTTCCTACTTCATTTTGTATTTCCCCAATCATGATGAGTAGCTAATCTTCTTTTAGCACTTGATCATGATGAACCTTGGAATAAAATAGATCTTTCTCATTCCTATTAAATGTCTTGTTCTTAATTATTCTCGCTACGATTTATCTTTGATTTTCATTTCGTCGAATTCATATTACGCGGATATGATCTTCGATCTAAGATCCGTATCCTAAATGACCGAGAGGTTGCGGATATGAGGAGATCACTCAAAGATAAAAGGAGTTGAACGCACTACTCGAGAGAGGACGACGTAAGTCTTCCGGATTGGAGTCAAATCCAATAGTGGGGTTCACCGCATAAAGCAAGCTTAGGGGTTTCGACTGGCCGAGAGGTCTTAATCGATCAACCTAAGGTTAGTTAGAAGCATGAGCTCGAGAGAGACGCTTCTATATTTTAGGAACCTCCACAGTCGAGTGAGTATAATTAAGAATTCGCATTTCATTATTTACCAAAAAGATTTATTTTAGTCAAAGGGGATTCTAGATCAAGTGCTAGCTTTCTCATATTTGAATTTCTCTTTAGCTTCAGCTTTATTTTTATTATCTAGTATAATCAAACCCACTTTTTCGTTAGATAAAATAATAGCTCTTCCTTGTGAGTACAAGTACTCAACAGGCCCCGAATCGCAATACGACACTTCCTATACTGCATTTCGATAGGTACGCTTGCCTATTCGAGATTCTAGTTTGGACGTAATTTAACTTCTAGAAAATCCTCATCAGCAACCACAGTTTTTTTAATTGTTTGGTAAGGGCTCGGTTTAAACCGCAACCGCTGAAAAGTTGTAAAAAACGCCATTTTTTTACTGTTATTCTCGATCGAGGTCGACGGTTTTATACGCGCTTTGCAACCACCCTAAAATAAAATTCTCGATGACGCCTCTCCTCATTCACACTGATAATTTGTTTCAGGACAAACTAAGTACAAAAAAATTATGAAACCTGGTAAGTAAGCTTTTTCGACCACTATAATGCCTTGTTAGTTTTATTGCAATTTTTGGAAGTAATTATGTAGTGGTTCCTTCACAAGGTTCCCTAGGTGAGATTTTATTCATTAATTTATTTATGTGGAAAAAAGGAATTAGAAGATTATGAAATTTGGGCAGTGACATGTTCTGATTATTATATACCTATGGCAATTTTATTATAATTTTTTGATGATAAATTCTTGTAGTCTTTTTGTTAGTTATCGTTTTGATCAAAAAGTTAATATTTTTGTTTATGATAGAAATCATCTTTGGAAAATCATGAAATACATACCTTGCTGTTATTTTATCAATAAGAGACTGCAAAAATTTTGGTGAGATCATTGCATATCAAAATCTTATACTTCTTGTTCAAAGTCTTAGGAGGCATGATTTTAGGAAAAATTATTAAAAGGCTGATTTAATTAGGATAAATACCAAATTCTGGATTTGAGCTCAACATGTCATGGTAGACCCGTACAAATAACCATAAGGTTGTTGACAAAGTAAGTTGGAGTATTCACTTTCATGCACATAAGCTGGTCAATTGGTCTGCATATAGTGAATTGAAGCACTAAAGGTAGAAATGTTGGCCTCACATGGAGACAACATAGTGGGTGAACCTAGTTTGGGTGGAGTCTTGACGAGGTCACCCTTAGGGAAAAATGCTAGGTTGTCTGGGTTCTAAGGAGATGGAGTTGTGCTCAGGGTCGATGAGGTATCGTCTTCGCCTTAAAGTAATAATTTACTTAGGATTAGTTAAAGAGTAATGTGAGAAAAGGGGGGTTTGGTAATAATAGTTACCCATAAAAGTTAGTGCCTTGAGAAAGGGAGTATTGGGCTTCATCCCAATCGTAGTTCCTAGTGCCCTCGAGATCCCTTCACCTGGCATACCCTGGGCAGACCAAGGTTAACTCTAAACTGTAAGAATAAGTAGATTGAAAGTGTAACCAATAATAAACCATCTGATGTAGGCTATGGTGTTTGGCGCTATAACGGAAAAGGGAATAACACGTACGCCTCTCTATTTCCACTATTACGCTCACATAATATGTTAGGTACATTGGAAAATGTGTACTAGATTTGGAGAATCCACAACTTAGTCAATGATATGCATCAATGTGTATTTGATAGAAGTTTGAGTTTCATTGTGCAGGTTAAAAATTTGAAGGAAAATTTTCTAAGTACAAGTGTCGACACTTGTGAAGAAACTGTGTCGACACTCAAGGAGACAGTGTCGACACTCAGGCAAGCTGTGTCGACACACATGCAAAATGTGTCGACACTCATGATAAAGCTATGTCGACACCCAGCTCCTATGTCGACACTCAGGAAAGCTGTGTCGACACACTAGTAAAATGTGTCGAGACTTATAAAGAAGTTGTGTCGACACTCAAAGCTATGTCGACACCTAAAGAAGCTGTTGTGTCGACATCCAGAATTGTGTCGACAACTTAAAACAGAATTGTGTCGATACTTAAAAAAGAAGATGAGTTGACACTCAGGAGCTATGTTGACACTTGAAGCAATTGTGTTGACACACAGGACTTGTGTTGACACACCAACTCTCAAAAGGCTGTGTTGAGTTCAGAAGTAATTGTGTCGACACACAGGACTTGTGTCGACACACACTCAATGCCATTTGACAAACACTCAACACCAACTGTCTGCAACAGAAATGTCGAGACAAGAAGCAGCTGTGTCGACACACAGGACTTGTGTCTACACATACAACATGAGCATTGTCGAGAAGCAGAAGTATGACCGTGTCGACACTTGGAGTAATTATGTCGACACCATGAAGACTTGTGTCGACACTTGGAGTAATTATGTCGACACAATGAAGACTTATGTTGATACTTAGTCTATATGTGTTGACACATGTGAAGCAGTCTGCTGAGTATTGTATGCTGAGTTGAAAAGACATTAAAGAACCTGGTGACGTGACTGGTGACTTGACAGTTATCATAACTAGCCGGTCTAACACCACTGTAAGAACTGTCAAAAGTTTGTTATGAACCAGATCAGCCGGTAACCATGAAGCAAGCTCTATATAAGAGACAGATCGGAAACAAAAAGGATATATACATATATGAACAACAATGTGAGGCATCAATAAGAAGAATTCTGACAGATCAAGGGCTGTCTGTAAGAAAGATTCTGAGTTCTATCTGAATTTAAGGAAGAAGCTGATTAAAGATCATCTTCATCAACAGAGAAGATCCAACTTATTTTGTTCTAATCAAGAAGCTTTGAAAAGCTAAGTTAGGTTGGATCAGAAGGATCAGTCAATCCAAGAACTGATCAAGAAGACTACATCAACAGAGAAATCTAGCTGGTGAAGTTTTCAGTTACTCTTTACTCACAAATTCTTGTAGGATCTTCTGTTAGATCTGAGATTGTAAGCCTAAAATTATAAAGGTTGAGGTAGGGCTGTGTACCATAGGTAGGACTTGTGGAAAGTCTGAGTTGTAAGCCTAATTATAAAGGCTGAGGTAGGGCTGAGGCCTGAGGTATGATTCTGGATAAGAATCTGAGGTAGGACTTGTGTTATATCTAAGGTGTAGGAACCATCTTTGGTTCTGAGATTATAAGATCTGAGGATCTGAGCAAGTGGAAGGAAGTTAGACTGAATCCAGTTATCTGCTTGATAAGCGAAAGGGGAAAGTGGATGTACCCATATCTTGGGAAACCACTATAAGTCTGGGGTTTACTGTGATGTGTTTATTTTCTGTAGATTGATTAATCTGTGCTGAAAGAAGTCTTATAACTGTTTGCCTAAAAATTAAAAAGACTCAAAAAGATTAGAACCTATTCACCCCCTCTAGGTGTTTAGGCTCTTGAAATAAAGTCTTTCAAGTGGTATCAGAGGGAGGTTCCTCAAAATTTGACCTAACAGTCAGAGGACTTTTCCAAGGCAAATAATAGATAACAAAAATGGGTTCAAGTGAAAATCAAAAGGAATTTGGATCTATGAAATTGCCCATATGCAGGAAAGAATCTATTGACATTTGGAAAGAAAGGTTCAGGCTATTTATGGAAGCATCTGATCTAAAAATTTATATCATAGTACAGGAAGACCCCTCCATCCCAATGAAGGTTTTAGTTCTTGATGCAAACATTCAAACTCCAAAGAGTTATTCAGAGATGACTAAGGATGAAATCATCTTGGCTTCATTAAATAAAAGAGCTTAGAATATAATTATAAGTGCCATAGATGATGCAACATTCCAGAATCTTGTGCATTGTAAAACTTCCAAAGCAATATGGGATACATTGATTGTCTATATGGAAGGCACAGAAGAAGTCAGAGAGGACAGAAAGTCTATGCTAAATCAGGAATATGAGAGCTTTAGGCAGAATAAAACTGACAGCATAGTTGAATGCTATAAAAAGTTTTTCAGAATAGTGAATGAACTGATGACATATGGAAGAGTCTTCAGTACTTATGATTTGAATAACAAGTTTCTTAGGTCCCTAACAAAAGATTGGGACACTAAGATATGTGCCATCAGGGAAGTGGCCAAACTAGATGACACACCACCACCTACACTTTTGGAAAACTGCTTTCATATGAAATGCAGCTTACTGCTAGGAAAGAGGAAGAGAAGGCCAACAGATCTGAACATAAATAAAAGTCAGTAGCCTTCAAGGCTGAGGGCTCAAGGAAGGGTAGGAGAAAATCTCCTTCTCCACCTAGAAGGAGTACTGAAGCAGAAGAAGGTGTTACTGAAACAAGTACATCAGATAGTCATACATCTGATGAAGACTTTGCTGCCTTCACAAGACAATTCCAAAGGTTCATGAGGAAAAAGAATTGGAGAACCAGGCCTTCATCTACATCCTATTCCAAGGATGAATACTATAGGAAGAAGAAAACATCTAAGGAGGACAGGTATGCTTCTAAACCTAGTAAACAATCTAATTCTAAGATCGTGTGTTATTGCTGCAACAGGTATGGGCATGTCATAGCTGACTGTCCTGACAAAAGAAATGAGTCAAAGGACAAGAAGAAGCAGCTGGTCAAAGGCAAGAAGGAGAAGTCTCTAGTGGCTCAGAAGGAGAAGAGTTGGACAGACTCTTCATCTTCAAAATCTGAAGAAGAAGAGGCAGAAGCATATGTTGGACTCTTCTCAACTGAAGAGGATTCTAGGGAACTAGAATTCCTACAGATGTTGGACTCCATAAATGAAGTGGAAGAATATTGCTGTAAAGGGCTGATTGCCCAATCTGAAGAAGATAAGTGCCAGGATCAGCCTCGACCAAGTAAGGTAAACAATTCACCCCTAGTCTCAGATTACTTTACTGGATCAGAATCAGAAGCATCTTCTTCAAAAGAAGTGGATGGATCATAGTCTGAGGGGGATGTTCACCAACTCATTAATGAGTATGGTGGGTTGTTGCATGCTCTAAAGAAGAGCAAGTTTCTTGTTAAAGAGCAAGCCAAAGACATTTAGTCTCTTAAGCTGGCTGCAGCAGTTTCAGCAAAACTACTAGATCAAAAACTGAATGAGGTTGTCAAATTGAAAAACATTACAGTTATTTAGATGGGCACAATCTCATTAAAAAAGAATCATATCAAGAAACCGGAGGGAAAACTTCAGCAAGAGAGAGAGCTAGTGGCAAAATTATCCAAGCAAAAATCTGTCTTACCTTTGATAGATAATTTTGTTTCACAGAAAGGAAAGACTGGTCTAGGCTTTAAGGGAAGAACTAGGGCTACCAATTCTCATAGAAAAGGTAAAGCCACAGTTCAGCCTTTAGCTGTAAATCCCCCTATTTTCTTTAAGAAGGTAGTGAATCCTACTAACAGGTATAATCATGACATTACACATGGTCACTGTGAGCATGATAATTTCATGAGCAAGGGTGCTAATGCCAATAGACCAATCTATAAGCATGCCCATCATATTCAAGAGGAGTTCTTAAAGAATGTTGTTCCAGCACCAACACTTAATATGTCTACTGACAACAAAGTAAGAAGGCCTGTACCTAAGAATAGGTATAATAGGTTTGAGTGTTGGTGTTGTGGCAAGGTGGGCCACTTTGCCATGGATTTCTGGTTTAACTTAAGTGTTAAAACCTAAAGTAGGATTCCTGTTAGATCATTCATAGGTTTTAAAATTAACAAGGACCTAGGACCCACTAGCAAGTTGGGTTCTAAGGGTAAGTGATTCATTATTTATTGCAGGTAAATCCAAGTGACCATACCCCTATATGGTACTTGGATTGTGGCCGTTCTAGACATATTACTGGAACAAGGAGAATGTTGAGGGACTATGTGCCCATAAAGAATGGACAAAAAGTTATCTTTGGTGGATCAGAAAAGGGAATCATCAAAGGATTTGGTAACATATCTTGTGATTCAATTACAATCACTAATGTGGCTTATGTAAAGGGTCTAAAACATAACCTGATTAGCATAAGTCAACTTAGTGACCTAGGTTATGATATTTCTTTCCTCAAAGGGGAGTGCTTAGTAAAAAGGTCAAGTGATCAAGAGATCATTTTGACTGTCACTAGGAAAGGAAATGTGTATTGCCTTAACCTAGAGTGTGAGTCTAACAACTCACCAATTTGTTTTATTACAGGAGAGAAAGCTTCTCTATCTGTCAAATGGCACAAAAGGCTAGCTCATCTGAACTATAAGTCAATTGGACTATTGTTCAGCATGGGTTTAGTGAGGAAACGTCCTCAAGTTCAGTGCATAAAAGAGGGTGTGTGCACAGCTTGCCAGAAAGGCAAACAGACTAAGTCCTCTTTTCAGTCACTTGACATCAAAGATTCAAAGAGATGTTTGTATCTCATGCATATGGATTTGTTTGGTCCTATGCCAGTCCATAGTCTTTGTAGGAAAGCATACACACTTGTTATTGTGGATGACTATTCTAGATTTACATGGGTTTTCTTCTTGAGGCAGAAATCTGAAACCCCAACTATTTTCCAGACTTTTGTCAGACAAATACAGAATGAATACAATAGCTCAGTGGTCAAAATAAGAAGTGACCATGGAACTAAATTTAAGTCTGAATGTATGACAAAATTCTGTGATGAACTTGGGATTCATCAGGAATTCTCTTCACTTAGAACTCCTCAGCAAAATGGTGTTGCTGAAAGAAAGAATAGGACTCTAATTGAAGCCAGTAGAACTCTACTGAATGACACTACTCTCCCTGAATACTTTTGGGCTGAGGCAGTAAATACTGCATGTCATGTGCTAAATAGGGCCTCCATCAACAAGAAGTACAAGATGACTCCCTACCAGATTTTAAATGGCAGAAAACCAAACATATCTTATTTAAGAATCTTTGGTAGTAAGTGTTTTGTACTAGTCAATGGTAAAGAATACCAAACTAAGTTTGTTGCCAAATCTCTAGAAGGAATATTTGTTGGGTACATCAACCATAGTAGTGCATACAGGATCTACAACTTGACTACTCAAGTTATAGAAGAATCTGTGCATGTTGTATTTGATGAGTCAATGTTTATTAACATTGAATTGTCTAGTTCTTCAGTTTGTTCTACAGGTCTAACAGATAAGCTGGACAAGCTGACCATCAATGAAGATGTTACTGCTAAACTGGATGAGGATAGAGATGCCAGCTATCCAGGGGGAGATCTAGTCCCTCTGGGTGAAGAAGAAAGTGTGAAGCATCAAGATGAAGAAACTGGAGATAGCCATAATGCTGACAGAATTCCTCCAGCAAGGAGACACCTGAAGGATCATCCAGCTCACTAGATCATTGGTGATGCAAGTCAGTGTGTTCTAATAAGGAGCAGGAGCATGAAAACAGTTTTATGTTCTAGCTTCCTATCTCAGATAGAACCCAGGAAGATTGAAGAGGCCATGCAAGACACCAACTGGATTGATGCAATGCAAGAAGAGCTTAGTCAGTTCAAAAGGTGTAAGGTCTGGGAACTGGTGCCAAAACCTAAGGATCACAATATAATAGGAACTAAGTTGATCTACAGGAACAAGCTTGATGAGAATGGCACTATAGTCAAGAACAAGGCTAAACTGGTAGCAAAAGGCTACAGACAAGAATAATGTATTGATTTTGATCAAACCTTTGCTCCAGTGGCAAGGATGGAGGCAATAAGGCTATTCTTAGCCTATGCTGCCTATCAAGGGTTCAAAGTATATCAAATGGATGTGAAATCAGCATTTCTAAATAGTGATTTAAAAGAAGAAGGCTATGTAGAATAACCCTCAGGTTTTGTAGACTCTCACTTTCCTGATTATGTATATAGGCTTAGGAAAGCTCTATATGGTTTGAAACAAGCTCCAAGGGCTTGGTATGAAACCTTATCTGCCTTTCTCATTGAGAATAAATTCTCTAGAGGAAAGATAGACAAAACTATATTCAATAGGGAATCAAAAGGCAAGATAATACTTGTCAAGATATGTGTGGATGACATTATCTTTGGTTCTACTGAAAACAACCTTTGTAGGAAGTTTGCCAAACTTATATAAGGGAAGTTTGAGATGAGCAGTATTGGTGAGCTGAAGTTCTTTTTGAGACTTCAAGTTAGACAGACTGAGAGTGGTTATCCATATCCCAGTCTAAGTTCACAAAGGAGTTGATTAAGAAGTATGGTTTGGACTCAGCTTCTACAATGAAAACTCCAATGGGAACAAGTATGCCTATATGCAAAGTTGAAGCATGGAAACCTGTTGATGAGTCTTTGTATAGAGGGATAATTGGCTCCCTACTATAATTGACTGCTAGTAGACCTTACATCATGTATGCAACATGTGTTTGTGCTAGGTATCAAGCATGCCCTAAGGAATCTCATTGTACTTCAGTTAAAAGAATTTTTAGATATCTTAAGGGCACATCTAATCTAGGCCGTTGATACACTAAGAATAGAGATTTTCTATTAACAGGTTTCTCAAATACAGATTTTGCTGGATGCAAAGAAGACAGAAAAAGTACCAAAGGAACCTGTCAATTCCTTGGTGGGAGGCTGGTGTCATGGAGCAGCAAGAAGCAAACCAGTATAGCTATATCAACAGTTGAATCAGAGTATATAATTGTTGGTAGCTGCTGTGTACAATTAATGTGGATAAAGCATCAACTAGAAGATTATGACATCCATGTAAGTAGAATTCTACTATTTTGTGATTCTACAAGTGCTATTTCTATTGCTAAGAATCCTGTATCACACAGTAGGACCAAGCATATAGATATTAAGTTTCATTTTATTAGAGAACATGTAGAGAAGGAAAATATTAATCTAGAGTTTGTAAAAACTGATAATCAAATAGCTGATATTTTTACAAAACCACTGGATGAAACTAAATTCAATAATTTCAAAATTGAATTAGGTATGTTGAACCTAGACTAGGTTAACACAAGTTTCCCTTAGTAGAATATGTAAGCACAAAATTATTGTTGAAATTTGGCTAAGTACAAAGTTTGTGTTGACACAAGCAAGTTGTGTCGACACACTCAGTATGTTGTGTCGACACAGGAAAAGGATGTGTCGACACAGAAACATTATCTCTGTCGATAGGAGAATAGGTGTCGACACAACCTTGTCGAGACTATAAGTCGTGAGGATATTTATGAGGATATTTATGTCGACACAAAAAAATTGGTGTCGACACAACTCTGTCGAGACTTAAGTTATCAGTGTCGACACAGACGTAAGTATGTCAACACAGACTCAAGTATGTCGACACATAGATGTGTCGACTTAATATGCATTTTGTCGACTTAGACATTAGTATGTCGACACATAGTTGTGTCGACTCATCTTAAGTTCTGTCAAGACCTAGGTCATTTTTGTCGACACAAAAACTGATTTGTCGACTTAAGCTCGACTTTTGGTCTGCCCTTCACTCAAGTACTAAAAAAGGTGAATCCAAAATCTAGTCGACTACGCTATCCGAATTTTTGACTCTACACCTTCTGTCGACTTAGTCCTTATCTTCTATTCTCCACTAGCACTTACGTTAATGGCGCCAAAACAAGAAGACAAGGTTAATGAAGGTTACAAACTGGTTCGTGAAGGTTTCACAACTGCTTCTGACAAAATTCAGGGCATTATTGCCTTAATTTCTGAAAATGGATTAGAATTTTTGGTCTCAGAACCGACCAAAATTTGGAAGAATGAATTCATGGAGTTCTACACAACCGCTTCATTGGACACTAAAGGAAAGAAAATCTAGGCATCTATTCAAGGTACCCAGGTGATGCTCACTTTGAAATCAATCAGGAAAGCACTACATCTGCCATTGATTAATGATACAGACGAAATTACTCAATCCCAAATAACTGAAGCATTAAGCTGGTGTGGACTGAATCCCAGTATTAAGATTGGTTCATCTATCAATAGAAAAGGGATGAATTCCCAAGGAAAATTTCTTTCAGAAGTAGTGGGTAAAGTGATTATCTGCAAAATAGGTGGACATGATCAGATTTCTGCCCACATGTTCAATCTGATGGTGAGAATCATATTCAAGATAAACACTGACTAGGCAGCAGTAGTGTTTGATAAACTAAAAGAAGGAATAAAGAAACCTAACCTGGGAAAGATCCTCAGCCTATGCTTAACATCAGTAATTCTAGATGTTCTGAAACAAGCAAATGGATCTAAGATAAATCATATGAGAAAAATGGATGTAAGGATACTGTCAAGATGGGACAGAGTTCTTACCAAGGAAGTCCCTGCTCCCAAGGAGCAAACTAAGAAGGACAAGAAGAAAAAGAAAGTGATTATACAGGCTGATTCCACCAGTGATTCTGAAGAGGAAGTGGTCTTTAGTTCTGATGAAGACCAGTACTAATAGGAAGCACATGATCAAGTAAAGGACAGTGAGCCCCAGGAGAAACAAGTTGACTCCACTCAAGGGGGAGAAAACCTAAAAAATGAAACTGAGTTGCCTGCCCAAGGGGGAGGTATTGATGATGCTGTCCTGGATAGTGACTTAGCTGCAGACACAATAATGGATGTTGTATCTGAAATCAACACTGCAGCTGAAGTAACTGATAAGAATGATGCTCAAAATGAGCCAGTAAGTATCTTCTCCACAGACTAGTGATGTATTATAATATTCTCCTCAAAAATTGTTCAAAGGGACACTTTTGTTTACACAACAAAAGAGGTCTTTCAAGTGGTATTAGTCTTTTAAGTAGTTTTTTTTTTAAAAAACTAATCTTATTCCTTCTAAATAGATACAGCAGGAATTTACAATGGAAGAATTGTTTCCTGATCCTCTTACTGATAGGACTGAGGGGGAGGAAATTGAAAAAGAAAAGGAAATTCCAAGGACTGAGGGGGAGTTATCCAAGGATACCCCAGCTGAAAAGGAAACTGTTGATATTAAAACTACATCTGAATCTTCTGAAGATGAAGAAGCCACATTGGCTAAGAAAAGAAAGCTGTCTGTGTTAAAGAAGAAGAGTTCTGGATATATAAAGCTTTGCAAGTGGTAACAGCACCATCTACATCAACTGTGAACTTCAGTTCTTTACTGGTCCAGATGCAATAAAACTGGATAATCAAAGACAATCTATAGAGCAATATGTGGATGAAACTCATAAGGAGTTACCGTTTCAATTTGCCCAGGACATCAAATCAATTAAATTTGAAGTGAATCAACATAAGAAGAAGATGATAGATTGCTTCCATAAAGGAGGTAATACTGTGGTGTTCCTGGCCAAGCAACAACAAAATATCCAGCTAAAGTGGATGGAATTTAAGTGATGCGGGGATATGTACTGGAGAATCAGTTAAGGATGAATGAAAATCTCAAGGATTCACATCATGAAATATTGAAAAAGCTCACTGATTCTAGCACTACTCTGAAGGATGAAATCTCCAAGCAAATCCAGGAAGATATATCTGCTATCAAAGCCACATTTCAAGAATCTCAGGAGAAAATTACAACTTTCCTGAAAAAATTCAGAGCTATTTTTTAAGAGGGAACTGAATATATAGCTAATCAAATCAGATTCCAGAAAGAAGATTTAAGAGATCATGTTGCAAGAGAAGTCATAAAGGGGGAGAGATTACTAGTCAAAGCCAGCTCTGACCATGCTAAATGGACTACCAATAGCATCAGAGCTACTCTTGGATATCCTCCTCTTTGTGATAAAGCTAATATAGCTGAGTCTGGGATACAACCTGAATATTTTGAAGGAGATCAGCCTGAAGTTGCTCAGGTGATCTACCCCCCCCCCCCCCCCCCAGCTGATTTTGAAATGGTTCAAGAAGAAGTGCTGAAAATGTATAGTCCTCCACCAGAGGCACAAAATGTAATTCTGGAAACGGTTGAAATGTCAAAAGCTACATTAGAAGCTCAGAAGGAAGCTCAACTTTCCAAGAAGAGATTCAGAGAGCAGGCTGAGCTAAAGCCAGATTTTGAGCAGTGGAGCCCAACTTCTAGAAACATCATACTTACTGCCTGGAAAGCTGTAAAGGATAAAACCCATGACAGGGGTAAGTGGAATTCTGAACAAGAGTGGAATAAATGTCAAGCAGGACAAGAAGCAATTCTTCAACATAGAAGAAGTGCTAAGACTGGCAAGCTACCTGCTAATGCTCAAGAGCCAAGCATGTACTTCCCCAAACCTTTCCACTATTTTTAAAGACAGAAGATCAAGGCTGAAGAATTAAAGAAGAAAGCTCAAAAAGGGAAAAAGCCAGCTGAGGTTGCTAAACCTTCTGTGCAGGCTAAAATCAAGTCTGGCAAAGGAATAGTTATTAAGGAGCCTAGTCAGTAATAGGATTGCTAGGTTTATGTAATAGAACAATGTACTAATTTGTTTCTTTTGTTCTATAAGAAATTCATGTAAACCAAAGTTTTTCTGATTAATGAAATATGTTTCAGTATTAAGTGTTTGTTGTTTACAATGATTATGTAATAACCTGCTCTGAAATGTTTTTTTCTATTACAATTTTTTTATCTTAAGAGATGTATATCTTTGACTAAGGGTTATGACTTCTCCAAATAGGGGGAGATTGTTGGGTACATTGGAAAATGTGTACTAGATTTGGAGAAGCCACAACTTAGTCAATGATATGCATCAATGTGTATTTGATAGAAGTTTGAGTTTCATTGTGCAGGTTTAAAAATTTGAAGGAAAAGTTTCTAAGTACAAGTGTCAACATTTGTGAAGAAACTGTGCCGACACTCAAGGAGACTGTGTCGACACTCAGGAAAGCTGTGTCGATACACAGGCAAAATGTGTCGACACTCATGAAGAAGCTATGTCGACACCCAGCTGCTATGTCGACACTCAGGAAAGATGTGTCGACACACTTGCAAAATGTGTCGATACTTATAAAGAAGTTGCATCGACACTCAAAGATATGTCGACACCTAAAGAAGCAGTTGTGTCGACATCCAGAATTGTGTCGACAACTTAAAATAGAATTATGTCGACACTTAAAATAGAAGATAAGTCGACACTCAGGAGAAATGTCGACACCTGAAGTAATTGTGTCGACACCTAGGACTTGTGTCGACACACCAACTCTCAAAAGGCTGTGTCGAGTTCAGAAGTAATTATGTCGACACACAGGACTTGTGTCGACACACACTCAACGCCATTTGACAAACACTCAACACCAACTATTTGCAAAAGAAATGTCGAGACAAGAAGCAGCTGTGTCGACACACAGGACTTGTGTCGACACATACAACATAAGCAGTGTCGAGAAGCAGAAGTATGACTGTGTCGACACTTGGAGTAATTGTGTCGACACCATGAAGACCTGTGTTGACACTTGGAGTAATTGTGTCGACACCATGAAGACTTATGTCGACACTTAACCTATATATGTAGACACATGTGAAGAAGTCTGCTTTGTGTTGTATGCTGAGTTGAGAAGACATTGAAGAACCTGGTGATGTGACTAGTGACTTGATAGTTTTTATAACTAGCCGGTCTGACACGAATGTCAGTACTGTCAGAAACTTGTTATGAATCGGATCAGCCGGTAACCATGAAGCAAGCTCTATATAAGAGACAGATAGGAAACGATAAAGGATATATACATATATGAACAACAACGTGAGACATCAATAAGAAGAATTCTGACAGATCAAGGGCTGTCTGCAAGAAAGATTCAGAGTTCTATCTGAATTTAAGGAAGAAGCTGATTGAAGATCATCTTCATCAACAGAGAAGATCCAACTTATTTTGTTCTAATCAAGAAGCTTTGAAAAGATAAGTTAGGTTGGATAAGAAGGATCAGTCAATCCAAGAACTGATCAAGAAGACTGCATCAACAGAGAAATCTAGCTGGTGAAGTTTTCAGTTACTATTTACTCACAAATTCTTATAGGATCTTCTGTTAGATCTGAGATTGTAACCCTAAAATTATAAAGGCTGAGGTAGGGCTGTGTTCCTAAGGCAGGACTTGAGGGAAAGTCTGAGTTGTAAGCCTAATTATAAAGGCTGAGGTAGGGCTGAGGCCTGAGGAAGGATTCTGGAGAAGAATCTGAGGTAGGACTTGTGTTAAGTCTGAGGTGTAGGAACCATCTTTGGTTCTGAGATTGTAAGATCTGAGGATCTGAGCCAGTGGAAGGAAGTTAGGCTGAATCCAGTTATCTGCTGGATAGGCGAAGGGGGAAAGTGGATGTACCCATATCTTGGGGAACCACTATAAGTCTAGTGTTTACTATGATTTATTTATTTTCTGTAGATTGATTAATCTGTGCTGAAAGAAGTCTTATAACTGTTTGTCTAAAAATTAAAAAGACTCAGAAAGATTAGAACCTATTCATCCACCCTCAAGGTGTTTAGGCTCTTGAAATAAAGTCTTTCACAATAATTAAGTGCAGCACACTCACGAACAATGTTATCAATTATCGCTAACGTACGGTAGCCACGCCGATTAAAGATCGAACAAACGACTAGAGGCCGATGTTCTCTCAAGCTAAAAGGACCAATCTTGGGTCTGACCGAGCGATGGTTATACCAAAAGAGATCTACTAAAAGGTTCGGTTTGGAAATGGTAGATCTCCCCAACAAAACAAAAGCGAGGCTCGCCAAACCTGTCGGAAAATTAAAACAACTAGAAAGAACAACACATGCAATCGGAAAGATAAACCACGAACGAAAAAAACGATTCTAAAGTAACATAAAGGTATTCCACCAAATAAAAATCTAAAGGAATAAGAATCACACAAGAGGTAGAAGATCTCGTTACCCAATCAGAATAGAAGATTCCGGTTCACTTTCAAGGATCGTTCTTCCATGACTCTGCCAGAGTGTCGCGGATGGAGAGAAATTTGTCCGCTTTCTTTGCTTCACGCCAGGATTGAGGAATACCATAAAGGGGGAAAACAACTTTGATCTTGGTCGATTTCACTATGGAAAGGGACTGATATGGGGGCTCTTGATGGAGGGGGTTGATCGGTTTTTGGTGAGGGGGAAGACTTTGGTCGAATATTGGAAAGGAGGAGGAGGAGGAGGAGGTAGAGAGGAGGGAAAGAAAGGGGGAGGCCGAAATTTGGAGAGGAGGAGAGGAGAGGAGGAGGAGGAAACAAATTTTCCAAGAGGGGAAGAGAGAGGAGGAGGGAAATTCAAATTTTGAATTTTGGTTTTCAATTTTTCATTCTCTAAGTAAAACCATGAAAGTCCATGCCTATATATAGGCTTTACACCATACCTTGGCTATATGCAGCCCACATTAAGAAAATAAAAACTATTCTAAATGTTTTAAACATTACATGATTAAAATAAAAATGCAAATAGAAATAAACTAAATAATGTTTAAAAGCCTTCATCTCATGTAGCTCCACATCATGTAGTCTTCATCTTCATCATGTAGGAGAATGCCGTCGCCGTCATCATCTTCAACATGTTAGAGAATGCCGTCGCCGTCGCCATCATCATCTTCAACATGTAGGAGAACGCCGTCGCCATCGCCGTCATCATCTTCAACTTTAACACGTTGGGGGTTGCCGCTATCAATCCTCCCCCGCTCAAAATAACTCATCACCGATGAGTTGGCATGGAGGTGTGGGCACCGAAGAAAATCATCCAAAAGAACCATCACCGAGTCTGGAATCCAAGGGTCACCGAAGACCGGGCGAGTGCACCATCGTATCACATAACGATGAATACCACCGCTTGGAGAGGAGAGCAAAACACCAAATATGAATCTGTCTAGCAAAAAGATTGTCCCGGGGAAACTAGGAAAAGCATTAGGCAATAATGAGGAAAAATTTCTTCATCAACAGTCAACGTACCTCCGTTGGAGACCAATGGAGAGAACGATCCAAGAACAAGCTCACCCCCAACCCAAATGAAATTATAGTGGCACCATACATAGTGTTTGATATTTCAAAAGGTGGAAAAACATAATGCGTGAAATTGGAAACATTTTAACTAGGGGAATTACCCCATTCAGTGGTTAACTTCAACAAATATGTTGTTTCTCCTAATTGATCAAAAATCCGAAAAGTTCTGACTCGCCGAATCGCCAACTTTTTTAAAGTGCCCGGAGGCATCTGTTCATGGGCGAGACGCACCAAGAGTAAACCGTAAAACTTATAGGGAGACACTCTCTTATGTAAGTTAGTGATACATTGATAAGAAGACATTTGTGTGACTAACGCTTCCTTAATGTGTTTATGTAATTTAAGAATAAGAGAGGCAAATACTAGTGCATGTTGACTTGACATGTAATATAGCGGTGACGGAACTACTTGAGATGGAACCAAGGGAACTAAATATGGTGGCACCAACGGAAAGTAATTGGTGGCACTAGCGGAACTACATCCGAGGGTATTAGTAGAATGAAATCAGGTGGTACTAACTGAATGGAATCCGATGGCACAAAAGATGGCCATATCATTAATGTACTCTCAGAGATTTGGTTAGTTTTAGAAAGTCGAGTGGGTACCAAATTAATGAGACATTCATCATGACCAAACACGAAATCTATTATCACACTACGAGACAGGTCCCAAGGAGGGTCCAACATGGATGGTAAAATAACATGACTCAAATCAGGCAAAATAAATTCATTTTTGAAAGGTTCCACTGGTCGGGTCAACATATCAGGAGGGAGAGTCGGTAAAGCTAAAACTGGGAGAGAGTTAAGATCACATTTAAATTCACGCAACGGAGTTAGCATCAGGGGACGCTCATCCGGGTGTACTTCTATGTCATCTTCCAAAATATAACTCTCTCGCTAGGACATCCTTCAAACTCATAAGTCAAGACCTCAGTAACAGTACAAATCTCACGAATGGGAGCATCGATAGATTCCGGAGGAGGGGCAAAGTCATACCCAATGTCAAAATACGGATTTATCATCCAAGTAAAATTCTCCGGGAACAAGCCATCAAAATCAACTTTAAAATCAAACAGAAGATTTTCCCTCACAGAAAAATCAACTGGCTCGTCATCAACTAACTTACTATCAGAGCAACATTCGCCACAAGGTGACTCTATCAACTCACTAGATACTTCACCCAAATCAGACTCAATAATGGTTTCAGAAACATCGATGAGGGGAAGTGGAGATGATTCCTTAAATGATAAATCCTCATCCAGGTCACTAGGGTAACCAATCTCCTCAACGTCGCTACAATCGTCAGTGATAATAGCCTCATCCTCAGTGACGAGCACAATCCTAATCACAGTCTCAGGCTCAATCATGCTGATAGGAACACTCGTACCCCGCAGGCTCATGGCATTCCTAGAAATCACGTCTATCGAACTAGGTACAAGGGTCCTGAGCTTCTTTTTTCCCTCATTGGTAGGTGCATATGTGCTCGAAATAGTAATATCTTGGCGGAGCAAGGATCTAGTATGAGAATTATAGTCACTCCTATAATTAGAAAACTGGGAACGACAGTAGGGCGGATAATACTCGTCCGTTAATATATTCTTTATAACCTGCCAACCGACAAGTGAGTCGACAGAGGGCATCCCCAAACGTCTCTCCTCATTGAGCCAGAAGGTATAGGCTCGATCAAATAGTTGAAGTCTCGCAACGGGAATCCTGTGGGGATCCACAATATGATATTGCTCAAAATAACGCTCCATATCTTTCACCCAACATAGAAACACTCGTGGTCCACCTAGCCCTTCATATGTTGGAGCAGGAATCCTAACACACTTAGAGGTGCGCGGTGGCGGTGCTACTTGACTAGCCTTTAGTTGAGCAACTAAAGCAGTAATCTCATCCATTATTGGGGAATGGACAGATTTCCCTACGTTCCTATTAGAACCTATAGTTTTTCCTCGAGAGACGTTGACGTCATGGGCCATTTTAGAGGGAATCGGAGAGAACGCTCAACCGGAACTGGTGCACACGCAAAGTAGAAAATAGCCTGGTCCTATTTATTTTCAAAGATAGATTTGTTCCGCTAATATTTCAAAATAATATATATATATATTTTGATATTCTTGCTGGCAAAAATATGGAGATTATTAATTCATTTTTTCTGATTTTTTAAAGCTGAAAATAAAATTTAGCTGGCTATTGGCAGACCACAAAATTTTTTTTTGTAATTTTTTTGACTCTGAGGCGTGCCTACAAAGTGCGTGACAATGTCCTAAAAATTGGGGAGGGGTGTCAATTGGGAAATTGACATGAACCTCCCTCTGATACCAAATTGATGTAGGCTACAGTGTTTGACGCTATAACGACAAAGGGAATAACACGTACGCCTCTCTATTTCCACTATTACGCTCACACAATAATTAAACGCAGCACACTCACAAACAACGTTATCAACTATCGCTAACGTACAGTAGCTACGCCGATTAAAGATCGAACAAACGACTAGAGGCCGATGTTCTCTAAGGCTAAAAGGAGCAATCTTGGGTCCGACCGAGCGATGGTTGTACCAAAAGAGATCTACCGAAAGGTTCGGTTGGGAAATGGTAGATCTCCCCCAACAAAACGAAAGCGAGGCTCGCCAAATCTCTCGGAAAATTAAAACAACTAGAAAGAACAACACATGCAATCGGAAAGATAAACCACAAACGAAAAAATGATTCCAAAGTAACACAAAGATATTCAACAAATAAAAATCTAAAGGAATAAGAATCACACAAGAGGAAGAAGATCTCGTTACCCAACCGGAATAGATGATTCCGGTTCACTTTCAAGGATCGTTCTTCCACGACTCCGCTGGAGTTTCGCCGGATGGAGCGAAATTTGTCCGCTTCCTTTGCTTCACGCCAGGATGGAGGAAAACCACAAAGGGGGAAAACACCTTTGATCTTGGTCGATTTCACTATGGAAAGGAGCTGATTTGGGGGCTATTGATGGAGGGGGTTGATCGGTTTTTGGTGAGGGGGAAGACTTTGGTTGAATATTGGAAAGGAGGAGGAGGAGGAGGTAGAGAGGAGGGAAAGAAAGGGGGAGGCCGAAATTTTGGAGAGGAGGAGAGGAGAGGAGAGGAGGAGGAGGAAACGAATTTTCCAAGAGGGGAAGAGAGAGGAGGGGGGAAATTCAAATTTTGAATTTTGGTTTTCAATTATTCATTCTCTAAGTAAAACCATGAAAGTCCATGCCTATATATAGGCTTTACACCATACCTTGGCTATATGTAGCCGACATAAAGAAAATAAAAAACAATACTAAATGTTTTAAACAATACATGATGAAAATAAAAATGCAAATAAAAATAAACTAAATAATGTTTAAAAGCCTTCATCTCATGTAGCTCCACATCATGTAGTCTTCATCTTCATCATGTAGGAGAACGCAATCGCCGTCGCCGTCATCATCTTCAACATGTTGGAGAACGTCGTCGCCGTCGCCGTCATCATCTTCAATATGTAGGAGAACGCCATCGCCGTCGCCGTCATCATCTTCAACTTTAACACGTTGGGGTTGCCGCCATCACCATCATCACGTACACTCACCCCATCATTTCAGGAATATAGTTGGTTAGATTCACGAGCGGTGGACTCAGTGTTTGATAGAATTGATGGCTCAGATTGGTGATCTGATGGCTCGGAAGCTCTTTATAGCATGTGTGCATATGCATTAAGTGGTGGGTCCTCGTAATTGGATGGTCATTCACACCGACGTCGATACGTTGACTCGGCGAGTGTAAGTGTTCACTTAGCCCATAAAAGACTGGTGTTTTTGCCAGCACTACTACAAGAGACTCCGTAGCACCTGATTGTGGGTGTACCGAGTAGTACGCAGGCTCTAAGCTATGTAGTGTGATTACCGACCATGGAGTGGGGAGGAACAACCCACTACCTTCGTTTGCCACTACGAGAGGTACCTGAGAGTTTAGCTAACTCCAAATAGGGGAACTAAATGTTTGTATACATAGGGTCATGTGGTGGGTGCGTTGCACTTGTGTGAATTATATCATCTAACATGCATAACATTTCATGTTGTACAAAACATTGCATAAAACATCTACCCCTAACGTATAAATTATTATGGGATATTTTATACGATAGGCCTTACAAAACAACCCCTTAATTTATAAGTTTGTATGAGCATTCTAATAAATTAAGGTTACTTTCTCTGTGATGATAGTTAGCTGTTTTACCTTTACTTCATATTTCTATTTCCATTGTACCATTCCTTTGATTTTTGTTCAATTATATACCTACTAACATTATGATAGATACATTTTAGCATATGTTAGTTAGGGACACTATCACCTATTTTTTGCTTACTCTCCACTTTCAGTACCTTCCTCTCATCCTCCCCCGCACGGTGCCTAGGTGTCGTAGGGGGGGAGGGGGACCAAGACTTAGTTTAAACTAATGGCCTGATGGGCATAACACTAGGGACTCCAGCTGGAGGACAGGATGCAGCACCACGGGAACCAGCACACCAGGAGGAGGTGAACCAGCCTAGTCAAGGTGTGGCAGTAGTAGCGGTCATGGGATCTGTGAGGGACTAGTAGCTTTTCTTTCACGAGTGTTATGTAGTGAGTATTATATGTACTGGGTAGGAGCCCTCTTATCGTTTCTTTTCTGTGAACTGTTTCAGTTTGTTCAGTTTTTTATTTTATGTGGAATTCGTATATATCATGTGATGGTGATGGTTTATCTCTATGCATACCGCTTCTTTTCTTCTATGGTATATACTTGAGGATTTGCTGGCAGAATCGGTTATTTGTGGCGACGACCTCCTCGGGAGTTGGTGTTACCACAAAGCGGAAGTTCTAGGCATAAGACAAGGAAAAATGCGTTCTTACAACTAGTAGCAGGGGAAACCTCGACCCGAAGAAAAAATGTCCACAAACCCTGGGACACCTTCGCTCAAGTTTAGTTTGGGGACAAATTAAGCAACAAAAGCTATGGTGTGCCCATATAGGGAATTACAAACAACAGTCAACTCTTAACTAGATTTTAGTCAACCACATTATGAGAAAACCCTTCCTTTTGAAGTTTATAACGAACCTTGACCTTTGAAAAGGGAACACCTGATTCAGAATGATGTTTCACCCCCACCAGTTCCCACTCCGTTCAAGTAATCGGAGATGGGACATACACTAAATGCTATCTTAGAGGCCTTTAAGGCACACCGGGCTCCAGCTTCTCAACCAAATCCCTTAGCAAATTGTTGAGCATCTTCGAGGCCTATCCCCTCCATATATTATATCTGGGACGGAGTCAGCCGTATGGATAGAGGAATGGCTGGACATCATACACGAGATGTAGGTTGGAATATGATGCCCGACTGATATGGCTGTATCCTTGGCAGTTTCATGTCTTGAGTCCCACACCAAGAGGTGGTGGAAATCTCTGGAAGAAACCACCTATGCAGGATTTGAGGGCATAGATATCATATGGGATGAGTTCAAGACAAAATTCTTGGAGCATTTTGTGCTACAGTCTGCGAGGGACGAGCTAGAGGACAGATTCCTACAATTAAGGCAGGGAAGCAGGTATGTTTTGGAGTACTACCGGGAGTTTACTCACCTAGCTCGCTTCGCTGATTCATACCATCTAGATGATGTTGTCTATGTGAAGAGGTTCTACAAGGGCCTTCGGGATGACTTGAGGTAGGACCTCCTTTTTATTTCTGACAGTAGCCTGGCCCGGATCCTGGAGATGGCAAAGAAGTTGGAGGCGGACCAGCTCACGGTTCATGGCAGGGGAAAAAGACCGATAGACAACGATTATTGGTGGTAGGAGGGAACAACAGAGGGATCAGAGAAATGGGGATCAACCCGCCCGAAGCATAGACTGGAGCAGAGGGATTCAGAAGTATTGACCCCTCAGCCATTACAGATGTGGGAGATGCTAAGGCTAGAGGATGGGGCACCTCCCCCGCAAGTGTGTTATCACTGCCACAAGCCTGGACACATTAAGTTTAACTGCCCAAGAAGAAAGGCACCACTACCAGCACCTCAGGCTGCTCCACCTGTTCAGCAGCTTAGGGGTTGGTGACATGGTTTCCTATCATTTTCCACCTAAATAATAGAACTGGTATTAAACTAGTAGAACTAAGGAAGAAAAATATACAACTTACCACCTAAGATTATTTAACAAATTTAGGAATAGTAACGATATGTGGAAAGCTGGCCCATACCTTATTCGACACGGGAGCATCTCACAACTTTGTCGCAGAGGATTTTGTCAAGGACGTAGACTAGGTCAAACATTTTATGGGAGTCACCAGGAGGGTGCGTCTTCCCAATGGGACGGAGATCCTATTTACTGCAAAATGCCTTATAGAGGTGACCATCGACGACCTAACATTCGAGGCTCCAGCGATGATCTTGAAGATGCCAGACATTGATCTTATCTTGGAAATGACATGGCTCTCTTGGAACTATGCATAGATTAATTTCCTAGCAAGGAAGGTCATGCTGAGATACAAAGACACCTACGTGACCTTTGAATGTACTACCCCAGTCTCCTGCTATCAGCTCTCTTATATCCAAGCTGTGAAGGCCCACCTATAGGTGAATGAGGTTTATCAGGTGTTATTCAAAATGATCGAGGAAAAAACTCCTATCTCCAACATCCTAGTGGTACGAGATTTCACTAATATCTTCCCAGAGAAGCTGCTAGGACTTCAACCGTACCGTGAGAAGGACTTTCGGATCCAGCTAATACTGGGAGCTATGCCAGTATCTAGGCTCCATATCGGATGTCCCCAAAGGAGCTTGTGGAATTTCAGAGCCAACTACATGAGTTGGTTTAAGCTGGGTATGTTAGACTAAGCTCCTTGCCGTGGGGAGCCCCAACATTATTTGTAAAGAAGAAAGATGGGACTCTCGGACTATGCATGGACTACAAAGGATTGAACAAGCTTACAGTACGGAACACGTAACCTTTACCGAGAATAGACGAGATTTTTTATTAGTTAGAGGGAGCCCATTGGTTCTCGAAGTTATATTTGATGTCAGGATATTATCATCTCCGGATCCAGGAGGAGGACATCCTGAAGGCTGCATTCAGTAGCCGATATGGCCTTTATGAGTTCACAGTGATGCCATTCAGCCTCACGAATGCACCTTCTGCATTAATAAGTCTGATGAACCAAGTGTTTTAGGCATACCTCGATGTCTTCATCATTATATTTATAGATGACATCCTTATCTGCTCGAGGACGCAGGAGGATCATGCAATACACTTGGCACTGACATTAGAGAAACTCTGGGAGCACAGCATGTATGAAAAGTTCAGTAAATGCTAATTCTGGTTGAAGGAAGTGGCCTTTTTAGGTCACATTATCAGTGTAGAAGGAGTATCGGTGGATCTGGAAAAGTTCAAACAGTGCGGGATTGGCAGCCACTAAAGACAACGTCCAATATATGAAGTTTCCTTGGACTCATCGGATATTGCCGGAAGTTCGTAAGGGATTTTCCCGGATTGCCCTCCCACTTACATCTCTGACGAAGAAGGATACACCATTTATATGGACGCCGCAATGCGAGTCCACCTTCCAGGAGAAGAAGGGTTGGCTTACCTCAGCTCCCATCCTTTCCCTTCCCTCTATAAAGAAAGAATTCTAAGTCTACATAGACTCATCCTACCAGGGAATGGGTGCTGTCCTGATGCAACGTAGACATGTGATAGCCTATGCTTCTTGATAGTTGAAGAGGTACGAGCAAAACTACCTGGTACATGATATAGAGATGGGGGCGGTAGTCTTAGCCTTGAAGATCTGGCGGCATTACCTCTATGGGATACATCGTGATATCTTTTCCGATCACAAAAATGTCAAGTATGTGGACACGCAGAAGGAGTTAAACATGCGCTAGAGATAATAGGGGAGTTTCTTTCTGATTATCTGTACACGATGCACTACCACACATGGAAGACGAATGTAGTAGTAGATGATCTTAGCAAGAGAGACACCACAGCAAGAGCAGGACCCCAGATGATGGCCATGGAGCTTGTTCGGACGCTGGAGGATATGCAGATATCCTTGGTGTCCAGTGCGGATCCCAAAAAATACGAGGAGTATTTAGCATCGATGAGCACTACCAGTGACACAAGAGATCGTATCAGGGACTAGCAGAGGCAGGTCGCCAAACTAGATCCAATATTCAAGGCTCTGAAGATAGGCACGATTAGGGATTACACGTTGAAAGATGGCCTACTGTGCTTCAGAGATAGAGTATATATACCAGCATGAGGATGGATACGAGAAGATATTCTGACGGAAGCATACACTAGTAGGTACTTAGTGCATCCTGGGATCACGAAGATGATGATCGATCTGAAGAAGACTATGTATTGTCCAGGCATGAAGAAGGAGATCACCTACTTTGTGATGCATTGTGAGACTTGTCAACTCGTGAAGGATGAATGTAAAAGCCCGGCAGGATTGCTGTATCCACTACCGGTGCCGGAGTGGAAGGTCGATGACATCGCGATGGAATTTATACATGGATTCCTTAGTTCCCATATAGGAAATGATTTAATCTGGGTGATTGTTGACAGACTAACAAGGTTGCCCAATTTATCACAGTTAAGAAGGACGCTCCGGTCAGAGTTCTAGTACAGAGATTTTTGGAGTAGTTTGTCCATTATCATGGCGTACCAAGGACGATCGTATCAGATCGGGATGTACGGTTTACATATAATCAGTAGAGAGTTGTTCAGGCTTACTTGGGCTCCCGAATGACTTTCAGCACTGCATTCACCCCCATACGGATGGGCAAACAGAGCGTACAAACCGGACATTGGAGGATCTCTTACGCCTACGTATCTTGGATCGCAGGGAGCCGTGGGAAAGATTATTATTGCCTATCAAGTCTTCTTATAACAATAGTCATCAGTCTAGTGTAGGCATGGCTCCCTATGAGGCTTTGTATGGACAAAGATGCAAGACTCCACTATCTTGGATCCAAGATGAGGATCCCAAGGCGCTTGACTCGGAGTTTGTGGAGGACACATGCTCAGGTATGACTGATTCAAGACAGGATTTTGGAGGCCCAGAGTAGACAGGCCAAATACTATGATGTGCGGCATCGTCAGGTGGAGTTTTGGATTGGTGCCCGGGTATTCTTAAAGATACACCCGATGCATGGAATCTCGCGAGTTCGCGGGCAAAATAAGCTCAGTCCAAGATATATGGGGCCCTATAAGATTCGGGAGAGAATCGGCCCCTTGGCCTATAGATTGGAGCTACCGCCTGAGTTGACAGGCTTAAATGACGTCTTCCACGTCTCTTCTCTTAGGAGGGATCTCCTACGGCCAGAGTAGCAGATTTCCACTAAAACTGGCCTAGTAGCATCCGACTGATCAGTCTGCTTGAAGCCAGACAGGATAGATGATACGGAGGTACGAGTCCTGTGATGAAAGAAGGTCTCGTTGGTCAAGGTACTGTGGTTGAATCATGGACAGGAGGAGCACACTTGGGAGCCTCTGGACCTCATGCAATAAAAGTATCTGGAAATCTTCACGGTAGGTATAACCTTAACTACCCAAGAACTTCTCATTCAGTAATTTTGAGCAAACCCCGTAGGGCTAACCTTAATTTCGGGGACGAAATTTTTTTTTCATGTATTGAGATTTGTAACATCCCACAAACTTCTTGACCCCTAGGAAGTTTTTGTCATGACTATATCATGACAAAGCTCTAAGAAGACTAAGAGGATCATGGGTGCCTAGGTAAATGTGTGAAATCACCTTGGTTTGCAATTAGTAATTTCCTGTTACCTAGCCTAGTGTTTGACTTTTGGGTCCTAACCTGACTACTTGACCCCACCAAACCACTTCCAATCTCTTGGGGACCCTTTAGAGCCCTTATAACCCATTTAGGCTCAACAGAGGGGGTCAGGTAAACCGGGGTTAACCCTAACCCTAGTTAGGTCAAATTACCCTAACATGACACAAATTGGTTGCACCAAGCCACAAATGGACTTGGGTGGTGGCAAGAGAATCAAGATACTTAGTTGACTAATCAACCCACTCATTGGACCAAGTCAACACCCCCTAGTCAACCTTGGTCAGACCTAGCCCAAATGGGGAGGAAAGTCAAGGCCAACTTCAATCCAATTAGGCTTGGCCCAATTATGATGGCCCACAAGCTACAATAAGTGGGGTTTACCTAAAGAGCCACTCAAAATCTTGAGGTGGTGACTAGAAGAGAGAAAATGGGGGTTCATTTAAGGGAGGAGAGAGAAAGAGTGGGGATTAATGGTGAATGCGAAGAGGCTTCCCCATTCCTCTTACTTAAGCCTCCATTTATCTCCCCTGACCCTTAGGAGGAGTTTGTTATCAATTCCAGCTGGCCAAGCATAGGAGAGGGCACCCATTCACCATGGCAAAAAACCATGTTCATTGCTATTAATAACCATTCAAGTGTTACCTCTCCCACTCCCCAAATCAACCCCTCCATCAGCTTTAAAAGCTTCTAAGAAATCAAAACAAACTTTAACATCATTACTTTAGGTGGAGGATTGAGAATTCGTCAAGGAAAAGCTTGGAGACCGTCTTCCATGGAGCACCACCACCACACTCATGGCCAAGCCCGCTTGTAGGTCTAGTCCTCTTCCTCTACCTCTGTGCTAGATCTGTAGATCATTAGGTGGAGAAATTGGGCTCAATAGAGCCTGATTAGTGAGGAAAAAATGAGCAATTACCATGAAAAACAAACCTCTCTAGTTCGCCGGAAACGGCCTCTCCGGCAGCTATGTCACTGCCAGACGATAGCCACCACCTCAATGGAGGTGGTGGTGGTGGTGGCCGGCCAAGGAGGAGGTTGGTTGGCCGGGAAGATGAGTTTGAAAGTGCTCCAGGCAGAAGAAATCATGGCCCTTTGCACATCGGGGACGATGACCAAGAGCCGTCGGATTGAGCTCGACCTGATAAGCACAGGCCGAGTGATTTAAATTTTAATATTATATACATTTTGTCACACTATATCAGTCATTTTGTTGTAATTATTAAAACTTGCTAGATGCACTTTCTAGAAATATGTCCAACACAAAAAACCTAGCCCTTGGTGTCTAGTTTAATATAAATTTAAATCAACCCATTTGCACCATTGGATTTCCCTCAACATACTTTTTTGTGCAAGGTGTACAAAGGCTAACCAGAAATTGAAATGAGTGCCCCCAGTGGCCCACTCAGTCAAATGGCCTGAAAATTTGACCATAGGCTGGTCTGGCCATGACCCTAACATATTTAAAAATCAGAATTTTTGAGATGAATTTCCTATAGTATTTGTAATAATTTTATAATAGATACATGTGATTAAAATAGGGTATATAGACCTCAAATATCCCCCAAACTCTGGTGGATGAACAGAGGGGTCATTATATGTTTATGAAAAAAAATTCACCCTTTTGGAGTTGATTTGATGTTGTTAACTAGGTGATCAAAGTTTGTCATCTAGGGGTAATGGGCCTAGATCTCAATAGTGCATATAGTTATGTTGAGTGACCAACCCCTCAACCAAACAAGGTTAAATCTTAGCCACTACATTATTATCACTTGAAATACCCCTATGAATAGTTTTGGAATTATTTAGGGTTGGAATGCCATGAAACCCTAGTTCAAACTTAGGACTGCCTATTTGGAATGGTGAAGGATATAGGGCCACACCTCCAAGTCTTGGCTCAAGTCTTTGTAGGTAGATTCATTGGGTGGAGAAATGCCATTGTTAATTTAATTAGAATTATATAAGTAATTCTCCCCCCAAATCACTTAGTATTTAGGATATGAACTTTTCCATTAAGTGCAAAAAAATGTATATAAATTATTGAATGGTCATGAAACTTGGGTAATGGGGCTATATTGATGTTATTTATGTCTACAAATTTTATTGTAATTTTTGGATGAAGAATTATACTATTTTCTTTGTAATTTTAGAAATTATTGATTTGAGATATAATTTATTTCAGAACAAACTGAGTACAAACAAATTATGAAACTTGGTCAGTAAGCTTTTTAAACCACTATAATGCCTTGTTAATTTTATTGTAATTTTCGGAAGTAATTATGTAGTGATTCCATCACAAGGTGCCCTAGGTGAGATTTCATTCATTAATTTATTTATGTGGAAAAAAGGAATTGGAAGATTATGAAATTTGGGCAATGATATGTTCTGATCATTATAGACCTATGGTAATTTTATTATAATTTTTTGATGATAAAATCTTGTAGTCACTTTGTTAATTATCATTTTGATCAAAACGTTTATATTGATTTATGATAGAAATCATTTTTGGAAAATCATGAAATTCATACCTTACTATTATTTAGTCAATAAGAGGCTGCGGAAATTTTGGCGAGATCATTGCATATCCGAATCTTATACTTCATGTTTAAAGTCTTAGGAGGCATGATTTTAGGAAAAATTATTAAAAGGCTGATTTAATTAGGAAAAATACTAAATTCTGGATTTGGGCTCAACATATCATGGTAGACCCGTAAAAATAACCCTAAGGTTATTGACAAAGTAAATTGGAGTATTCACCTTCCTACACATAAGCTTGTCAGTTAGTATGCATACAACGAATTGAAGCATTCAAGGTAGAAATGTAGGCCTCACATGTGGACAACATAGTGGGTGCACCTAGTTTGGGTGGAGTCTTGATGAGGTCACCTTAGGGATAAATTCTAGGTTGTCTGGGTACCAAGGAGATGGAGTTGTGCTCTTGGCCGATGATGTATGATCTTCGCCCTGAAAGTAATAATTTACTTAGGATTAGTTAAAGAGTAATGGGAGAAAAGGGGTTTGTAATAATAGTTACCCATAAAATTAAATGCCTTAAAAATGGAGCTTTGGGCTTCAGCTCATCATAGTTCCTAGTTTCCTCGAGAGCCCTTCACTGGGCATGCCATGGGCAGACCAAGGTTAACCCTAAACTGTAAGAATAAGCAGACTGAAAGAGTAACAAATATAATCCACTGTCACGTACACTCACCCGTAATTTCAGGAGGATAGTTGGTTTGATTCACGAGTGGTGGACTCGGTGTTTGATAGAATTGATGGCTTAGATTGGTGAGCCGATGGCTCGGAAGCTCTTTATAGCATGCGTGCATGTGCATTAAGTGGTGGGTCCTCGTCATTGGGTGGTCATTCACAACGACGTCGATACGTTGACTCGGGAGTGTAAGTGTTCACTCAGCCCATAAAAGATGGGTTGATTTTCCAGCACTAGTACTAGAGACTTCGTAGCACCTGACTGTGGGTGTACTGAGTAGTACACTGGGTCTAGGCTATGTAATGTGAATACCGACCTAGGAGTGGGGAGGCCTAACCCACTGCCTTTGTTTGCCACTGCGAGAGGTACTTGAGAGTTTAGTTAACTCCAAATGGGGGAACTAAAGGTCTGTACGCATAGAGTCCGGTGGGTGCATTGCACTTGTTTGAAACATATCATCTAACATGCATAACATTTCATATCATACAAAACATTGCATAAAACATCTACCCCTAACGTATAAATTATTATGAGATCTTTTTTATAATAGGCTTTGCAAAATGACCCCTTAATTTATAATTTTGTATGGGCATTTTTATAAATTAAGGTTACTTTCTCTGTGATGATAGTTGGCTATTTTATCTTTACTTCATATTACTGTTTCCATTATGCCGTTCCATTACTTTTTGTTCATCTATATACCAACTAACATTGTGATAGATACATTTTTTAGCATATGTTAGTTAGGGCCACTGTCACCTATTTTTGCTTACTCTCCACTTTCAGTTCCTTCCTCTCACCACCCCCCCCCCCCCCCCGCACGTTACCTAGGGGTCGCAGGGGGTGGGGGACTAAGACTTAGTTTAAACTTACGTCGTGATGGGCATAACACCAGGGAATCCAGCTAGGGGATAGGCTGTAGCACTAGGGGAACCAGCACATCCAGGAGGAGGTGAACTAGCCTAGTCCAGGTGTGGTAGAAGCAGCGGTCATGGGATCTGTGAGTGACTAAAAGCTTTTCTTCCGCGAGCATTACGTAGTGAGGATAATATGTAATAGGCAGGAGCCCGCTTATCATTTCATCTCTGTGAACTGTTTCATGTTGTTCAGTTTTTGATTTTATGTGGACTTCCTATATATTGCATGTGATGGTGGATTGGTTTATCTCTATGGATACCACTTCTTTTCTTCTATGGTATATGCTTGAGGATTTGCCGGCAAAATCAGCGATTTGTGGCAACAACCTCCTCTGGATTTATTGACAACACAAAGCGGCAGTTCTGGGCATAAGACCCAGAAAAAAGGGGTCTTATGCTATTAGATACCTAAAGATACATTAAACGACTTTTAGAAGAGATTCTTTAGATCTCTAGGATAATTCTTTTTGCAGATCCAGAACAAGAAATAATTGTAAAAATGGCCAGGTTTCAAGAGCTGGTTGGACTTTCTATGATCAACAAAGCTAAAGTTGAAGGAAAAGATCCTTCCCAATACTCAACTATGTCATCAAATAGAAAAGAGGAACTCAAGAGGTATGCTAAAGCTAACAAGTTTTTCAATGTTGATGATTATACGAGCTTACATCCAGAAGCAGTAGTTCAAAGAGCCACCTCTTGCAATATAATTGGAGCATCAGACATGACCATGACAAAAAGATAAGCTGCTAATACAAAAAGAGAGATTATGTTCAGACAGCGTTCTGATAAAGCTGAAAAGGAGAAGCCAAAGAAGAATAAGTGACTGTTGTGTTTAATTCTAATTTCTGAATCCTATTTGTTTATCATGAAGCACTTATTGTAAATATCTATTGAATGTGTTTATTTCTGCCAGATATATGTTTTTTATTCTTTATGATTGTTTTTGAAAGTGAAGGGATAGATACTACTCTAGAGGGGGGTGAATAGAGTTATCAAATTTTGCACTAGACAAAACTTAATGGTTTACCCAACTCCCTTGGAGTGAAGTGCGGAATGAAAAGATTATAGATATAGAGTTAACCCTATAGCCTAACACGAGTAATGTGCACAAACTCAAGCTAACTGTAATTACAGTTAAGGCTTGGAAAACTTAATCAGCAACTAGCAATCCTAGTTATATCTATTCACAGCCACAATGCAGGAATTAAACAAGGGAATGCAGATGACACAAGGAAATTTATAGTGGTTCCCCAAACAACTTGGGTACGTCCATCCTCTTTCTACCCACACGGTAGGAATCCACTCAAGTTTTTGATCAGGTGCCCTGCCACCAACAGGACCTGCTTCAGGTAGATCCAGAAACCCTTTAGACTTTTGATCAGGTGGTAAAAAACCAAGCACAGGTTTTTGATCAGGTGCCCTGCCACCAAGGGATACTTTTGAAGGGAGTAATAACCCTGTACAGGAGGGGGAAGAAGGTTAAGATGTCTTCTCTATTTTTAAAAAGATTAGAGAAGCACAAAGACTGCACTGAGCTAGAGAGCTCTTAAAGAATCAAGGCTCCCCCTGGCTCAAAGATGTCCAGGTGAAGTCTTGCTTCAGTGCAGAAAACTCTTCAGAAAGATCTGAAGGAAAAACTACAAGAAGATAATAAATAATAAAATTAACAATCTTCAAGCAGCTGTCTTCTTCTTCTTCTTCTTCAAAAGAACTCTGAGTTTGAACTTCCTGGAAGCAGGAGAACTCAGGTTGAAGAAGAGTAGAAGAGCTTAACACTTCTCAGTTGGATTGAAATTGCTGAGAGCAGAAAACTTGATCTTGATGAAGGCTTGAATGCTTAAGTGAATAACTGGGTAACTAGTTAGCTAGCTTGAATCCTTCTTCAAAGGATCCTTTTTATAGCAGCAACAAGCAACGGCTCTCTTCAATTTGAATTACTTGTCTTCTTCTGAAACTTGAGACCTGGGCTGTAAATATCAAGAAGACAAAACAATCTCTGCAGCAGAAACATTCTATAAAAGGAATAAACCTTTTTCTAGGAAGCTGCAGGAAGCAATCTGATAATAAAGTACTAAATAAAGTCATATTAGAAACAAACACTTTATAGCAAAAAGAAGACTTTTCAGTCTAACGGCTATAAAGGACTGACAACAGATAAAGTAAAATATAATGTCAGCTAATAAGACAAACAACTTTATCTAAAAAGATTTGACTCAGGCAAAAGGGATGGAGCAAATATTGCCTGGAAATTTTATCATAAAACAACTAAAACAACGTGACAGAAAATGTATTAATTAATTAAATATAATAAAATAAATACAAAATATAAAGGCAGACAGAAAGCGTCGAACGACCCTCGTAGATCGTCGACCGACGCACGGAGATCGTCGAACTATCGGGCAGATAGTCGAACGATCCAGATAGTCGACTATCGAAGAAGATAGTCGAACTACCCCGACAGATAGTCGACCTATCAGAGCAGATAGTCGAACTATCAGATAGTCGATCTATCTGGACAGATAGTCGAACTATCCAGCACAAAACAGATAGTCGACCTATCAAGCAGATAGTCGACCTACCTCAGAAAACAGATAGTCGACCTATCAACAGATAGTCGAACTATCAGATAGTCGATCTATCAGGGACAGATAGTCGAACTATCAAAGACGACAGATAGTCGACCTATCAACAGATAGTCGACCTATCAAAGCGGAACAGATAGTCGACCTATCAACAGATAGTCGAACTATCAGATAGTCGATCTATCAGGACAGATAGTCGAACTACCAAGCCAAGAAGATAGTCGACCTATCAACAGATAGTCGAACTATCAACGCAGACAGAGCGTCGACCAACTGATAGACGATCGTCGATCAGCCGATAGACAAAAGTCGAGCGGCGTTCGACTATAGTCGAACGAAAAAACCTACTTAACCAAATTCTTCATCTGAAAAGTGAGGGCTCTACAGCTAGACCACTAACCAATGACCATAGATATTTCTTGGGTCAAGGGACTAAAAAGGCAAGACTAAACTCAAATCAAACTAGGGTACCAACAATCTCCCCTATTGAGTTAAGTCTCTCAAAAACTAACACATAAAGCTAGCTAAAGAGCAATAAAATTAATACAGGAAATAGTTAATAATTAACTAGCAGTTATCAAACAGATAGATAATAGACAAATATAAAAACATCAGTCAATCAAACTATTAAGAGTCTACAGAATCTGGCAAAGGGTCAGAGGAACTAGGAACAAAAGAAATTTTCCTCAGAGGATCATCAGCCTCTTTCTTTGACATCTTCAAGTCCTGCACACCAATGATCTTCAATTCTGCAGCCTTGGAACAACTGCTTCAGGGTGCTTTCCATATACTTTGAGGGGTCAAATACATCAGGATTAACCTGGAACTTTTCGAACTCTTTCTTTCTGAATGTAGACATGGTGGTTAAACCAGTAGTATCTTTTCCTTCAGCTTTTGCTTTTTGATTTGAGCTGCTCCAACCAATTCGTGAAAACGAGCCATCCTTAAGTTAGGATAAGCTCAGGACTTTCATAAACAGACTCAGGAGGAGTAGCATTTGATTCTTTATCTTGATTAACTAGATAAGATATGGGAGCAGACTTAGCAAAAGTTCTTGCTAGAATTTAAAACAAAATAAACTACTTACCTTTTGAAACACTTTTTCAGACTGTACTGGCATTGGAGATGGAACTCTTTTCTTTGGAGAAGGAGGAGGGGAAAAAGTTGGTCTTTGAAACACAACCTCCTTCACTTGTCTTTGAGAACCAGAATACGATCTTGCCTTGGGAACTTTGAGAGCTTTTCCTTGGCTGAGGCTGAGAAGGTGCAGATTTTCCAGAAGAGGCAGATGGATTAGCAAAGAGGTTGCCAGAGGCTCCTGAACTGGGAGGTGGAGGAGGACCTCTGGGTGTCCATCTGGAAGCAGGAGAGTCATATCTCTTAGTTCTCTTTCTCT